>BTPG01000006.1:131014873-131497373 GCA_036245525.1 Semisulcospira habei
TGGGGATGGGGGTGGGGTGTGGGTGGTTTTCTATTCGAGTACCCGTCATCTAAAAGGCAGACCACCTATTACATCATAATACCTGAAAGCTGGGTCACGTGGTTTAAATACAGTTAACTTTATATATGACAAATCTCCAGAGGACCCAATTTCTCTTGCTCTTATATCCGAAGTTTGTTATAAGCGAAGTAATTTCAGTACATAGAAAGAGTGCTGTCTGGGCCATCGAAAAAGTGTTGTTATATCCGACGTGTGTTATATGCGACCTTGTTATTAGCGAAGTAGAATGTGTACTTAAAAAAAAAATTAACTCATTCAGCCCGACGCACGTATTTCCCAAATTTTGGAGGTGTCATCTAATGACTATGCACCAGTGTCGGCGCTAAGCTAATCTGGCACTACCCTTGAATTATCATGGTCGATCCATCTCCTGCTGTAGTGCGTCAGGGCTGAATGGGTTAAATAAATAAATAATAATAAATCTTTGCGTTCGTGCAAGGAAACGTTTGTGAAAATTTACCAAAGTTGAACTCCACTCCGGCTTGCCGGTCTTAATACCGAACTGAACGCCCCAAGGAGAACAAAAAGGAACGCCGTTTGCTGTAAGGAGAGAAAGAGAATTAATAATGATCTAAAAAGAAAGCATAATTAGCGTGGAAAATGAGCCCGCAATTGTTAACTCATCGGCACGTCTCGAAGGAGTTAAGGTTACGGTGACGACAATATCACCATTTGCGAAATCTGAGTTTCTCATTGTTGTTCATCACTGGAGAGAGAGAGAGAGAGAGAGAGAGAGAGAGAGAGAGAGAGAGAGAGAGAGAGAGAGAGAGAGAGAGAGAGAGAGAGAGAGAGAGAGAGAGAGAGAGAGAGAGAGAGAGAGAGAGAGAGAGAGAGAGAGATGATGATGATGATGAAACTTTATTTTTCAACGGTAAAAGGTTTTGACAGAAAACAAATCGTCATTTTACAAACTTGCCGTTGCTAACATCTACAGCATAAAATTAAGGAAACTATATATTAAAAAAAAATTATAATAATAATAATTTTAAAATAAAATATATTTACATACAAAACCCAAAAGCATCATTTATACAGAAAAAATAATAAACTCATCACCCAAACATGCACATACGCACGCACACACATACACTAACACACACAAACACGAGCACACACACACACACACACACACACACACACACACACACACACACACACACACACACACACACACACACACACACACACACACGCATACACACATACCAACCATTTGCATGAAATACACAAGGTACAAGAAATATTGCAGTGCCTGAGAAGTACTAAGTTTGACTCATCAGGTAATCATAAAGTTTTGTTTAAAAAATTCCTGGTGAGGTTATAGTTTTAAAGTGTGCAGGGATGGAATTCCAAGCATATGGACCAGAGAATGACATACTAGTTTTAAAGAGGTCGATTCTTGGCAGTGGTAAGGGTAAGGTATTGTTTCTTGAGGCCCGTTCACGTTCTTGCTGAGGTATAAATTTAGTGATTAGATACTGGGGTGTCATATTATTCAGTATCTTATGTATAAAGACGCATTTGTTTAAAGTAAGTTGCTGACGCAGACCCAGAATGTTTAAATGTCTAAATTTGTCTGTGGTAGGGATGGGGCGTCTATCTATCATTTTTACAGCTCTTTTGTATATGGAGTTTAACCTCTTCATGTGGACATCACTGCAGCCGTCCCACACTGTGGAGACATAATCAACGTGAGACTTTATATGAGCATGAAAAAACAACTTACGGGTATTTGTATCCGTTACATGTCTAAGCTGGGACAATAGGAAAGTGTTTTTAGCAATGGTCTTACAAACAGCATTTATATGGGTCTCCCAGCTCAGTTCTTCGTCAACATGTATTCCTAAGAATTTACGCTCAGTGACTTGTTCAATAGGTTCAGCGTTTAATTGTAATTGTAATGGCTGCAGTCGTCGTTGATGTTTTTGTCGCGTGGCGATTAAGATACTCTTTGTTTTAGCTGGATGAAGAACCATATGGTTCTGTCTACACCAGTCAGATATCTCATTGAGACCGCGCTGTAAACTATGGCTAATGTCCGTCGTCTTTTTACCAGAAACATGAAGACTCGTATTGTCAGCAAATAAATTACAATTAACGTCAGAATTAGTAATATGCAACGGTAGATCATTAATAAACAGTATGAATAAAAGAGGTCCCAAAATAGATCCCTGGGGGACTCCGTATTTTACATTTCCTTGCTTAGAGTATCTTCCATGGGCGTACACCATTTGTTTTCTGTCTTTGAGATATGATCGGAAGAATGCTATAGCGGTTGCGTTCAAGTGATAAACTGTTAGCTTATTTAGGAGAATGTCATGGTTCACAAGGTCAAACGCCTTTTTAAGGTCTAAGAAAACTGCTCCTGACATCAGGCTTTTATTGATTGCTTCCATCCAGCTGTCTACAATATGTGTCAGTGCGGACTGACAAGAATGTTTTGGTCTAAATCCAGACTGGTGAATATTAAGTAATTTACCTTTTTCTAGAAAATCAAGGAGATGTTTTTGAATGTGCTTTTCAAGGGGTTTTGACAAAGCTGACAGAAGTGAGATTGGGCGATAATTATTGATATCTTCAAGATCTTTATTTTTAGGGATTGGGATTACCTTTGCTTCTTTAAGAATGGTTGGAAATGTACTTTGCTTTATGCAGAGGTTGAAAATATTATGTTAGAGATTCTACAGTATACGGTAATGAGATTTTGAGGGTTTCATTATCAATACCATCAATGCCAGCAGACTTTTTGTTCGGAATGCTACAAATATATCTGCCGACTTCCGCAACTGTAATATTAGGGATGGTGAAAGTATTTGATATAATTGTATTTTTGGAGTGTTCTCTTAGAGAATTCGGCACTTCATACGGTTTGCTCTTATTTGCAGCTGACAATGCCAGTGTTTCGGCTGTCGCTAAGAAATGGTTATTTAATATATCAGCTGACATATAAGATGGGATTTCGGGTACTGATTTACCCTTCGTTATAACGTTCAGAGCTTTCCAGACAGATGCCGTGTCCTTCTTGTCTCGAATTATTTGTTGGAAAAAAGACTTCTTAGAAGCTCTAACTAAATACTTGACACGATTGCGTTGTTTTTTGTATTCTTCGTACTTTTGCTCTTTTTAAAGTTTGTCTCTAACTGACATGGCCTGCTTGATATCCGCTGTTAACCAGGGTGGCAGGGTGGAATGTTTAACTCGTTTTTCACGTATTGGCGCATGTTTATTGAGGACACTGAGAAACAGATCCATCCAGCACGACAAGGCACTGTCAGGAGATTGGCGATCATAAACCTCGCTAAACGGAGCATTGTGCAGATCCCACAGAAATTCGTCTTTATTAAAGTGTTTAAAGGAGCGATATTTTATAGTTTTATGTCTTTTAGCTTTATGCTTGTCTAGTTTCATTGAGACGTTACAACATACTGGGTTATGATCGCTGACTGCTAAGGAGGGAACATGTACATTTGATATTTTATCGTCATTTGTCACGTAAATGTGATCAATTAAGGTTGAAGATGTAGATGTGGTTCTAGTGGGGATTTTAACTAATTGTTTTAAACCGAATAAGGCTGTTGTTGATGCCCATGCAGCGTGGTACCTTTTGGGCTTAAGTAGGTCAATGTTAAAGTCGCCCAGAAGAACAATGTTATCTTTACTTTGATTAACTTTATCCATCATTTCTACGAAGTGATCATACCAGTCCCAGAGAGAGAGAGAGAGAGAGAGAGAGAGAGAGAGAGAGAGAGAGAGAGAGAGAGAGAGAGAGAGAGAGAGAGAGAGAGAGAGAGAGAGAGAGACAGAGAGAGACAGAGAGAGACAGAGAGAGACAGAGACAGAGAGAGAGAGAGAGAGAGAGAGAGAGAGAGAGAGAGAGAGAGAGAGAGAGCGAGAGCGAGAGAGCCCGGAGAGAGAGAGAGAGAGAGAGAGAGAGAGAGAGAGAGAGAGAGAGAGAGAGAGAGAGAGAGAAAGAGAGAGAGAGAGAAAGTGTGTGCCTGTGTGTGCTGGTCTGTGATTTTGGACCTTACGGCTTTCAGTCGTAAGGTCCAAAATCACAGAACAGCACACGACAGAGAATCTCGAGCAGAACAATGCCGGCGTTCTGAATTCCTTTTCATGAAATGTCGATTTGAATAGCGGGTTATTACTGTACAGAGTTATGGGGTGTCTCAAGACTGATTGAGTTACCACTGTCACGCACGCGGCCGGCACGCGCGCACGTACACACAGTCAGGTACCCATGCACGGACGCACAGGATTGAACAACAAGATGGGATGAACCATAACCCACAAAGTCCCTTCTATATGAGAGCTGTCCTCGCTGTCAATGGTCTCTACCTTTTGTTTTTGACCTGATTTTGATGTTGAATTATCTCCTATTGAAAAAGGCTCGCAGATCTGCCAACGCGTCAGTGAGTTCTATAAGGGGCGCAGGACATACGAGTCATTGATTTGTCAAACGTCATTTGTCATGACGTAAGTTTTAGTTTTTACGTAATTTTATATTTACGTGATGTGAGTTTCACTTTCGCTTCATAGGCTTGAGAAAATGGTGACAAAACTAGAACTTAATTGCGGTACAATTTCAGTTTTGCTATAATTTGTGTGAAAGCAGGTTGACTTTTACCTAGCTACATGATATACTAAGTACACGGGTCACCTGCATGCTCGTCTGAAAGCGCGTCGATGTATGTGTGCGTCAGTGTTAGTGTGTGCGTGCGAGCGCTCCAAACATCTCCAAGAGGCATAGATCCTCATTCGCCTGAAGGGCGCATGAGGATCTATTCCTCCTGGAGATCCGCGCATGTTTGTGTGTGTGAGAGAGAGAGAGAGAGCCGCGCGCGCGAGAGAGAATGATTTCATATTTAGAGTATTATGTCAGGCAGGGTCTGCGTGCGGAGTTGCCTCTTTTACGTCACCGCCACTGTCTGACTTACTCTAGAAGTAAAGGTTGTTTAGTGTTTTAATTCTTTTCTGAAAAGAATTAATTTTTACTAAAGAAGTTGAAAGGATACAAAGCTGGCTAACGAACTCATCCAATGTCTTTCTCCAAACTAGCTACATGCAAAAGTTCAAGTATGACAAAAATTAGGGACTCTAATCTGGGTCATCCGACTGCCTATGAACGGTTGTTTATGTCTTCAATGAGACATTCAATTACAATATGCTCGGAGGCCGCTCTCTTCAGTAGCCACCTACTTAAGAAAGTATTTCGCCAAGTAGCTTGTGTGTACAGAAATATCGGAGATTCTCTTGTTTACATACATACGCACACACATACATACATACGCACATACATACATACGCACATACATACATACGCACATACAGCGCTTCCCCCCAAATGTACGTTCAGCAGCGAAGTTAGCGTAACTAGACATGACGTGATTTTTATCGTGTTTCTTCAATTGTTAGAGGTTTAGCCTGCCCGCCTTTGACATCATGGACATGCTATTAAATTCGCCCCACCGCGACCCGACCTAAAAAGTCCCTTCTGTAAAGAGAAGGGACTTAAAAATCAGAGCAGGAGTTGGCCGCAATTATAAATAGGGTATTTTAATAGCGTGTGTGACGTCACTCAATTTCTAACTTGCTTTGAGAAAAAGATAATGACGTCATAGATTTTTTTTCTTCCTTCAAAAACTCTTTTGCGGCCCAACTACTGCTCGGATCAAAACTAAAAACTACGTTTTGCTTCTGTTGTGTTCGACTGCAAAGAAACTCCCAGCTGCAAGAGGCTTAGATTCTCATGAGTCCCCGCCTGCAGTCAGACTGTTATGCCTGTTTCTCTTTTACACACCAAGGTGTAAAAAACCTCCTTCAGAAACTCCTTCAGATCTTACAACAACAAAAAAAAAAAAAAAAAAAAAAAAAAAAAGAAAAAAAGAAAAAAAAGAAAAGAAAGTAAAGATAAGAAAAGAAAGGACTTCCATATTTGGGAGATGTCTTCCAAAGATGTACCACCACTTGGTTATCAAATCCACGAGTTATGTGTCTCTGACCGGCTCCGAGCGTCAAAATCATCATGGCAGTGAAACTCTACAGGGGCGGATCGGGGGGCGGGGGGTGAGGGGTGGGGGGAGGGTCCGGAACACCCCACCCTTGACCAAAAATTGTTTAAAATGCTATAACAAAGCCTTTTTGGGCAGTTTGGAATTCTCCCCCCGCCCTCTCCACCTCCCACAGATATTTTGGTGGTGATAAGTTGCATGAGCCGTATACACGTTTGGCGCCTGCTCCCCCCTCCCCGCCCCCCCACCCCCACCCATACAATCCCTTCCCTCTTCCTAGCTAGTCGTTTGGTTTTGGGGCATCTAGGAATGAAGGTCTGGCGCCTATCCCCGCCCCTTTCCCCCCTCCCCCCCCCGTCCCCCTTTATCGATAAGCCCCTTCTCTCGCCCCCCCCCCACCCGGCCCCCCCTTTCCCCCGCCCTTTTTTTTTTTTCGGCGATTGAGAAGCAAAGCTTGGTGTCACAAAGCCTTTTGTGTCAGGTTGAGGGTCCCAAACAAAAAGTTGCCCCCCCCCCCCACCCCAGTTACCCCCTAGCCCCCCTCGAGTTAACTGATCCGTCGTTGCTCTACAGCAGTCTATTGTCATGTAGTCTTCAAAGGACAACTCCGAGGCCGAACTTGTAAAATGTCCGTTTTAGGGCTCTGTTCGTTAAATACTAGAGGACGGTCAATGCACTGAGACGCATGTGACGACCAAAGCACGCTATGTACACGTACTCAATAAATAATAATAATAAAAAGAGCAATTTCCACTCCTCCTCCTCAGTACAGGCCCGCGTCAAGGCTTTCGCTACTATATCAATCTTTAAATCCGCAGTACTACGTGAATAATAATAATAATAATAATAATAAGCGCATTAAATAGGCGCTTTATCCCAATTGAAAATCGGCTCAAAGCGCCGCCGCGAACTGAACCCAACAAGCACGCTCACGTGAATCACGCGCATTCACTCACACACTGTACATAAACACAGAACATTCACGTGGTGCTAAGGGCAAGCTCAAGCGAGCTACTGTAGTTTTTGGAAATTCACAATCGTTTGTATTTGAAATTTGATTAAGTGGGCTGAAACTGATACCAAAGTTGTGGGGGAGGAAGAGCCGGAGTACCCGGAGAAAGAACCCCCGACGGTCCGCCCGAATTAACGGTGACACTTACTAGAGGAGAAAAATCCGACGCCGGAACCCGTAGTCGAACCTCGCACCTTTAGCATTGGTGGCAGGCGCCTTAACCACTGCGCCACGGACCGCCCCTACATAGCGTAACAGGCTATTGACTCTGTCTGTGGAGGTGAAATGTTTGGAAATAATAAAGTTTAGCCGTGGAAGCAAGAGGCATAGATTCTCATGAGCCCCTGCGGTTGCAGGGGCTCATGCGAATCTATGTCTCTTGCACTGAGATGGATCAATCTTCTTCTTGCTGATTATTATAGTACTGAGTCTCAGCAGGGCAATGCCCGACCTTCGTTTCAAGTACACGACACTTTTAAGTCATTATATCCGCGACACACCACAGCAAGATATGGCTCGATCATGATAGTTCAAGGGTGGTGGTAGAATAGCTTGGCGCATAAAGGCGCCAAGCTATTCTACCACCACCCTTGAACTATCTTGGTCGATCTGTCTTCTGAATTGTAATGCAATCCTCAGAGGATAACTCCAAAATGTTGGTATTTCGTATCTCGGGCAAAATGAGTTAAATTTCTTCATGGTTTTTTATGCTTAGAATCTGTGACCTTCTATCGACAACCAAAGGAAATGGTCGTATATCGACCGAGATTGAAATGGCCTCCCCCTCCACTCCCCCCCCCCCCCCCCCCCACCAAGAAAATGTAGTCGGTGTCAAAGAATCCCCTGCCACCCCACGTCCTCCCCCCACCCCACCCAAACCCCCTCCCCTATCTATCTATCTATCTATCTATCGATCTATCTATCTATCTATCTATCTATCTATCTATCTATCTATCTATCTATCTATCTATCTATCTATCTATCTATCTATCTATCTATCTATCTATCTATCTATCTATCTATCTATCTATCTATCTAATCTATCTATCTATCTATCTATCTATCTATCTTAATCTATCTATCTATCTATCTATCTATCTATCTATCTATCTATCTATCTATCTATCTATCTATCTATCTATCTATCTATCTATCTATCTATCTATCTATCTATCTATCTATCTATCTATCTATCTATCTATCTATCTATCTATCTATCTATCTATCTATCTAGCTATCTATCTATCTCCCGTAGTCTTGCCGACCGTTGGGGCACCACTGATGACTTTGCAACCAGCTTCCTATATTTCTCTCTGTTCTGCCATTCTCAGCGTATCGAACAGCTTCAGTCCTGTCCACTCTGAGATATTGTCCTCACATCTTTTCCTCTGTCTTCCTCTCCTTCGTCCTCCTTGCACAGTGCCTTGCAGGATTGTTTTGGCAAGCCCTCCTGAACGCGTGACATGCCCATACCACTTCAGTTTGCGTTTTTTTCACAATGGCTAATAGGTCTTCATAGGGCCCGATGGCTTGCCTGATTCTGCTTCCCACTTCCTCGTTCGTGATGTGATCTCTGTACGAAATGCCAAGCAGCCTTCGAAAACATCTCATTTCAGTGGCTTGTATCCTCCTTTCAAGGTCTGCTGTGAGGGTCCATGACTCGCAGGCATGCAAGAACACTGAGATGACTAAGGAGCGCATCAATCTGATCTTGGAGCAGAGTGTGATGTTTCTGTCCTTCCATATGGTCTTCAATCTTGTCAGTGCTGTTGTTGTCTGCGCAATCCTGGACAGTATTTCTGGTTTTGATCCCTCATCCGTCACAATGGCTCGTAAGTATTTGAATTTCTTAACAGTTTCCAGTTTTGGCCTCCAACTATGATTTCAGTACCAATGCCACTGGCGTTATTGGTCACCAGTTTGGTCTTCTCTGCACTGATTTCCATTCCATACGCAATGGCTGTACTATCCAACTTTTCCACCAGCTGAGTTAGCCCCTTCTCTGTTCCTGCAAGGCCATCAATGTCGTCTGCAAAGCGCAAGTTCGTGATTGTTCTGCCTCCAATACTGACAGTTCCTTCATGATCTTTCAGAGCGTCCGTCATGATCCTTTCCAGGAAGATGTTGAAAAGAGTAGGTGAGAGCAAGAAGCCTTGTCTGACTCCAACTGTAGTCCTAAACCAGTTTCCTACTTTGCAGTTGAAGCAGACTGCGCTAGTGGCCTTGTTGTAAAGGTTTGCTATGACTTTGATCAGGTTGGCATTGATGTTGTATAACTTCATGGTGGACCAAAGGGCTGCATGCCACACCCTGTCAAACGCTTTCTTAAAATCCAATAAGACATGATAGAGATCTTGCTGGTGCTGGAAGTACCTCTCACATAGAACTCTCAGGTTGAAGATCTGCTCAGTTGTGCTGCGCCCTGGTCTGAAGCCTGCCTGTTCCTCAGCTATGATTTCCTCTGCCTGTGGCTTCAGCCTGTTCAGTAGGATCTTTAACATGACTTTGCTTGGGTGGCAAATAAGTGCGATAATTCTGGCATTGATGTAAGTTGCCTTTTTTGGGGGAGAGTTATTATAAGTGACTGGGTCCATGGTGTGGGCCAATCCCCTGACTGCCAGATCTTATTGCAGATTGTTAGTAAGGAGCTTATCATGTTTTCTCCCCCTTCTTGGACTAGCTCTATGTAATCTGCTCCTGCTGCCTTCCCTTTTTTTCAGCGACTTCACTGCAGCCTCTACTTCTTCTCGGAGGATGGGATAGTTGCCATTGATGGTCACGGGTGGTTTGACAAGTATGCCTGGGTCCCCTGCAGCTCGGTGGTTGTACAAATCTGAGCAGTACTCTGTCCATCTCTTCAGTATGTCTTGGTCTTCCGTAAGACAGTTCCCTTCATTATCTTGAATGATCGAGGAGCGTCCTTGTTTTACACTGGTCAGGTCTTTCACCAGCTGGTATGCTTTTTTGCTATTATTTTTGTTCAAATTTTCTTCTACGTGTTTACACTGATCTTCAATCCACTTATTCTTTGCCTTTTTCATGCTTTTCTTGATATTTTGGTTAATTTCCCTGTATTGTTGAGCTCCTTCTACCTCTGATTTCTTTTTCTTTAATTCTCGACGCTTGTCACAAAGAACAAAGATGTCAGCTGTAACCCAAGGTTTCTTTGCTTGTCGGTGTTTGCCAAGGATCTCACTGGCTGTTTGGGTTACAGCAGTGTTAAATATGTCGATCAGTGTGTCCACGTCCGTGTCTTCCACACCTAGAAGTAGCAGTGGCGCGAATTTACCTCCCACCTTTGCCTGGAAGGCTTCCGCTACCTCTGCGTCTTTCAACTTCTAGAGGTCAAACTTGATTCTGGTGGGACCCTGCTTGTTGACCTTCTTTAGGCGGTGTCGGAAGGTCATCATCACTTAGTCATGGTCTCTTCGAATGTCTGCTCCTGGAAAACTTCTTGTCTTGGCAATGTTCACACTGGTTTAAAAGCGTCTCTTCACCATAGTGTAGTCAATTTGGTTATGGTGCTCTCCGTTCGGGCTGTGCCATGTAACTCCACCTTCTGGATGCTTTGTGTGGGCCAAACGTGTTCATCAGCTTTAGATCATTTGAGCTGGCAAATTCCGGATCGGTCGTCGCCCCGAACAAGGACCGCGCCTTCTGTCTTGGGCCACGGCAGAGGTGTTAAGTGTGTTACTGGTGCACCATCAAAACTGCGTGCCAGAAACAACATCAGCATTGGCACCTGGAACGTCAGAACATTAAGACCGCCTGGAAAGTTGGAGGAACTGACACACGAAATGAACAGATACCATTGGACCATCTAGGACTGTGCGAAGTATGATGGAAGAACCTTAGGGAAACATCAACCCAGCAAAACCACAAACTGTATTACAGTGGCAGAGAAGACAAACACGAACAGGGTGTCGGATTTCTCGTCCACAAAGACATTGTGAACACTGTCATGAGTTGTCGGCCAGTCCCCAGTAGGCTTATCACCATACGCTTGAGGGCAACCACATTCAATATCACCATTGTACAAGTTTATGCCCCAACAACAGACTATGGCGATGAGGAAATAGAAGACTTGTATGACCAACTGCAAGAAGTTCTGGAGCAGACCCCCAAGAAAGACATTCTTGTGGTGCAGGGAGACTGGAATACCAAAATAAGAGAGGATGCTGCTAGGAACTGGAAAGGCACATGCGGACGCTACTGCAATGCAGAGACCAACGACAGAGGCTTGAGGCACCCCCCCCCCCTCCCCTAGAAAATGTTTTAAATAAAAAATATATATATATATATATATATTATATATATATATATATATATATATATATATATATATATATAATTATATATATGCCCCCCCCCGCCCCCCTTCCCCCTTCCTCAGCAATAAAAACGAATCCTTCGACGTCACTGATACAACCCCTCAATGCTGAATCATTACAGTCAAACCATCTCCAGCAACTCGTACGCTGTATTCAGCAGACTTAAATAGAATTTAAGCCTATTGTGATTACCAAGTGCACTAAGTTCTTGTATATAAAGCTAAGTGAAAAAGCACGTTTGTTGATTAAAACCCACAACCCCCCCCCCCCCCACACACACACACACACACACAGACACGCACACACACACACACACACACACACACACACACACACACACACACACACACACACACACCCACGCGCAACAACAACAACAACAACAAAGAAAACGCTCGCACGTTCATGACCTTTCTATACTCGTCCAGCCAGTTGTAGTTTTCTACAGTAATCACCTCGACAAAAAGCGCTACCGACAGCCAAAGGGTTAGCTCATTTACACCTAATTCAGTTCAGTTCGGCCAAGCGCTCGGAAAGGCCCATTCGCGCTTCACCCCACCCAGCAGACGTTTTTATTTTTATAAATATATTTTAAATTTCCTTTCGCTGCCACAACTGGTCTGGTTCCCTATATCAGGGATACAGTAACTATACATAGGATAGTGTATTTATAGAATCCCTGACTATATGGATACTTACCTCATGGTCTATAATAATATACATACCAACGGTAATACCATCAGCACAATGTGCGCAAGCACAATGCACGTGAGACATTTTCGCTAGATTCAATGGCGATGACCTTTGCTAGAATGTTGGTTCACAGTGGTCGTCTCCCTCGATTCCCTGCGAATAGAGGCAGACGACCAGTGTGATATTGGCTCAGAGCGACTGAATCATTATTTCAGTCCCACGATCGAACTGATCTGATTGCTTGGCCCTGACCGCCGTTCGTTGCCCTTCGCTGCAGACTCTCAATACATTCTATCAGTCTCAGACTTCGACGCGTCGTCTCCCTCAGCCGGAGGATTTACGTGACACAGATGGATGTCAGCAAGAAACATAGATTCTTATGAGGCCCTGCATTCGCACGGGCTTATGAGAATCTGTGCCTCTTGCAGATGGAAATCGGTTGATCATAGATTAAATTAATAGTACAAGTAACCTCAGACTAAATTATTAAAATGACACGCTACGCCGAACAGGGTTTCATTGTCATTGTCCAGCGCTAACTGAGCGATATTCATGGACAATGATAAGTGAACATGTTTAAGCTCAAAGGTAGTACTTGATTGCTTAGTTCGGCAATTATTCACGCAGCAAAGCTAATGAGGCACTGCCCCTGAGTTAATTATCGTTGGCCGTCTACTTCACACATTTCACATATTAAAGTTGAGTTTAGTTTTTGTATCGATTAATTTTGAAACTTTGGGCGGGTAAGACATATCAGTTTTCTAAGAACTTCCTCTGCAGCACTGAGGTGTGGGGTGGGGGTGGGGGTAGGATGGGGGTGGGAGTGGGGGGAGGGGGTGTGGGGGGTTTGAAAGGGTGGAGTGGAGAGGTATATGTGCAGTGTAGAGAAGTACAAAGTATCTTTCTTATGCGTCCTATTAATTTAGCTGAGGTCCTCAACCTCCCCCCCCCCTCCTCCTGCCCGAACGCTTCCCCCACTTTCGACAGAGTTAGTCCATAAGCCAGTCCTGGCTACCGTGCACCCCCCCCCCCCTACCCACCAGTACTCAATAAGATGGGTTTCAAAGTGTACCTTAGTATGTCCCGAGATGTTTAAGCCATGTTCCCGAAAATCCATTGGAACACACCAGAGATATAGCCGATGGCGCAAGGGTACCCCCATTCACGCTCTTCGCGGATGCTAAAATGAGGTTGAGAAACATGTTCCTCTAAATAAATCACAATTCATGCCAGAAGCCCAAATCAGGCAATATTATGTTAAGGCACACCTTCTGCATCATCTGCAAAAATCGGAATGAAAAAATATTGAATCTCTGGCTCACAGTGAAGGTATTTGTGAACCCAGTAAACGGCCATTTCCGCGAAATCGCCCCCCCCCCCCCCCCCCCCTCCCAAAAAAAGAAAGAAAAAAAAAAAAAAAAAAAAAGACCAAAATAATGTCAGATGCCTTCAGACATTTGTTATAGCACTGACAGTCCATTTTGAGAATTAAATCATTAAAACAGGATGTCACAATTATTATAAACTTGACTGGGTGATCTGTGATTACTGTGAGTGCCACAGTGGTTGATTTTGTATCCTTACCCCCAAGTTGTAAAAATACACAAAATTAATTAGAAAACATTACTAAAGTTATTACATTTCATTTTGACCTCTCTTTACCTATTAAGTTTTAATAATGTGAGCATAAAGTGCAAGAAAATAATTAAAAGTCGGCATCCTTTACGGTACATTCGTGGTGAATGATAGCTTTTTACCTTTAAAATTGCCGAATTTGTTTTCGATGCCCTCAGAAATTTTGTTATACAACTGATAGGTCTTTTTTTTTTAGGTTTTATTAGTTAGGATAGAGTACCACAGTTACTCCCAACCTGATTTTATGATGCTGTGATGCATTTAGGGGCCACAGTGGCTAAATCTGCTGCTCTACCCCCATTTTACCAGTACGCAAAGTAACGCAAAATTATCATAAAAATTGCTTAGGTCATATCCTCTGTTTAGATATTTTTGTTGCCAGTTTTCTTAACAAAGTATGCATATTGAGCATAAAAGTTTGTGATCGTTTCATTAATTTCAATGTGACCCATCAAATTAATTGTAATTCTTTTTAGTTAAGGCATGTTTAACAAGGGCTGCCGTTGAAGCTTCTACCGTCTGCACAATTAGCAGTCTTGTCAAACTCGGGGAAGGTGTACCTCAGGGAGATGTTGTGTCTGATGCTGTTCTTGGTATACATTAATGACATTAGTACAGCAGTACCAAGGTTCGTCTGGAACATCCTCCATGCGGATGACTTTGCAGTGTGGAGTGCGCCAGAACATAAAGAAATAGCATCCTGCAGAATCCACGATGCTGCCAATAGTCAGCAGCTGGACTGAAAGATAGCCACTCAAACTGAGCTAGACCATTTCTTTCAATCAGATTGAAGAGGTCACCTTGAAATTGAAGGCCTTCCAGTACTAAAGAACAGACAGGCCAACTTTACAGGCAACAAATAAATTACTGGATTCACGTGGAGGCCTGACATCAAAGCCATGGAAGCTAGAGCTGCGAAAAAAAATGTCTCTGATAAAGAAACTGGTGGGGACCACATTGGCGCAAATTACAGCATCCTGCTCGGTCAGACCAGTAGTGCGGTACCAAGATACATAGACAACATGAAACACTGCCTGCAAAACCTAAAAGGCTAGGCTTGACAAGATGCAGAACATGGGTCATTCTCATGATGCAGTGACATTCTTAGAGCCATCTGGAGCACCCCAATTTAGGAAATGGAGGACATTGGAAACAGCACACACGATGAAGAGACTTACTAAACACTGACAGCACTGGGGACTACAGGAGCAGACCAAGAACTGTCAGAAACGCCCAAGTCTGAACCGCCAACTGAAGGTCCTGCAAAGGGCTAAAACTGACGTCCTGGAACCAAGCCCAAAGATGTGTGAAAAGCTCCCTTCAGATACATGGACATCTCGAAAGAGCCTTCTAGACAACATAAACGATGTTCCAGGACTCTTCGTCAAAGGTCGCGGCACTGCACAAAGCCATCTCGCTGGAGATTATGCACAAGCGCTACCCTCACAGCAGCTGTGCTCACATCTACACAGGCGGGTCCGCACAACACGCCATGCGGAATGAAGGAAGTGGCGTATACATCTGTTGTGCAGACCGCATTACTACCTCCCTCTCAGCCCTTACCAGCTGACGGCAGCAGCTCCATCGTACAGATCCGTGAAGGTGCTCAACACAGCAGCAGAGCACTAGCTAAGGTAAGGCAGCAGCTTGATCAACTGATCTCCTCAAAAGGAAGCTTCAAGATAGACTGAATGCCCTGTCCACAAAATAGTGCTGCAGTGGATTCCAGTGCATTCTGGAGTAGCCGGGAATGGAGAGGTTGACAGCCTGGCCATGACGCAGGCGCCAGACTACCTCAAGGTCACAACCTCTTGTAAAGAAACCAAGACACTACAGCAACAAAGTGATTGGCAACAGATCACCCAGTCAAGTTTATAATAATTGTGACATCCTGTTTTAATGATGTAAGTCTCAAAATGGACTGCCAGTGCTATAAAAAAAAAACGTCTGAAGGCGTCTGACACATTATTTTGGTCTTTTTTTGTTGTTGTTGAGATTTGGCGGAAATGGCCGTTTACTGGGTTCACAAATACGTTCACTGTGAGCCAGAGATTCAATATTGTTTCATTCTGATTTTTGCACATGATGCAGAAGGTGTGCCTTAATATAATATTGCATGATTTGGGCTTTTGGCATGAATTGTGACTTATTTAGAGGAACATGTTTCGCAACCTCATTTTAGCATCCGCGAAGAGCGTGAATGGGGGTACCCTTGCGCCATCGGCTATATCTCTGATGTGTTCCTAAGGATTTTCGGGGAACATGGCTTAAACATCTCAGGACATACTAAGGTACACTTTGAAACTCATCTTATTGAGTAGGGGTGGGGGGGGGGGGGGGGGAGGGGGAGGAGGGTTGCACGGTAGCCAGGACTGGCTTTTGGACTAAGTGTTTGGCAGGCCCTACTACGCATTTTAAACTTGTGTGAATTCCGCAGGACAAAGCAGACGGAAGCGGAAATAAATCCACCACGCCTTAATTTAAATTTTCACCCTACATCACTGGTCAAGCAAGAGACGGAGGCATGGATGTTAACGGCTCATTCGAGGGATGACGCATACGGATACGAGTCTTTACGCCACATATCCGTATGCGGCACGTCTCGAATGAGTTAACGAGCCTCTATATTTAGTTCTTAGGCTAATATATATATATATATATATATATATATATATATATATATATATATATATATATATATATATATATATATATATATATATATATATATATTAAAGCGGCAAGACTGAAATAGTGAATCTACAATCGTGAATTTATTGCAAGACTGAAATAGTGAATCTACAATCGTGAACAGAAGTGTAAAACACAGCGTTTATGAGGTTCTGTGTGCTTACTGTAGGAGATGGGTGGCGGCTCCTCTTGCGGTTTAGTGTGATTGTGCGTGTGTACTGGTCTGTGACTTTGTTCCTTACGCCCTGGTGGCCGTAAGGTCCAAAATCACAGACTAGCACACATGCACTCACACACTACAGGCGGCTTTCAAAGAACTTTCCCCAGCGATGATAATGAGGGGACTGGGATCGGGGTAATGGTTGTTGTGTTTACTCTGTCATCAACTGCTTTTGTGCTGAATGGAACGCGTAGCTAGCAGTCACGCGACTAAAACTAGAAAGTAACACCCGCTCGACTTGAGCAACAGTGGGAGTCAGTAAATTTATACGTTAGCAAGACCCGCATACGCAGGTCGCAGGGGCACATGAGAATCTATGCTGCCTCTTGCAGACGACAGGGTATAGTGGATGATGATGATGATAGAGAGGAGAGAGAGAGAGAGGGTCAGCCTCAGTAAAAAAAAAAAAAAAAAAAAAAAAAGAGAGAGAGAGAGAGAGAGAGAGAGAGAGAGAGAGAGAGAGAGAGAGAGAGAGAGAGAGAGAGAGAGAGATGTATGGTAAGGCCTCCGGCCTGTATACAAAATACAAAATACATATTGACGTGAATCCTACACACAAGAAAGTCTTGGTATAGAGGTAACATAAAGGTAACAATGCTTGTTGTTGTAGTGCATGTACTGTAACACCAGCACAATGTTCTATATAGTATTTAAAGGGGCACTCCTGACCTCTTTTTAATGCTTCAGTTCGCAAAAAGCTTTTACTGGGATTGAGTATACACACCCACTTAGACAGTGACCACCCTATTGTCCCACCATATGCTTTCTTTCGTCCGTTCAAAGCGAAAAGAGGCCACCGGAATCTTGTGACTGAACGCATTAAAAGATTGCTTCTTAGGTCATCTGCATAATTATAACCAATCAGAGACAGATGGCGGGTGAACCAGAGACTAAGAAAAAAAGAAAGTATCAGTCGACTCGCGCCGGCCGACAATGACAGACTCGGAATTGAAGAGAAGAAAGAGAAAGAGAGACAAGATACCCCTAAGTAGAATTGACATCGGACAAAGGAATATAGAGCTTGGCTTGACCGCCCATCCGGAATTTGTCGCTTTCTTGCTATGTGAATCAGTAAGTAATCCGGCTACGGTCTTTGTCGATCTTCCTATAGTTCCGCGAGCGCTAGTGATTTTCAGAATTCCTGATCTTCAGTAGAATTTATCTCTTAATGATTTCGCAATAGTTTAAACCTGTTTTATCATAAAGTTACGAGCTAGTTCATCAGATTTTATGCTGGAAGGATCTGAAAACTACGGTGTGTGTCAAAATTGCGGCACTGGCATCGCTGGTCGTGACACGTTTTTGTCTGTGCGGGCTCTCATTCACTCGATTCACAGAGGTAGTGTTTCTGCTGCGATGGTGCATTTGTCGTTTCCAGAGATGCTTTCACTTACGTAGACTTCGATGTTTGAGATGTGAAATTGCAGTGCAGAAAGTGGGTATAAATACCACTGTTCTGTTTCGTGTTTCCGAGGGATAAAAGATCAAAGGTCAAACTAGGTGACGCTGGCTCAGTCGCTTGGCGCGCAGACCGAGTCGAACAAGCCACGCACCCAGCACGATCGTTACTCGGGGTAGCAGGTCAAGCGGAACCCGCATTGATTTGACAGCATAGCGAGTATGGAAGGTTTATTTTACATTATCGTGGAAAAGTATGTCAAAGAGATGCCGGAGAACATCAGTACATGTGTACACTGACACGTGTGTACCCACACCGATGACCTCGTCTGCAGTATTGACCGGGTTCTGCCTTGTGACGTAGGCTAGTAAATATGCACAAATTCAAAACGAGGCCGATGCAGACGATAATCTGCGCTCTCGGGTACAAAAACAAACACACCCACCAAACGATGAATTTCGACATTTGGCATTATTTTTACATCATTAAGCTCTAAGTTAGTACACAAAGGGCCCATACATAATACTGTCAGCAGTATCTGTTGCAGACAGTTTTCTGACTGTGTTGAGATGCTTGATCCTGGGGAAAATAACTTTAAGTAGGCAATTCATGGTACTGGCTATTTCCCATGTAGAATCTGACAACAATTTGCAACCAATTCAGACAAATAGATGTGCCCCGAGGCGTCCCAAAACACAAGCCAAATCGATAGCAAACATGGAGTTCGTCTCAGCCACTTGAGAAATAAATCTCCATTTTACTGAAACTCCTAAACTACAATATGTGTCTGAACTCTAACTTCAAATTCTTTTTGAATCTCACGTTATCTCTATCAGGTTTGATCCGAGAGAGAGAGAGAGAGAGAGAGAGAGAGAGAGAGAGAGAGAGAGAGAGAGAGAGAGAGAGAGAGAGAGAGAGAGAGAGAGAGAGAGAGAGCTTTATTTTCCAAGGATAAAAGAATAGGTGCGCAGACCTGTTTTCATTCTTGTCCTTGCTACACAAGAGAGAGAGAGAGAGAGAGAGAGAGAGAGAGAGAGAGAGAGAGAGAGAGAGAGAGAGAGAGAGAGAGAGAGAGAGAGAGAGAGAGAGAGAGAGAGAGAGAGAGAGAGAGAGAGAGAGAGAGAGAGAGAGAGAGAGAGAGCGCTAGGTTAATATTTGTCTTGCCTCGAAAAAAACTACGACTCTAGGGTATTTATTTACTTAGCACATCCGGTATACGTTCAGTCGCACTGATCCCAGCCAGAATTCGGCAAAAGAAAAAAGATGATAGCATCTAGGATGGTGATCTAGGTCAGTAGTCGGGAAATACTCTTCAGTTACAATGGTCAGCCCATCTCCTCCGATTTGCACATATATATCCATCAGCAACCTATTCAATTTAGTTTGTAAAGTTTACTTAACCCTTTCCCTGCCACTAGACTGAGTTTCTCAGTGAAATCTTCCTTTGATTCAACGGCTCAAAACCACAACCCTCCAACGCATATGGATACAAATTGGTCTCAGCAAGAGGCATAGATCATCATGAGCCCCCGCACTCGCGGGGGCTCATGAGAATCTATACCTCTTGCAGTTGCGTGGGTGGTGTTAAGTTTTTCTCGGAAGTGAAGGGGTTACATTCAATTCAGTTCTAAACGTCGAGTCTTTGGCTCTGTATAGACTGCACTGAATCCGATCCATCTTCAAAAGGCATAGATTCTCATGAGCTCTTGCAAGTTGCAGGGACTCATGATAATTTACGCCTCTTCAGCTGACACAAGTATAGCTCATCCTGCTTCTCAACACTGAGGTTCAGTCTTTTTCTGTTTAGTTACAAAGATTTTCCCCCGGGGTAAGTGTACGTTCGAACAAAGACATTCGTGTTTCGAAGAGCTTGCCGGTTTTGCTAGATAACCGTGCGCAAGAAGCGCGTTTCGAGCCGAACTTTCCGTACGTGTGTAGATTTGATTGCATTTCCACTTCTGGTGGCTTGATAACTACTGGAAAGCAGACACACGATCCGCGTGATCAAAAATATAAGTATTCTTTTCATTCCAGTCGAAGAATGGTCATAGCAAGGCTTAGCCTTAGCGCGAATTTCGCAATAATAGTGAGGTTTCGTTTGCGACGAACGCTACCAACAACGAACGAGAACGAAATCACGGTCAATAACCAGCTTGGTCTGTAAGCATAGACAACACTCCAAAGATCTCCAAGAGGCATAGATCCACATGAGCCCTCAGGGCTCATAGGATCTATGCCTCTTGGAGATCTTTGGAGTGTTGTCCGTCCACCGTGATTTCGCTCTCGTTCGTTTTTGCTGGTCGTTTGCAAACGAAGCCTGACTAATTGCGTGCGACTAGTAACGAAGTTTTAACATGCGGTACAATGAGTACGATGGTCAGTCTTGTATTCCTAATTGCCAAAGAGTAAAGAGTACAATGCTTCTCCCTCACAAGATCTATCAATGCCGAATACATCATACATTGCTCGGTTCTCTACCGTGAAGATTGCCCACTGAGACCGAAAACCTTCTTTCTACAAGCGGCAAAGATTCTCATGTGCCCAGGTTCCAGAGATGCTTGAAGATGTCCATCCATTGGCTGCAAAGGTCAGTCCAATTTACACTCGCCTTCTTCGCTTGCAGGAGGTGTTTCGTATTTCCGTCTACAATGAAGAGTGGGGCGAAGGTGAACGAACGGCAGGTCAGGGACCTCTCACTTTCCCAGCACTGACCAGCGGGTATAATAATAATAATAATAATGAGTACTTGTATAGCGCCTAACCTCAGATTAGAGCTCTAGGCGCTTAACAAAAACTAATGTACAAAAATAACTAATTACAAAAATGCAATTTACAAAAAGTACAAAAAACAAAATACAACGCACACTGTAAACAAGCTATAAAGTCACCATTCAAAAGTGCTACGCTTATGGACTCATACTGGCATTCACACACACACTCACACACACACTACTTTTAACATAGATAGAGATGACATTAACATGACAGGTGTGTGACAAAGTCATTTGTAGCTGACAGAAAAAATATGGGTCTTTAGGGCTCGCTTGAATGCCTCTCTCGAATCCACGTATCTCAGTTCGCGTGGGAGGTCATTCCAAACAACTGGGCTTTGGTATCTGAATGACCTCTCACCAAACGACTTTGTTTTGACAAGAGGGATACGTAAAACTCGAGAGTCGGCAGCAGAGCGCAAATTCTGTCTTGAGGGCGTATACAGCTGGAGAAGAGAGGCAAGGTATTGTGGGCAGGAACAGGTAATACAACTGTGAGTCATGCATGAAATTTTGTACTGAATCCTAGCTGTTACAGGTAACCAGTGAAGAGCAGACAGATGGGGTGTGGTATGATCTGATCTAGGGACTCTAAGAATCAACCTAGCAGCTGAGTTTTGAATTTTCTGGAGTTTGCCAATCAGACACCGGGAACAGCCAGCCAAAAGAGCATTGCAGTAGTCTAATTTAGACAAAACAAAAGCGCAGACAAGTACTTTAGTTGCTTCAGGTGTCAGATAGTGGCGGACTGAAGCAATACGTCGCAGTTCAGTATAGGCGGATCTGCAAACGTTGTTCACATGAAAGCGCATGGACAGGTTACTATCAAGTGTGACACCCAGATTTTTTACATGGGGGGAGAAGGGGACAGTGGCACCACAGATTTGTAATGACTGGGGGAGTGTCAGCGTCTTCGTCAACCTCGGGGAAGCAATGATCATGGCCTCAGTTTTTCCGTCATTCAACTGTAATTTGTTTGAAGTCATCCACATCTTAGTATCCAAGACACACTCCTGAAGGCTCTCGATTGTGTCCATGATCTGATCAGGTGAACATGAGTCATGGAGTTGAGTATCATCTGCAAATGCATGATGTGATATAGAGAAACGGTTAAAGACACTGGCCAGTGGCTGGACATACAGAGTAAAGAGGACTGGTCCAAGAACTGAACCTTGTGGGACGCCAAAGCGCACGGTGTATGAAGCGTAGGCCCCCCTCCCCCCCCCCAGCTTAACAGATTCGAGACGTGCCGCAACCGGATACGCGGCACGTCACGAATGTGTTAAACTATAGGGAGATTTGGCGTTCACACTTTTAGCCCAAAGGTCAAAATTCCTACCCCACGCCCCCTCCCGGCCCCACCTCCTCCGAATGTCGACAGTCAGTTTATTGTTTCTCAGGAAATAGAACACCGGTTCAAGATGCATGATAGTTCAAGGGTAGTTGCCAAAATATCTTTTCCCATCCCTGAGTGTGTCAGGGCTGAACTGAAAGGGCCTGAGGGGTTTGGGTCCGACCCTCTTTGTATCAGGTCGACGTTCTCAAAGGTCTCTGAAAAAGTTAGAGCAGTACCCATGCAGCAACGAGTGAAAAGGCCCGGTCCTCGGGCCGACGACGGCCGCAGTTGGCCCAAGCTATTCTGACACCAACCTTGAAATATAATTGATGATCAACCTGTCTCCAGAACTGTGATATAAGACCTCAGAGGATATCTACAAAAATTTGATAATTTCGTCCTCAAGACGTAAGGAGTTAAGTGAGGTCTTAAGTTTTAACAACGGAGCGGTCGTCTATGGAGCAGGCCGCAGTTGCATGCGTGAACTTAGTAAAGCGCAAACCACTAAGCGAGAAGCTTCGCTGTATCGGAGCACCTTGCTTAGTGGTTTGCTCACGATTTAAGCTCACCCGTGCAACTGGCCCCTTAAGACCGCTGTAACTAACTACGGGAATAGTAACATTACATCAATTTAGTTTAAACAAGCGCCTTTGGTCTCGACGTGAAGGAACGGGTTCATGGCCATACGAGCAGTTGCCTCTTCCACTTAACCCTAGTCAGGTTCAGCACGCTGTAACTCACTTCTTCCTCTGTTTTAGCATCACATACATGTACAATGTAGTACGATGACTATAACTTGTCCTAGGGTAAGAGGCACATCGGTAACAGGCACAGATCCTCATGAGCCCACGCAATCTTGCGTGGGCTCATGAGGATCTTTGCCTGTTGCAGATTGGTAGGTGGGTGGAAAGGGGGGAGTGGCTCTTAGTTCTGTTTGTTACCGCACGTCAGTTGTCGAACAGGTTCCAATGGAAAGTACATTGACCTTCCATATAGCTTATATCAGTGCTGAAACGGTCACTCTCGTGATCTTTGGTCATGTTAACCTTTTGGCTGCGGGTAGCCCGGCTTTTCCCCCCACGATGATTCCTGCAGGAATCATCGCGACAAAGACCGCTACCGACAGCCAATAGGTTAATAACTATATTCATTGGTCTGGATTATCCGGTGGCAGGGGCTCATGCAAATACACACCTCTTGCAGATGGAGCAGGATGGATGAATCCACGGAATGTTTGAAGTACGTGCTACTTCTGATTTAAATTGTGACATGTTAAGTGTAAAGAACATCTAAAGAAGAAAAAACAAACAAACAAACAAACAAACAAAACATGCTCACGTCCCTTAGTTAGGAGGCAGTGAAGTAACTTATCACCCCCAGAGACATAGAACTTGAAATATATGTTTCGGATCGCCTCAAAAGATACGTACAGCGCTGTCACTATGTCTATTTGGGGGAAAAAACTCACACATTAAAGCGACCTATGTCAGGCTTAACGCGTTCAGAGCCGAGAGACTTTGAACACCACCCAACTGCAAGAGGCATAGATGCTCATGAGCCCCCGCGTTGCGGGGGCTCATGAGCATCTATGTCTCTTGCCGACACTACTTTCAATCTATGTTCCTGAGAAATCTAGGGGTTTTGTTTTGTCTTGTACTGATGAAGATTACCGAAACACAATCTGCGTCGGCTGGCACTGAACGGGTTAATGGTTGGCAGTGTCTCCTTAATAAATGTTTGTCTCACAACAATGGGGGACAAAAGGGCTGACTCATAAATGTTGAAGTTTGAATGTCCTACTATGAAAGACTTATCTGCTCTTCTTCTCTTTTATACGCAAGAGAGTCCCTTTCGTTACGCTCAAAAAGCAGCGGAAATCCTCTGGTACACGTGCCTACTCACATGGACTGCGAACAGAACGATAGAAAAGTCTCAGCTGCTGAGGCAAGACAATATTGATAACCTGATGCATTGGCGAATGTTTTATTTTTATTTTTTATTTGTAGTAAAACTGTTGCCACAAGGGTTTCATGTGAAAGGAAAACAGAAAATAGAGGTTGAAACCCCTTTAAATTAGAAACACGAAACACCGACGTTTTGGATAAAAGATGCTTCTTCACGGTGATATGGAAACAGCGTAGAACAGAAAGGAAAACACGATAGAAAGAAAAGACCCTGTATAGGGAAAATTTAGAATGACGTAAATGTTTTCAGTTTAAAAATTTTTTTTTTTTTTTTTTTTTTTAGCAATTAAAGCCCGCCATGGATCGATTTCATAAAGTGTGCTATACTCGTACTTTCTAAGCGTGTTTCTTTCTGTTTTGGAAATATCTTTGCATCATACACGCTTGGCAGTCACCTTTTTGGTCTGGATTATGTAAAAGTGTGCTTGTTGTTACTAACTCCAGTACGTTCGGTCACTCAAGTGTATTTATGAGCTCAAACGCGGGACAGCGACCACTTCAGCTTTGTTTTGGCTCGTAACTCTCGATAAGGCCACTCTGCATAGAACTCGCGCTGTCAAGAAACACTCTGACGCGAGTCTGTATGAAAGCTACTATGACTACCTTCGCCGGTAATCTCCGTGAAGGGCCAAAGATTATCTGAGTCAGTAAGGGGGCCTACACTACATTTTGGTCGATCTGACTTTATGTGTACATAACTAAGTCCCGAAGCCAACCTCAAGTTATCATCTGCAAAAGGCATAGATTCTCATGAGCCCCTGCGATGCAGGGGCTCATGAGAATCTATGCCTTTTTCCGGTCTACGGATCAGCATTGTTGTGCTCTACTCCTTGGTTGGAACTTGAAATGTGGTCCTGGGGTTTAGTGTGCCACTATATACACACGCCTTGTCTTGGGGCCAAAGTTCTATGTAGTTTGTAGTGAGTCATGGGCGGTACGGCACGTGTTCAGTTATTGTGTGGTGAAAATAGAAGTGACTTATTTAGATCATCAAGGACCAAAAGAACTGATTTATCAAATGGCTATTTCTGTTTCCGTCATGGAAGAGCAGCCATATTGGCTACCCGCACATAAACAAAAGACACACTGACAATAGTAAACAAATCCAGAAGACGCCCCCCAACAACAACAAGAAAATAATAAATAAATAAACAAATAAATAAATAAATACAAATTAAAAAATAAAAGGAAGAAAAACAAAAACAACAAAACCAAAAAACAAAAACAATAAAAAAAAGAAGATGGGATGAACCATAACCCACAAAGTCCCTTCTATATGAGAGCTGTCTTCGCTGTCAAGGGTCTCTACCTTTCGTCGTTCACCTGATTTTGATGTTGAATTATCTCCTATTGAAAAAGCCTCGCAGATCTGCCCATGCGTCAGTGAGTTCTATAAAGGGCGCGGGACATACGCGTCATTGATTTGTCAAACGTCATTTGTCATGACGTAAGTTTTAGTTTTTATGTAACTTTATCATTTTACGTGACATGAGTTTCACTTTCGCTTCATAGGCTTGAATGGTGACAAAACTAGAACTTCACGGTACAATTTCAGTTTTGCTATAATTTGTGTGAAAGCAGGTTGACTTTACCTAGCTACATGATATATTAAGTACACGGGTCACCTGCATGCTCTTCTGAAAGCGCGTCGATGTGTGTGTGCGCGTGTTAGTGCGTGCGTCTCCAAGAGACATAGATCCTCATGCGCCTGAGGGCGCATGAGGATCTATACTTCTTGGAGATGCGCGCATGTTTGTGTGTGTGTGTGTGTGTGTGTGTGTGTGAGAGAGAGAGAGAGAGAGAGAGAGAGAGAGAGAGAGAGAGAGAGAGAGAGAGAGAGAGAGAGAGAGAATGACGTCATATTTAGAGTATTATATCAGTGTCTGCGTGGTGACGGAGTTGCCTCTTTTATGTCACCGCCCCTGTCTGACTACTTTCTATAGAAGTAAAGGTTTTGTTAGTGTATTAATTCTTTTCTGAAAAGAATTACTTTTACCGTAAAGAAGTTGAAAGGATACAGAGCTGGCTAACGAACTCATCCAATGTCTTTCTGCAAACTAGCTATATGCAAAAGTTCAAGTAAATATGACACAAATTACGGACTCTAATCTGGGTCAACCGACTGCCCATAAACGGTTGTTTATGTCTTCAATGAGACATTCAATTACAATATGCTCGGAGGCTGTCTTAGCCACCCACTTAAGAAAGTATTTCGCCAAGTTTCAAGCCTGTGTGTACAGAAATATCGGAGATTCTCTTGTTTACATACATACGCACACATATACATAAGCACATACATACGCACATACGGCGCTTCGCGCCAAATGTATGTTCAGCAGCGAGGTTAGAGTAACTAGACATGACGTAATTTTTATCTTGTTACTTCAATTGTTAGAGGTTTATCCTGCCCGCCTTTGACATCATGGACATGCTATTAAATTCGCCCCACCGCGACCCGTCCTAAAAAGTCCCTTCTATAATAAAATGGCCTTAAAAAGGAAGAAAAAAACACCCCACTAAAAATAAAATACGACAAAACAACAACAGCAACAAACCCCCAAAACAACCACAAAAACAACCAACAAACAAACCCAACAACAAACAAAGAACAATAAACTAAAAGACCGCCGGAACACGGAACGGCCTAGGGTATACAGAAGGACCCAGACGGGAAAGGCCCATACACCCTTCACCCCACCCATCAGAAGTCTTCATCCCAGCTGTCCGTTCCATCTCGTGCTAGTACTGGTCTGGTCTCACCTGTTCTGGGACTGTTTGTATGTACAGATATTCTGGTCTGACATGGGACAATGGTTGCGAGACAATTGTGTAAACTGCACTAATCAGAGTTCACAAAGAGTCTTATTGTCTTTGGCACAGCTAAGCACTTTAGGTCAGACACTGTCTTAGACCTCATAATATTAGTTGCTAAGTTCTATAGTTACAAATGTAGATTAGAAGAAACCCTGCCTAATTTAATGCACTTTGTTAGAATTATGAAGAATCGCTACCTATGTGAGAAGTACCGATTTGGAATTATTGGTCAGAGCAACAAGTTTTGTCATTTGTGGTATCATTATGTACACTTTTTGGCGGGTTGTAATGCTGTTAGAGGCACTGGCTGCAGCCTCACCATTGGCGGTAGTGTGCAGCCGGCTTCTGGCACTACCAGTTATTTCACTAAGGCATGCAGGGTTGGTTCAAGGTAGCAATGGTGGCCTAGCTCGATTCCTTCTGCATGTATCCATCAGTGCTATTTATAGTACTGAGGATACCCAGGGGGTCACATTTGTGTGACTGTCCAGTGTGACTGTCCAAACATAAACTCTGCTTGTCATTTGTTGTGTGTTCGAGCTGTGTGTGTACTAAGAGATTGGGGGTGGGTGGGGGGTGGGGGTGGGGGTGGGTGGGTGGGTGGGGGTGGGGGTGGGGGGTAAATAGGAACGTGGGTGGGGCGGGGAGGGGAGTACATATAATTATATTATGTGCTATAGTCTTTCTATACATATTGTCTGATCTTGTGTGTAACTAATATAATGTATACACACTAAATATATACGGTATACGGTATGACTAATATAAAAAAAAATTAATAAAAAAGCACTATTCTGGGTTAGTTGCATGAGCGAGTTTAGTCCTGCGCCAGCCACTAAGCAAGGTGTACCGCTATAGCGGCGCACCTTGCTTAGTGGCTGGTGCAGGACTAAGCTCGCTCATGCAACTGGCTCCAGGTTCACTGCGGATCTCTCTTGTCCTTTCAAGTCTAGCCAACGTTGTTCTTGTCCAGTATGACTCAGCGGCCCAGACGGTCCGGTCCATACCTCGGCTTCGGTGGCGATCGATTGTGTGGTGCCCTCGGAAATGCTTTCCGCAGATACCTCACCACGTCCGGTCTGCCCGTCCGCAAGCCCTGTGATTTCTGCCTTGCCTCTGCCTTGGACCCAGTAGGCATCGAATACCTACTGCATGGCACACAATGAAAAGGCGCCAAGCTAATCTGGGATTACTCCTGAACTATCATGGACACTGAGTCCATATTCCAACGCACGGCTGACACATGTCTTCATAGACATCACTCAAACTTTCCAAAGTCATGCGAGTTGTCGTGGCCGGATGAAACTTACTTGAGCTAAACATCTACCAAAATCTACCATTTAAACTTACAAGATAAAAATCTCTTTAGCGCAAAGTGTACCACATGACCGAACTACAAAAACTCTTGTAGCAACACTGAAATGGCGGATTTCTTTTAGCCGTCTTTGTGACGCATCTCGGATGCGAGTTTTGTTCTATAAAAGATCACCAAAACGTTCTAAAGTAAAAAGTTACTTAGTGTTTGTTCGAAACAACAGGCACACTACTGGAGACAGCAACGTCATAAAAGATTTTAAATTACGTCATAAGTCTGCTATGTATAAATAGTCCATAAGCTAGGAAGATCTACCGTGCACCCCCCCCCCCCCCCCCAGTACTCAATAAGATGGGTTTCAAAGTGTTCCTTAGTATGTCCTGAGATGTTTAAGCCATGTTCCCCGAAAATCCTTAGGAACACACCAGAGATATAGCCGATGGCGCAAGGGTACCCCCATTCACGCTCTTCGCAGGTGCTAAAATGAGGTTGAGAAACATTTTCCTCTAAATAAATCAGAATTCATTCCAGAAACCCAAATCAGGCAATATTATGTCAAGGCACACCTTCTGCATCCTCTGCAAAAAAACAGAATGAAAAAATATTGAATCTCTGGCTCACAGTGAAGGTATTTGTGCACCCAGTAAACGACCATTTCCGCGAAATCGCAAAAAAAGACAAAAATAATGTGTCGGATGCCTTCAGACATTTTCTATAGCACCGACAGTCCATTTTCAGGTTTACATCATTAAAACAGGATGTCACAATTATTATAAACTTGACTAGGTGATGCTGTGATCACTGTGAGTGCCACAGTGGTTGATTGTGTATCCCTACCCCCAAGTTGTAAAAATACACAAAATTAATTAGAAAAAATTGCTTACGTTATTCCATTTTATTTTGACCTCTCTTTACCTATTACGTTTGAATAATGTGAGCATAAAGTGCAAGAAAATAAGGAAAGTCGGCATCCTTTACGGTATGTTCGTGGTGAATGATAGCTTTTTCCCATTTAAAATTGCCGAATTGGGAAACGTATGTTGTTTCCGATGCCCTCAGAAATTTTGTATATAACTGATAGGTCTTTTTTAGGTTTTATTGTTTAGGAAAGAGTACCACAGTTACTCCCAACCTGATTTTATGATGCTGTGATGCATTTAGGGGCCACAGTGGCTGAATCTGCTGCCCTACCCCCATTTTACCTGTACGCAAAGGAACGAAAAATGATCATAACAATTGCTCCTCTGATTAAATATGTTTGTTGCCAGTTTTCTTAACAAAATATGCATATTGAGCATAAACATTTGTGATAATTTCATTAATTTCAATGTGACCCATCAATTTAATTGTAATTCTTTTTATTTAAGGCATGCTTAACAGGGGCTGCCGCTGAAGCTTCTATCGTCTGCACATTCAGCACTCTTGTCAAACTCGGGGAAGGTGTACCTCAGGGAGATGTTGTGTCTAATGCTGTTTTTGGTCTACATTAATGACATCAGTACAACAGTACCAAGGTTCGTCTCGAACATCCTCCATGCGGATGACTTTGCAGTGTGGAGCGCAGCAGAACATAAAGAAATAGCATCCTCCAGAAAACATAAAGAAATAGCATCCTCCAGAATCCAGGATGCTGCCAATAGAGTCAGCAGCTGGACTGAAAGAGGCCACTCAAACTGAGCTAGACCATCTCTTTCAATCAGACGGAAGAGGTCACCTCAAAACTGGAGACCTTCGAGTACCAAAGACAGACAGGCCAACTTTACTGGCAACAAATAAATTACTGGATTCACGTGGAGGCCTCACATTGAAGCCATGGAAGCTAGAGCTGCAAAAAAAAAGTCTCTGATGAAGAAACTGGTGGGGACCACATTGGCGCAAATTACAGCATCCTGGCACAAGCAAACATCTGCTCGGTCAGACCAGTCGTGCGGTACCAAGATACATCGACAACATGAAACACTGCCTGCAAAACCCAAAAAGCCAGGCTTGACAAGATGCAGAACATGGGTCATTCTCATGATGCAGTGACATTCTTAGAGCCATCTGGAGCACCCCAATTTAGGAAATGGAGGACATTGGAGCCACTGGAATGCAGAACAGCACACACGATGAAGAAACTTACTAAACACCGACAGCATGGGAGACTACAGGAGCAGACCAAGAACCGTCAGAAATGTCCAAATCTGAACCGCCCAAATCTGAACCGCCCAAATCTGAACCGCCAACTGAAGGTCCTGCAAAGGGCTAACACTGACGTCCTGGAACCAAGCCCAAAGATGTGTGAACAGCTCCCTACAGATACCTGGACATCTCGAAAGAGCCTTCAAGACAACATAAACAATGTTCCAGGACTCTTTGCCAAAGGTCGCGGCACCGCACAAAGCCATCTTGCTGGAGGTTGTGCACAAGCGCTACCCTCACTGCAGCTGTGATACCACACAAGATGCCGTGCGGAATGAAGGAAGTGGCGTGTACATCTGTTGTGCAGACCGCACTACTACCTCCCTCTCCTTACCAGCTGGTGGCAACAGCTCCAACTATCGTACAGATCTGCAGGTGCTCAACACAGCAGCAGAGCACTAGCTAGGGAAAGGCAGCAGCTTGATCCACTGATCTCACCAAGAAGCTTCAAGATAGACTGGATGCCCTGTCCACAAAATAGTGCTGCAGTGGATTCCAGTGCATTCTGGACTAGCTGGGAATGGAGACACTACAACAACAAAGTGATTGGCAACAGCAGAATGGCGGCTGCAGCCCGTGGGCAGATGACATCAACAAGCTAAACAGGGAGAGCCAGGCCACCATCTTTCATCTACGCACTGATTACTCTGGACTGGGTCCATACAGAAAAGCAGGAACGTTTCACAAACCCAAAATCAAGCCTGAAGGTTTACACACTTTAATCAGATCACTCTGTATCAGCAATTATTTGAAGCTTCCGTGCCTAATGCATGAAGAGATACCAAAATAAAAGAACGCTTAGCGAATGGCGGACTTCGGTAGAAGCGTAAACAACCAATCAGAATGTTCGGCAGAAAGGCCATGCAGTCACTTTATGATCAGAGCTAAATATAGATCACTTGCAACAAGCGTCAGCATGATCGTTCGCAATGGAATAGTCACAAATTGGGGGAGAAAAAAAAAAAAAAAGAAGTAGACAAAAGTCTGCCAGCACGTTGTAATTTTGTACAAACTTTCACAGACTTTAAGGAAAAGGACTGAAATTGACAGACTTTCCAGGGCCCTGAAAAAGCCTTGTCATTTTTTAACAACTTTCACAAATGTTCACAGACCGTAAGGACCCTGCTGGACTCACCTCGAAGGATTGGGTCATGCGGAAACAGCCCTATGCGAATTTGGCATAGAAAATCAGTCTCCTTAGCACATTCTCCAAACATGTCCATACACAGAAGCGGTCTGCTGGCAGTTCTGACCAGAAGACACGCCCCTATACACCAAACTCTGAAAACATGCTGCCTAGCTCTTGACAGCTTACTTATTGGCATCCAGAACAATATAAGATTTAAAGACGGCCATAAAAAATTGAACGTTGCAGAAGGTGGAAGTGGAGATCTCGTGGTCGACATGTGGAAACTAAGTATTTTGATAACATTGTTTTCGCTATTAGGAACCATGAAACTTTATTACGCATTCATATTTACACATTTCTAGATGAAAATAAATGAAAAGAAAAGGGGAGACCTTACTAGACCCGCCTTACGCTAGGTAAAATATCACATAAAAGACCAGCCAGTTAAAAATAGTTACAATTAAATTGATGGGTTACATTGAAATTAATGAAATGATCACAACTTGTTATGCTCAATATGCATACTTTAATAAAAAAAAAACTGGCAACAAAAAATATTTAAACAGAGGAGTATGATGTAAGCAATTTTTATGATTATCTTGCGTTACTTTGCGTACTGGTAAAATGGGGGTAGGGTAGCAGATTCAGCCACTGTGGCCCCTAAATGCATCATAGCATCACAAAATCAGGTTGGGAGTAACTGTGGTACTCTATCCTAACCAATAAAACCTAACAAAGACCTATCGGTTGAGTACAAAATTTCTGTGGGTACCGGAAACAACGTATGTTTCCCAATTCGGCAATTTTAAATGGGAAACAGTTATCATTCACCACGAATGTACCGTAAAGGATGCCGACTTTACTTATTTTCTTGCACTTTATGCTCACATTATTGAAACTTAATAGGTAAAGAGAGGTCAAAATAAAATGGAATAACGTAAGCAATTTTTTCTAATTAATTTTGTGTATTTTTACAACTTGGGGGTAGGGATACAAAATCAACCACTGTGGCACTCACAGTGATCACAGCATCACCTAGTCAAGTTTATAATAATTGTGACATCCTGTTTCAATGATGTAAACCTGAAAATGGACTGTCAGTGCTATAGTAAATGTCTGAAGGCATCTGACACATTATTTTTGTCTTTTTTTTGCGATTTCGCGGAAATGGTCGTTTACTGGGTGCACAAATACCTTCACTGTGAGCCAGAGATTCAATATTTTTTCATTCTGTTTTTTGCAGAGGATGCAGAAGGTGTGCCTTGACATAATATTGCCTGATTTGGGTTTCTGGAATGAATTCTGATTTATTTAGAGGAAAATGTTTCTCAACCTCATTTTAGCACCTGCGAAGAGCGTGAATGGGGGTACCCTTGCGCCATCGGCTATATCTCTGGTGTGTTCCTAAGGATTTTCGGGGAACATGGCTTAAACATCTCAGGACATACTAAGGAACACTTTGAAACCCATCTTATTGAGTACTGGGGGGGGGGGGGTGAGGGGGGGGGGGTGCACGGTAGATCTTCCTAGCTTGTGGACTATAAATGTTTATTCTTTGACGTCAGTCATGTCTGGCGTGATCCAGGTCGGAAGATTTTTTCTTGATTTTTTTCCACGAAAATAGTGGAGGAATGAAAGAACCATTGTACCCGCCCTCAGGCCTTCGGCCTTCGGGATACAATGGTTTCTTTGACCTCCTTCAGGCCTACAAGGGTTCGTGTAGCAAACTCTTGCTACCAATAACTTATATTGACTCCTCCTTTTGAGAAAATAGAGCCCATATCCGGCACAGCAAGAGACATAGATTCTCACGAGTTGCTAGAGGTCTTAACACTATTTCTCTTGCAGATGGAGCGGATTGTCAGTGGTCGGTAGAGGGTTGGCCTGAAGTACTGAATGTCAGGCCGTTCAGTCACTCAAGATTATGAGGTCACTTCGCCCTACCGCAGTTCACGGCCATTGACCCTTGGACTCAGTCACACAGGCATTTGACAGTAAACTCTGTGTCCCGCAGACATTATAATCATACAACATGCATAATGCATCAAACACAACCTCATAATCCGATATTACGCATACCAAGGTCATTTTCACGCTTTGGGATTTTGCTCCTTTGTCAGTCGGGGATTCGCTGCGCTGTTGGTGTCGCTGTACTGTGATTCGCATTTCAGTCTGGTCCGGCATTGCCTCCACCTCACCCCCCCCCCCCACTCCCTCACCTCCACCCCCCCCCCCCCCACTCCCTGAAAAAAATGTAAAAGGAGTTTGGTACTTAGACTTACCATGAGTCACCTTACCATGACTGAATCACCACACTTTAATAAGCGCCTTAAAAACGACAACAACAACAACAACACAAAAAACACCATCTCATTCAAGGTATCAATAGGTAACTGTGGAAGTGTCGTATAGAGTTGCCGCTATACGACGCTTTCGCAGCTACTAATGCGGGGCGCCTTGAATGGGTTGATGGACTTATCAGCTGAAGATCGGCTCCACTGCTGCCACAAGAAGGGTGTTCGGTATGTTGACTCTTCAGTAGTCTCTAATCCACAAACCAAACAGTAATAAATAATAATAATAATTACGGTATTTATAATGCGCTTATCTTATAATAATTATAACTCTAAGCGCGCACTCACAACTCGCACACGCATGCGCACGCTTTAGACAATGACTCACGTAACACAAATAGTGAAAATACATTACGACGGTCATCTTGGGGTGTGGTGATATAGTGCTAGAACTGTTGAAAGAGGTGAGTTTTGAGGGCTGACTGGAAGGAGGAGAGCGAGTGTTTCTGACGGAGAGAGAGTGGGAGAGTGTTCCAGGTGGATGGATCGTATACTGAGAAGGAGCGGGGGCCGAAAGTGCTGAGTTTGGTGCGGGGGATGAGGAGGCGGAGAAGGTCGGAGGCGGAGCGGAGGGAGCGGGGAGGAGTGTAGGGGTGAAGTAAGTTGGAGAGATAGGCAGGAGCGTAGTTGTTCAGGGATTTGTAGGAGAGAGACAGAATCTTGTATTGGATGTGTTGGGGGATGGGGAGCCAGTGAAGGAGCTTGAGCAGGGGAGTGATGTGGTCGGATTTTTTCTTTCTGAGGACGAGGCGGGCAGCATTGTTCTGGACGCGCTGGAGAGTGAGAGTGGTGGAGTGAGGAAGGCCGGAAAGGAGAGAGTTGCAGTAGTCGATGCGAGTTAAGATGAGAGAAACAGCGAGTTTGGTGGCAGCTTCGGTAGTGAGGTATTTTCTGATCTGACTGATGCGGCGGAGGTGGAAATAACATGCCTGGGCCGTGGCGGAGACGAAGCTGGTCATGGAAAGAGAGGAATCGAGGATAACGCCAAGGTTCTTAACCGAGTCAGAGAGGGAGATGGGGGTGCTGTCGAGTTGAAGGTGGAGAGAGGGTGGGAGCTGGGAAAGTTTCTGGCGAGTGCCTACCAGCATGGCTTCCGTTTTGTCGTCGTTCAGTTTGAGCTTGTTTGCTGTCATCCAGTTTTTCACGTCTTCATAGCAGTCAGCCGTGCGAGTCAGTAGTGTCTGTGTGTTGTCGAGTTTGTCTTTGTCTAGTAGTTGTGAGTCGTCAGCGTAGAGGTGGTGGTGTATGTGGTGAGACTGGATGATGTTGGACAGGGGGGAGGTGTAGAGTGTGAAAAGAACCCCTGTGGAACGCCGCAGGAGAGCCTGACTGGGTTGGAGGAGACGCCGTCGATGATGACGGACTGCTGTCTGTCGGAGAGATAGGAGAGAAACCAGGAGTGAGCAGAGTCAGTGATGCCGAAGGAGTGGTGAAGGCGGTGGAGGAGGATAGAGTGGTCTATGGTGTCGAAGGCGGCAGAGAGATCGAGTAGCGTAAGAAGGGAGATGTTGCCCGAGTCAGTGGAGAGAAGCAGGTCGTTAAGGATATGTAGAAGGGCTGTTTCAGTGCTGTGATGTTTGCGATAGGCAGACTGGAAGGGAGTGAGGAGGTTGTTGTCGGCGAGGTGGAGGTTGAGTTGGTTGAGGACAACCTTCTCAAGAAGTTTGGACAGGAAAGAGAGATTGGAGACTGGGCGGTAGTTCTTGAGTTCGTTTGGGTCGAGGTTGTATTTTTTGAGGAGAGGACGGACGATGGCGGACTTGAAGATATCGGGGACAGAGCCATTCTCTAGAGATGTGTTGATGATGTCGGTAATGAAGGGCAAAAGTTTTGGGAGGCCGTCCCGGTAGAGCTTGTCAGGCCTGCGTCGGTGTGACTAAAGACCGCTTGCTTACCCGATATCGGGCGGTACATCTCAACCTACCTCTGTCGTCAATGCTTTTTTTAGAGGTCATTTCTACAGAAATCACCTCGACTAACAAAGAAACCGCTGTCGACATACACAAGATTGAAAACAAATTTAGTTGCATGTGGTATGTGACCTCCCTACATTACTGTCGTTGGCTGACGGAGAGATTTTTAGTGTTGCCAGCGATGAAGATGGATGATGCGGGGAAAAAAGCAAATATGGGAAATGTCTAGATGACTTTAGAATTTCAGTTCCCCTCACACTAGGACATGCTGAACTGCCTTAACCCAGCGTGGGATTTTCAGTGGGGCGACCATCCCCAACCTAGCGCGTCCCCGGGTGGCGGATAGGGGAACGGCCTTCAGATATGGAGGTCAGCTGCGCAAGCAGTCGCGGACCAAATGGCGATGAGCTTACCAGGACGGGGCGGGGTAGCAGGTGCACTGCTACCTCCACTGAAATTCCCCATGTGTTCAATGACGGGTTTATCATGCGATCAAGAGCCGCAAAATGTTCTAGCCACCCTGTGTTCCCAGGGATGGTAGTATACCAGGAGCTAAGGGTGAGGTAACCCCGACAGAAACCTCGAATGCTGAAGACGGAGGACCCGGGCCGCACGGCGCATTCTGATAAACCACAGATCCACGCAAACCCGCAATTATGACTATACTGCCAACTATCATTGATGACGATGGCGCTCGCCCACAGAGGACCCTCCAGGGTGGAGCAGCGTCGGGTCCCATGCCTCTAAGGGACCCAGGATCAGCTACTGGAGGTCCCTCCCGTCCGTCTTGTCGCGCCAGGGGACGCGGGAGGACAGCTACTGGCACCACTACAACCAGGAAGAATCCCAGTCAGCAGCGACCTTTTCAGGTCATGCACTGGAACGCAGAAAGCATTCTGAACAAGAAGACCGAGTTGGAGCATATCCTGCATGAGAAAAACATCAACATCTACTGTATTCAGGAGACGCACCTGACACCCCAAAAGTCCTTCAAAGTGAGAGGCTACCAGTGCTTCAGGTCCGACAGAACAGATCGAAGCAAGGGAGGAATCCTGACCCTGATCAGGAACAACATCAACGCCTGTTTGATTGATACGCACATGGAGAACTCCGAGTACCAAGTGATTCGGATCCAGACGAAGACAGCAGATTTCCAGCTGGACAACTTCTACTGCCCCAACGATTGACACGATCCCCACTAAGGCCTCCAACTTCATTGTGGTGGGTGACTTCAACAGTCACTCACAAAGTTGGGGATACGACCACTTGGATCGGAGAGGAGAAGAGGTGGAGAACTGGCAGGACGACAACGGTCTCATTCTGTTGAACAGTCCCATTGACTGCCCCACGTTCTACTCCAGACGATGGCACACCACATCGACTCCGGACCTAGCCTTCTGCACAGAAGACATGCACAAGCAAGCCAGCAGAGAGGTCGGAGAACAGCTAGGAGGAAGTGACCATCGGCCAGTCTTTTTGACCTTGGGCACGGAGTCCTGCGCTGAAGCAACCTTCCCACGGTGGAACTACAAAAGAGCGAACTGGTTCCTCTTTAGACACCGCACCAGCGAACTCACCAAAGACATTCGAGTCGAAGGTCGAGACATCAACATGGTGGTGAAGGACCTCAATATGAGCATCCTCAGAGCAGCGCGTGAGTCCATACCCAGAGGAGCTAGAAAAGACTATAAGCCCTACTGGAGCGATGAACTTCAGAAACTGGATGATGATCTAGCAAATGCCAGAAGGGAAGCAGAAGTCAACCCATTACAGGCAAACAACATCCGCCTCCAGGAAGCCAAAGCCAAATTTCTCAAGAAGAAGCTACAGGCAAGACGCAGGAGCTGGCAAAAGAAAACAAGCTCCCTGAACCTTGAGAAGGACGGCAGAAAGCTCTGGAAACTGACCAAGCAGTTGAACGATGAGAACACGAGCAAAGGAAACATCACCTTAGAAGAAAATGGGAAGATACTAACAGGAAAGCACGCTGCCAACCAATTTGCCGAAAACTATGCAGCTGAGAGCAATCTCCATGTTAGCCCCGAAAAGCAGAGAGAAACAAGAAGAGAGCAAAGAGAGAGACCTGCCAAACAAGCAACAGCGGACGCCATGAATCAACCAATTACACACAAAGAGCTTCATGCAGCTCTAAAAAAGTTGAAGGCGAAGAAGTCTCCTGGTCCAGATGGCATCACCAACGAGATGCTAACCCACCGTGGTAGTGCAGCAGAAAACAAGCTACTTGAGGTTCTCAACAGCAGCTGGCAAGAAGGATCGCTACCACAACTCTGGCGAGAAGCGATCATGATCCCCATACTAAAGAAAGGGAAGGATCCAAAGAAGGCCACCAGCTATCGTCCAATCAGCCTCACCAGCTGTGTTGTGAAGACTTTCGAGAGAATTGTAAACGAGCGCCTCAGGTGTTACCTGGAACCCAGGAACCTCCTCGCCCCTGAACAAGCTGGCTTCCGACAGTTCCGCAGCACCGAAGACCAGGTCACATATTTGGCGCAGGAAGTTGAAGATGCCTTCCAGGAGCAGAAGCTGGTCTTTGTAACCTGGATTGATCTTCAGAAGGCTTTTGACAAGGTCTGGAAAGATGGGCTTCTTGTAAAACTGCCGAGAAAAGGCGTGTCCAGTAACATGTTCCAGTGGATACGCTCCTACCTCTTCAACCGCAGGGCAAGAGTCAGCGTCGACCAGACCAAAAGCAAGAAATTCCTCCTTCGTCATGGCGTCCCGCAAGGCGGAGTCCTCTCCCCTACCCTCTTCCTTCTCTTCATCGACGATCTGGTGTCTGAGATGCCCAAGGGAATCAAAGCTGCCCTATACGCAGACGACCTTGTGATCTGGTGCAAGGAGGATCATGCAACTACTGCCACCTACTGAATGCAGTTAGCAGCAGACAAGCTGAACGCATGGGCAGATGACTGGTGCATCTCCATCAACAAGGAGAAATCCTCCACCACCCTCTTCACATTGTCCCCAAAGCAGAAAGCCGAAACCATCAAGCTTGGTGGAACCCCTCTGAGAGAGGATGAAGAAGCTACCTACCTTGGTGTCACCTTCGATAGTCGACAGACCTGGAAACCACACATTGCACAGGCAGAGGCGAAGGCCCGGCGCAAGCTGGCCATACTCAGGAAACTGGCAGGCACCACCTGGGGAGCGAACGAGAAGATACTGAAGACAGTATACCAGGGAACAGTCAGGCCCCACCTCGAGTACGGCTCCACAGCGTGGTTAACCTCAGCCAAGACGAACCTGCAGACCCTCGACCGAGTGCAAAACCAGGCTCTTCATCACCGGTGCAATGAAATCCACTTCAATCAAGGAAATGGAGAAGCTGACCTCAATCCAACCTCTCAGTCAGAGGAGAGAAGCCAAAACCATGGTACAGGCTGAGAAGCTCAAGTGCTTGCCCGACCACCCAATGAAGCACAGACTGAGCAACCTCACCAAGAACCGGCTCAAAAGAAGCAGCTTTGTCCATGAGAGCATGCGACTTTCTCGTCAGTACAGGGAAGTCCTTCCACAGAGCACTCTACCTCTGATCACAGAAGAAGAGGAAAACCCTTGTGCAATGGACAAATCAGACATCAAGATCTGCACCAGTGTCCCACATGTTGCCTCAGAAGACAGTCAGGATGACACCGTTCGACGGGTACTCACCCTAGCCCTGATCGACGAACAGTACTCAAAGGAGGCATCCATCTACACTGATGGATCAGCAACAAATGCCGTTTCCATTGGAGGTGCTGGCATCTTGATCCAGTTTCTTGGGGGACATACAGCCACATCCAGTGTAGCCACCGGCAAACACTGCACAAACTACAAAGCAGAAACCGAAGCACTTATGCAGGCCGCCTCCATGGTTCAGAATTCCGCAGACCCATGCTACCAAGTTGTCTTCTTCTCCGATGCCCTTTCAGTTCTTCAGGCCCTCGAGAACGACAAGCTCGCCCAGCTGACCAGAGCTTTGCAGAAGGCCAGACAAACCAGAAGAGTTGTTCTCCAGTGGATACCAGCCCACTGTGGGGTACCAGGAAATGAAAGGGCACACGAGCTGGCGAAAGAAGGAGCCACAAAAGATCAACAAGAAAACAGCGTCAGCTATAGTGAGCAAAGACAATCATCAAGGCATTGATGAGGCCGAGGTCAAACAGAGACGACTACCACACAATAACCAGAGAGCAGCAAGTCGTCCTGATCAGACTGCGTACCGGCCACAACAGACTGAACGCTCACATGAACAGAAAGCTGAAGCTTGCGCCATCACCAACCTGCGCCTGTGGTCAGGAAGACCAAACAGCGGAACACATTCTCCAGAGATGCCCTCTACTGGACGATGAAAGAAAAGAAGTGTGGCCATCGCCAACTCCACTGCAGACCAAACTCTACGGCAGTCGAGAAGACCTGGAGAAAACGACGTCATTCATCGCCGGTGCTGGTCTGACCGCATAGCCCACTGCGAACGACAAGAAGAAGAAGAAGAAGTTCCCCTCACTCACTCCCCCCCCCCCTCCTCACACACACCCCGTCACAACTCCCCCCCCCCCCTAGAAAATCTATAATTTCCAGCTCCAGTTTCAATCGGGGACAGCCCTGTAAGAGGCGGATGGGGGTTGCGGCAGGGACAGTATGGCGTGCAACCTGAACACTGGCAATTCAGGCGCACTGTGACTGTTAGTGCTACCTTCAATTACTAGGACCTTTCAACGGACATGCTACGGAACACGCCCCGGCGTCTTTTACCCGGGATGATCGGCGGGCATGACGGAGTCACCACCCAGCAAAGGTCCTCGGGCCCGCACGACTGACGGTCGCAGTGGGCCCGCGTACGACAGGACACGGAACACAGTGCCGTTTCCGTACTGTCCAGTCTCTTAGCCTTAGTCAGTCCCAGTCATCCCCTAATATTTCAATCCCCTAAAAGAACACTACCGCCTACCAGTTGCACATTTGCCATGCACAAAATACAAAAAAAAAAAAAAAAAAAAAAACCCAGCACATTTCTTGGCTATGAACCTGATTCCTTACCAACCCCACACCCAAGCACAGCTGAAATCAGCGTGCCCCTCAAATCACTACGTCAACGGCAACTCAACATAGGCCCACAATTGTCCGGCACTGGATAAGCTCAGGATGGTATGAATCAAAACACCAAACATGTAAACATGTCTCCTCTTATCTAACCAGAAATTTCCAGCAAATTCCAACATTCAGCCCTACTACAAATTTTTTAACAAAGCAAAAAGTTATTTTTAAAAACATCGGTCCTCTGACTGCCTCAACTGCCCAATTTGAATATGTAACATGACCGAGAGTATGCGGGCCCTCTGCGGCCGTCTTGGGCCCGAAGATAGTTTGCTACTGGGGCAAGCTGGTTTAGGGAGGGCGGGATGAGGTGGCGGTAGGCGGTAAGCTAGAATGACTTGACACCCGTCTCAAACGTCGGGGTGTCGACAAGGAACTTGATGAAGCAGTAAAGTTTGAAAGACTGACAACAAAGACAGAACGTAAGCTCGTTGCTGACACACCGGCTAATGCCTGTCTGAGCGAAGTAGGAAACTGTCTGGCCTGGTAGGATTCAGGTCAACCTCCTTTTTGTACTGAGAGGGCACTACAGGGATTACATGACCGTCCTGATATTTATACCTGTGTATTTTTCTCTGGTTTGTAGAGTGGTTGCTTGACTGACAGGAGGGTACCCGGGAACCCGGGAAGCAAAGGTCCTCGGGCTCACGATGGAAGCAGTGGGCCCGCCGCGCACGTGGGCAGGCACACTGCGGTCGTCGTGGGCCCGAGGACGTCATTTTTTTTTTTTTTTTGCCGCTGCTGGGGTATCTAACCGTTTGTCTGTCCATTTCTAAAAGCGCTAGCCTCATTTATTTTACTGGGCACGATTGGGTCATGTCTGCACAATAGGAGGAAAAAACTGAGTCTGCATTTTCTGTGCTGATGATGTCCCTTCGTTTTTTATGAATGCTGTGGCCAGACATCGTCCTGGAAGGAAAATAAACCTGGTGGGGCCTAGTCAAGCGACACATTATACGGCGGCAGTGCGGCCATCACACGAGAGATTGATCAATGCAATCACGATCTTGTTATGTGCTTCAGTGGAATCATACTTGAAAGTAAAGTTATATCAGTTTTGTATGTTGATATTTCCAGTCAGTATAAGTTTGTATTGCAAACTATGCAAAATATCATTGCAGTAACAGACTTTGTTCAGGAAATCGGAAGTTGCTTGGTCTGCAGAACTCCAGTGCTTCATCAAAGCAAGTAACTGTAGTAAGAACCCCAGGTTTTTAATCCACTGTTTGCGTCAAAAAGGCGCATTTTTTGAAAACCTACTTTTGAAAACCTTTATTCAGCCTCTTTTATTTTACTACACCCCCCTCCCGCACCCCCCCCCCCCACCCACCTCTTAGTCTCTCCCACTGAGTCTCTTGCAGACTGTGGGTCCTGCCTCTTTTGAAAATACTCCTACTCTACTCGTATATTCTGTGGACACAATTATACCACGCTTCCCTTCCTCGAAGGGTTCTTGTTCTCGCGGTCACAGTCCAGCCGGCCCTTTACATAAAGCGAACTACAGCGGCAGCGATGCATGAAAACGAAAGTAGGCCGTTCAATCTTGATGACCGTTGGAGTCGTGAGGGCCGCACATACAACACAAGACAAGCAAGAGGCATAGATCCTCATGACGGTCTAAGCCTCTTGCAGATGGGTGGTATTCAGTGTCTCCCGGCAGCGGAAAGGTTTGTTACGTGGTAGTCGTAGTCTTAGTATGATACAATCACACAAGACGCACGCACAAAAGGTTCTTGTAAAGAAACTCAGTCACTCAGTTGCAACTCGTCACACGTGGCACAAAGTTTTAGACCACAATGGAGTAACAGTTCCAACAATATTGTATTGCAGCGATGCGATCTCAGCACAATGCATCCACAAATGCACCAACACTGATACAGTGTCTCCTCTACAATGCATCAACACTTTTGAAACACTCACACATATTTCCTAACACCGTTTTTATACTATTACAGATTTCCAGAATAATCCAGCAAATTCGCACAACACAACCAATCAGAAAAGAAAATGTACCAAAACTTATTAATATTCATGAAAAAGAATGCTCTAGAAATAACTACAAATTTCCACTACTATCTAAACGCCTTTGATACAATGTTACAAAATGTTGCCGATAACTTTCAAGTGACGTCATATATGAGGTCACTAGAAAGATCGCGACCATGCTCGAACCTTTCAGTCTAATGTAGGTCAAACTTTACAACACTGTAGCGAAACTACGCGTCACAACACAAATTGATCGCAATTCTCCGTGCAAAAAAACCAAAAACGAATCCTACTAAAAAGGTACGTAATTCTTATTCAAAATAACTCAAATGAATATCGGATCTTTCCTATGATTAATACACACATGATCTCAAAGAATAACACAACCACTGACAAACGTAACAAGGTTAAAAGAGACAATGATGCGAAACTGAAAAATCTGGAGAGAATTCGGCTGTGACTGATGGCACCCAACTGCAAGAGGCACAGATTTTCTCTACCCTCAGCAGTCCGCGGGGGGCTCACGAGAATCTAGGCCTTTTGCGGATTGCGGAGGTTCATAAGAATCTATGTCAGTTCAGTTTGTGAATGACCCCTTTTTGAGTTTGTACTTCGTACAGAAGTGAAAATCATTGGCTCACCTGTGAAAAGCACGGGAAGCAGCAGGGTCAGCCTCAGTCGAAAAAAATGAAGAGAGAAAGAAAAAGAGAGAGAGAGAGAGAGAGAGAGAGAGAGAGAGAGAGAGAGAGAGAGAGAGAGAGAGAGAGAGAGAGAGAGAGAGAGAGAGAGAGAGAAATCGGCCACGTTCGAAGCTTCTTAACTCATTTAGCGCCGAGCCCCGCCAGCAGGAGATGGATTGGCCATAATAATTCAAGGGTAGTGCCAGATTAGCTTGGCGCCTGAAGGCGCCAAGATAATGTGGCACTACCCTTGAATTATCATGGTCAATCTATCTACTTCAACTGGTACATAGTCAGTCATTAGACAACACTTCCAAAATTTGCAAAATGGGACCTTGGGGCTAAAAGGGTTAATGTACATGCGTATTTATAAACTAACATGTCTGCTGCCGTTTCGCACAGACCAGTAAGTTCATTTGTAAGGAAAGCGAGATTTTCATTGTATAACAATGAAAATCTCGCTTTTCTCAAAAATAGGCAACGTGACCATCTTCTCTAGGTCAGTGACCCTTAGCTTGAGGTCGCTGCACCCTTTTACCGGTAATCCGGGTGGGTGCTGGGGTGGTGACGGTGTTGGAATACACAGAAAGGGGTGGAACGCTTTCCATTACCCTACCTAACTAGCTAACATATTTAGTATCCCCAATGCTATTATTATTTTGCAATATTTCAGCGTTTTGTTACCAAAGAATGTACTGCATTTGTCTGTTTGAATAATGTGACTTTTCGTAGATTTGCTCTTATTATTTGAAGTATTACATCACTGGACTGCACATAAATATTTCAACAGAAGACCACAATAAATTTTCACTAAACAAGAACCACAACAGCAACAAGAACAACCACAAGAACAACACACAGTCCCCTCGATCCCCCCCCCCCCCAACAACAACAACAACAAGCAACAACAAACAAACAAATTCAACAAACCCCACCACAAACAAAGAAACAAACAATAAAATATCGTAAAATAAAATGAAATAGGTAAAACAAGACGGGATGGACCATAACCCACAAAGTATCTTCTATATGAGAGCTGTCTTCGCTGTCAAAGGTTGAAATATCTCCTGAAAAAGCCTCGCAGATGTGCCAGTGCGCCATAGTGAACTCTACTCTCTGCACACGCGTCATTGGTTTGTCAAACGTTATTTTTCGAGTCATGACTTTTTTTTATTTATTTATTTTATTTTTTTACGTAATTTTATATTTTAGTCTAGCAGCTTACGCAATTTCTGCAGAGATAAGTAGTTCGTCAAAAGAGTAACAATGGTTTGCAGGTACGAAACGAAAGTACTAATGCCATATGGTTTATGCATAACAACAATATTTATCCTTAGGATGGAGACATTTTTGTAGAAGTGTTTTTCGAAAGCTATTTTTCGGTCACGGTATACATTTAAATTGGGAAGTTCAGGCAGTAAGAGGTCCCGTGTTTTTAAAAATAATTTTTGCCTTGTTTGAAATTTTGCAGTTGGGCTGAATGTGGGAATTTGCTGGAAATGTGTGGTTAGCTGAGAGGAGACATGTTTGGTGCTTTGATTCATACCACCCTGAGCTTATCCAGTGGACATTTGTGGGCCTATGTTGAGTTGCCTTTGACGTAGTGATTTGAGGGGCACGCTGATTTCAGCTGTGCTTGGGTGTGGGGTTGGTAAGGAACCAGTTTCATAGCCAAGAAATGAGACGGGTCATGTGCTGTTTTTTTTATTTTTTTTTTATTTTGTGCATGGCAAATGTGCAGCTGGTGGGCGGTAGTTTTTTTTTTTTTTTTAGGGAATTGAACAATTAGGGGATGACTGGGACTGACTAAGGCTAAGAGACTGGACAGTACGGAAACAGCACTGTGGTCCGTGGCCTTTCGATGTGACGGAACCAGTTTTCGTGCACGACCCGGATAAGGTGCAAGACATTTTTTTGTGCATAACATTGAAAATTTCGAGCATACAAGTTACAAGTGTATTCCAGTGAGTAACCCATGAGCAAGTAAACATGCATACATATTTACGATAAAATAATTTAAAAAGTAATATTTTTAATGCCGTAAGCATACTCGCGTCGCTAGTTTCAAAATGGCGGGCAGCGAGATGCCTTCGAAAGAAGTCAATCAGACGCGCACGGTTGATGCAGCTTTACTTTGCTCCTGAAGTGAAACAGAGATTATTTTGGATTTGAACTTTGAAGTACATCTTATCAACGTCATATACGTTATTTTTCCTGGTCTTGAAAACAGCATTTCCCATAAAACTCAGTCTTTTGTGGGAGGAAAGCATATCGAAAGTAAACTCCCTTCGTGCATGTTGTGCATTGTGTCTGCCGACCATCTTCAACATTCTGAAGACTTTTTGTCCGGATACAACATGCATGTTGTTCGTCTGTTTTCCAGCCTAACGGATCTAAGGGTAGGTCTGCTCTTTTGTTATTAGTGGAGATGGGATTTGTAACTGGTCAAGCACACTCTTATCCGACTGGTTTTTTAAGCACAAGCCAGCAGAGTGAAATCCATCTCTGAACCGTTTCCATCTAAATCACCATGTTCGGCTAAACACCTAAATATAAATATTTTAGTTTTTGCAACCCATCCAACCAATCCGCACTCAAGTACTCACAAGAACTCTTATGATCAAGATTTATCGGAACATCATGAGACACAATACAGATAATAGCCCTCTCCATTATATTACATGTTTTATTTATTTATTTATTATTGATTCATTTATGTATTCACTTACATATTTATTTATTATTTATCCTTTTAATTATGGATGGAAGGAATTCCTTGATGCACATGATCACTAGTGGTATGGTGGTGGCTACCAAGGAGAGGAAATTATTTTTTCAATATGCATTCATCTGTACATGTTCATAATCTATTCTTTACTTAGCATGCATATTCACAGGTCCCAGGTATCTCCGACTTATTTTATTTATTAATTTATTATTTATTTATTTGTTTGTGCTGTATGTTTTCACATACACATCAGCATACAAGATGAGAACATACATGTACACATATATGGTAATAGGTGCATACCATCCGCTCTCCACCCCACATACAAAACCACAGAACACCCATTAAAAGACATGCACGTCTGTGCATGTTCATAATATATCCTTTACTTGGTATTCATATGTCCCAGATATCTTTGATCTACCTTATTTAATTTATTTAATTTATTATTTATTTGTTTGTAAAGTAGGTTTTGTACATATGCCGATGTTCTCATACACATACATGGTAAAATACTGCCCACTCCCAACCCCACTCTACAACCACAGAATACCCACCAAAAGACAAATACATCTGTGCATGTTCATAATCTATCCTTTGCTTAGCATTCATATGGCCCAGGTATATTGACTTACTTTATCTCAATTTATTTAACCGCCATGAGATGACATTAGTCGCCTGCTAGGCATTAAACACAAATAACTATTATTTAAATTATTTATTTATTTACTTTTGTTTGTTTGCAATGCAGGTTTTATAAATACACATCAGCGTACAAAAGAAAATATACACATATATAGATGGTAATAGGTGCCATACCGCCCGCTCCCAACCCCTACCCAAATACACAAAAAAACCGCAGAACACCTACCAAAAGACATGCACATCTGTGTATGTGCATAATCTATCCTTTACCTAGCATACATATGTCTCAGGTACCTTAGACTTACTTTATCTTATTTATTTAAATTATTTATTTATTTGTTTGTTTGTAATGTAGGTTTTGCACATACACATCAGCATACAGCATAAGAACATACACCATGGTGCCCCTGTGCATGTGGCCACCAGTACTATTCTATCAGATCTGTCACACCCAGCCAATCATCTCTTCGAGCTTCTGCCCTCTGGCCGGCGGTTCCGTGCTTTTAAAGCCAGAACCTCTCAATTCAGCTGCAGTTTCTTTTCAGAAACTGTCCTTAGTACATCACCATCCATGGAACAACGTGATTCCATGATTTGTGACATATGACTGATTTGTGTTTAATATTGTGTTTATCTATCTTTTAGTGCTGTATACAGGATGTAGACAACGTACCTGCTGAACTGTTGAAGCATGGAGGAGAAGTAACAACGAAGGTCCTCACTACACTCTGTCAAAAGATCTGGGAGCAAAAGAAATGGCAAGTAGAATGGACACAGTCTCTAGTGATCCCGCTCCCCAAAAAAGGAAACCTGAAACAGTGCCAGAACTACAGAACTATCAGTCTGATAAGTCACCCTAGCAAAGTAATGCTTAGAATCATTCTCAACCGCCTCAAAACTTTCGCCGAGGAACTGCTGGCAGAAGAACAGGCTGGCTTCAGAGTTGGAAGAAGCACTGTAGAGCAGATTTTCAACTGCCGCGTCCTGATCGAGAAACATCTGCAGCATCAGCGCGAACTCTACCACAACTTCATTGATTTCAGGAAAGCATTTGATCGCGTCTGGCACGACGGACTCTGGCAAGTCATGAGATCGTTCAACATAGAGGAGGGACTGATCCAAATGATAGAAGCGCTTTACAAGAACGCCTGCAGCGCGGTTCTACTTAACAATCAGTCAGGCGAGTTCTTCAGGACGACGATCGGTGTCCGTCAAGGATGCCTGCTCTCTCCTGTCCTTTTCAACATATTCCTGGAGAAGATCATGCAGGAAACCCTCCACGACCACCATACTTCAATCTCTATTGGTGGCAGATCCCTGTGCAATCTTCGATTCGCAGACGACATTGACCTCATGGCAGGCAGCAATAGTGAGCTCCAAAACCTGACAGACAAACTTTCAAGTAGCGCAGGGTCTTATGGCATGGAGATCAGTACGGATAAAAGCAAAGTGATGATCAACACCACAAGCGACAGCAGCAGCAACATTCACATGAATGGCCAAAAGCTAGAAGAGGTCAATAGCTTCAAGTACTTGGGAGCCACCCTATCCAAAGACGGTAGTTGCATAGCAGAGATCCGTATCAGGATAGGTACAGCAACATCCGCAATGGCCAGGCTGGACAGGATATGGCGAAGTAACTCCATCAGCTTCACCATCAAGTACAGGCTTTACAAGTCCCTCATAGTGTCTATTCTACTCTACGGCTGTGAGACTTGGACACTGCTTGCAGACTCAGAAAAGAAAATCCAGGCCTTTGAGAACAAGTGCCTGAGGAAGTTGCTCCGCATCTCGTACCGCGAGCACAAGACCAACGAATATGTACGGAGCATCGTCACTTCCCTGGTGGGCCCACATGAACCCCTTCTGGCAACCGTGAAACGGCGCAAGCTTGCTTGGTTTGGCCACGTGACCCGACACAACACCTTGTCCAATACTATCCTCCAAGGCACTCTCGAAGGAAGTCGTCGGCGAGGTCGTCAGAGAAAGAGTTGGGTCGCAAACATAAAAGAATGGACCGAACTCGAGATGTCAGACTTGCTTGCCACCGCCCAAAATAGAACTCAGTGGAGAGCACTGTCTGTTGCTGTTGCCTTTCAGTCCCCCCAACGCCCAGTTCGGGCAAGGGACTGATGATGATGATGATGACAGGATGATCGCCAACTGAGTGTATGACATGATGAATGCCCTACAAGTGAGGATGTACTTTACTGTCGCCATGCCACACACAAATCCTTGTAACGTTTTACTTGGTGAATAAATGTCTCATGTCTTATACACATACATGGTAATAGGTGCCATACCGCTCGCTTCCAACCCCACTCCAGTTACACACACAAAACCGCAGAACACCCACCAAAAGAATGTACATCTGTGCATGTTTATAATCTATCCTTTACTTAGCATTCATAATTATGTCCCAGGCATCTTTGACTTACTTTATCTCATATATTTAACCGCCGTGAGATGGCCGTAGTTGCCTGCGCGGCGTTAAACCCAAATAACTATTTATTTAAATTATTAATTTATGTTTGTTTGTAATGTAGGTTTTGTACATACACATACACAGTAATAGGTGCCATACCACCCCTCTTTCAACCCCACCCCACATACACACACAAAACCGCAGAACACCCACAAAATACATGCACAATTGTATACTAATGAGCATTAGTGGACTGTAAAACCTATAAATAGAGATTTGAGGTTAAAGTGGCTTGTATTGACTGCCTGTATTTTAGCTGCCCACCTACAAATCTCATGTGTACAGTTAATCACACTGCACATGCAGCCATCAGTTCTGTGACAAGTTCTGTTGGCCTCACGCACAGGGGCACCAAAACTTAGAGACGATGCCACACCTGATAAAAATAACAGAACTAATATGCATACTCAGCCACTAGTTCTGTAAACAGCACCTTTGTAAACAGTACCAGTGGCCAAATGCACACATACATCAGTCATGGATGATGCCACCACTGATCACTTCAAACAATAGGCTGCCCAGTTCACATTGATCAGCGATATCATGAACTAGCCTGCACATGCAGCCATCAGTTCTGTAAATAGTACTAGTGGCCACATGCAGAGGGGCACCAAACTTAAAGGTGAGGCCAAAACTGCCACCTGAAACAAAACGCTACCTAAGTATATACACATATCAATGATACAGTCAACCTCCATGTGCGTTTGGCGGGACAGGCTTAAAGTATGGGACTGTAAATCTTACAGCGAAATGTCAAAACCAGTAAGAAGATAATGTAACAGCAGCAAGTACATGAATTTTGTAAAATCACTCACATAAAACATGAGAACTCATCGAGCCTAACCCTGTTATGAGTGGGTGATGGAAACACTGAAAGAAATAGTACGTGTACATTATAAAGTATGTGCCTCCTCCCCCCCCCCCCCCTTAACTAGCTGTTCATCATATCTCATTCATTCACGGGTGCCCACCTTGGTACGACGGTGCGACATTTGTCACACCAATAATTCTGGGGGGGGGGGGGGGGGGGGGGGGGGCTGGGAGGGGGGGGGGGGGGGGGGGGGGGTAAAGAGAGAGAGAGTGAGAGGTCATTCTTAGGTCAGTCGATCAAAACAAAGCTCAAATTTGAAATTCGGTTTATTTGCTACATGTATAGATCTTGATATATACCTTAATGAGAAACAAGTTTCATGTTTTATTGCTTTTTTTTTTTTTCATTTGTCGCACCAATCTTTGGACCCACTGGGCGCCCCTGTTCATTAATTGATCACATGACTGATTTATTAAATCATCTCTGTGTCACCTTTCTCCGTTTTCTTTCTCGTTTTAATCCCAATATATATGTCAGTGCTAATGCCAGCTGCTAAGAATTCTTGCAGCGAACTGAAAATATCTATATGCAGACAAACTGCAAATTACGCAGCAGCAAAATAAGTTCGTCTTTTGTGCAGTAGGCTGCTGCTAGCAAGATAGGGTTTAATTTTAAACAAAACATTGCATGAACTTTCAAGCGTGTTAACATTGTGCTGTGTATTTTTTCAGTATAAAGTGTACTGTACCATCAGTGATCACTGAGACTGCATAATTGGCACTGGCAGTGATCGCACATCACAACATAGCTTGCCAGTGCAACTGATTAAAATAAATGTTACAGCAATAAATAATTTATCAAGTCAGTTCCGAAACTTTGCTCAGCCATGACAGTTAAAACCATGTGGTGTGGCACTCTTTCTCTTTTACAGCATGCAGCATGTTGTACTTCGGACATAGGTTTCGAAGATAGTTTTTGTGTTGTGGGTTGCGTTTTGTTTTGGTGCTGTGGTGTCGAAATGAAACGGGCACAGCGCTGGTAAAGTGAATGGAAATAAACGTGACAAACCTTTATCAAGACGTAAAAATGCACAAAGCAACTTTACACATTTGATCTTTAGGGAAACAAACACGCTTATGTAGAACAAATAAAAAAGAACTCATCGGCACACCGAAAATCACGGCAAGGAGTCCGCGTGTATATGTGTCGATCACGTGATTTGAGATACCTTATTGTTGAGTAACGATATTTGAGCTCAAAACAAGCTTTTCGCAATTGTTTCTTCTCTTAATATAATTAAGTGTAAAAAGTTATTTAAAAACTAATGAAATCCTTTTAAGTGACATATAGTGCATACTACCACTAAATACAGGACCAAATGAGGTCCGTATAAACTACTGATCCCCAGTGAACATGGCTGCGACAGTCCTGGTTTCGTCTGCAGCCATACTGGAAACAAAATGTGCTACAGGAAAATGTCTCCATCCTCCGGCGGTTTAAAACGAGTGCGCACTGCTTTTATTCATACTAGACTTCATTTTGATATACCCAAACCTTTGTTACTCTTTAGAAAATCACTGTCTCGTAAACGGCTGATCGTCTAAGAAGGGCAGCTGCTAGACTATTTAACGTGATATGAGATTCGCTTTCGCTTCAAGACTTGGGAAAATGGTGACAAAACTAGGATTTCACGGTACAATTTTAGTCTTGCTATAATTTGTGTGCGGAAATCAGGTTGACTTTACCTAGCTACATGCTATATTAAGTACACCTGCATTTTCTTTTGAAAGCGCGTCGATGTGAGTGTATGCGTGTTCGTGTGCGTGTTTGCACTAATGATGCGCGCGCTGCAAACATCCTCCAGAGGCATAGATGTTCATGCGCCCTCCGGGCACTTGAGGATCTATGCCTCTTGGAGATGCGCGCATATGTGTCAGTGGTTTGTCAAACGTCATTTGTCATGACGTATTTTTTGTTTTTGTTTTTACGTAATTTTATATTTAACGTGACATGAATTTCGCTTTCGCTTAAAGAAAAAGGTGACAAAACTAGAATTTCACGGTACAATTTTAGTCTTGCTATAATTTGTGTGAAATCAGGTTGACTTTACCTAGCTACATGCAAAGTACACCTGCAGGCTCTTCTGAAAGCGCATCGATGTGTGTGTTTGCCTGTGCGTGTGCGTGAGTGCATGCGCGCGCTCCAAACATCCTCAAGAGGCATAGATGTTCATGCGCTTTCCGGGCACATAAGGATTTATGCCTCTTGGAGATGCGCGCTTATGTGTGAGAAATAGAAAGAGAGAGAGAGAGAGAGAGATAGAGAGAGAGAGAGAGAGAGAGAGAGAGAGAGAGAGAGAGAGAGAGAGAGAGAGAGAGAGAGAAATTACGTCATATTTAGAGCATCAGTGTCTGCGTGGTGACGGAGTTGCTTCTTTTATGTCACCAGCACTGTCTGACTTTCTCTAGAAGTGAAGTTTTTTTTTTTTTTTTTTTTTTTTTTTTTTTTTTTTTATACTGATTTAATTCTTTTCTGAAAAGAATTAATTTTTACGAAAGAAGTTGAAGGGACACAAAGCTGGCTAACGAACATCCAATGTCTTTCTCCAAACTAGCTATATGCAAAAGTTCAAGTAAATATGACAAAAATTACGGACGCTAATCTGGGTCAACCGACTTCCTATAAACGGCTGTTTATGTCTTCAAAGAGACATTCCGAATGAAGGCATTTACAATATGCTCGGAGGCTGTCTTAGCCACCCACTTAAGAAAGTATTTCGCCAAGTTTCAAGCTTGTGTGTACAGAAATATCGGAGATTCTCTTGTTTACATACATACATTCATTCATACATACATACATACATACATACATACATACATACATACATACATACATACATAATACATACATACATACGCACATACGGCGCTTCGCGCCAAATGTACGTTCAGCAGGGAGGTTAGCGTAACTAGACATGACGTAATTTTTATCTTGTTACTTCAATTGTTAGAGGTTTATCCTGCCCGCCTTTGACATCATGGACATGCTATTAAATTCGCCCCACCGCGACCCGTCCTAAAAAGTCCCTTCTATAAATAAAAGGGACTTAATAAAATAAAATAAAATAAAATAACAGTTTCAATCAGTTAACAAAGGGCATCAGCCTCTCGAGAAGTTCCCTCATGCAGTAGTGCTTCTTCTTTGTCCGTTACTTCAAGAAAACGATCCATCTTATTACGGCCAAATTCCACCTTCAAGTGTTTCATATCGTCACGAAATCAGGTTCTGTCTCTGATAAAATAAAATAAAAAGCAAAAGGCTGGCCGATGCCAAGGATACAGATTTTAAAAACAGCCGAAGCCAATCTTGGTCAAAAGACGCATAGATTCTCATAAGCCCGTTTCCTTGTTCTTTCTACGCGCGTTTCTTTTCTTTTTAAATTGGGAATTAATGTATTTACATCAGTTCTAACCCAGTCAACCCCAACGCCCTACAGCAGGAGATGGACCGGCCATGATGATTCAAGATGACCATGATAATTCAAGGTTAGTGCCAGCTTAGAGTGTCGCCTGATGGCGCCAAGCTAATCTAGCACTACCCTTGAATTATCATGGTCGATCCATCTCCTGCAACTGTACATATAGTCGTGAGATGATGCCTTCAAATCAGTCTGGGAAATGCGGCCGTGGAGATAAATCGGTTAACACCATATTTAATTCCTTGAGAAGGTCGCTTTTATCCCTTTCGCTCTCAGTGATCACGAAATTCGCGTCTTAGTGAAACTCCTGCACACTGATCGACTTTCCCTTGAAGAACGCGGATGTAAACCGGACAAAATTAGGCACGAGGGACACACATGACTAACAAGAGACATAAACCCTCATGAGCCCCCGCGACAGCGGGGGCTCATGAGGGTTTATGTCTCTTGCACATGGATAGCGTTCGCCTTGCCCTGGCAGTTAAGGGGTTAAAACTTCGAACGACGAAAGACACGAAGTATTGAATTTTGCTACTCTACCGAGCCAAAAATGGACACTGTCGTTTCCTGTGCCAACCCTTTATCAAGACCCTGTCAGCTGCAAGAGACACAGATCCTCATAGATCTCTGGCTCATGGGAGTCTATGGTTCTTGGTGACCAAGACTAGCTTCTTCAAAGTGGGGAGTTATTTTAGGGTTTGAAGCGTTAATTAAGGCTGTACTTTCGCCCAGCTTTTCACTGCCGTGAAGTGCAGTGCGCCCACGTAGACACGTCGGGAGTGAAACATATTTTAGGGCTGAATCCCCCCCGCGTGTTTCCACAGTTTGAGGAACAGAGATAACTATAAATGGAGCCTGCACCTTTTCCTGGGATTCTCGTGAGCGGTGTTAGTCGCAGGGCTATGTCAGTTAGAGGACACTGAGTGTGCTGGCAGCACTGGTTAGACTACAATGCAGAAATCGGCGATGCTGAAAAAATAATCTTTCCCTTAAAGCTCTTCCTTTCGGCCTACTCAGTGTGAAACGAGTAGGTAGGCAGAGATATCACACAAAAATCCTCCCACTGCGTAAGATCCGCACGAGCACCTTCACCTATACGATCGAGGAGGTCCAAGTTTCTTTGCTGGCAATGACGGATCAGCCTATTTAGATCTATGTTCGCCAAGCAGGGCTTCAAGTCCTAACGTTTTTTCCACGGAGTCCCTTACATAGATTGAATCACAAGTGAGTCCACATTGAGACGGACTCAGACATCAAGAGGCATAGATTCTCATGAGCTCTTGCGACTGCAGAGGCTCATGAGAATCTATGCCTCTTGCAGCTGGCTGTTGTAAATATTGTACTTCACCGCTGATTTACACAGTCACGCAGCACTAACTAGGATAATTGTCGTGATGGAATCGGCGACGAGGAAATCTTAGCTAGCTCCCGCACTAACACCAATTCTACGTCCCCAGATTCCAGTGGCACATATCCACACTGGTTGCCTCGCTGACAGCGCCCGGTATCGAGGCAGACGACCAGTGTGGCACATGTCTCCTACAGTCGGCGGCATTGCAGTTTCAGAGATAGATCCGCGTCCATTTACAGCTCAACTGGGACGGTGCCCAAAGGGCATTTCGCTATTAATACATCGGCGTTCAACATTCTGTTGTCAGTGCATGTTCTCTGAAAATTGCATTACAAATCAAGGGGACAGATGGATCAAGCAATCAATCAATAATTGTTCCAAATACATGTTGCCACGTACAGGAAAATTTGTCTCGCCATCTCAGGTGCAACTCGCAATCAACCACACTCACACAACAGTTTACTACAAACAACAAATGGACACTGGCTCGGGACGGGTGAAGCCCGTCGCCAAGGCGTCTCATGGCCGGCGCCAACGGCCCCAACCAGACCTGAACCTCAGTCCCTGACACAAAGCAGACTAAAGACAACCCTATCATAATATCTCTTAAACACGTAATATAATGTTTTTAAACTTTCTGCATGGCTGAGACTAGTTACACAATGAGAAATACGCATAGTGACAACAACAACAACAAAAAGACGACTGGCGGAATTATACACCGCAGTTGCTACCTGGGGTCGTCGCCATAAGAACAGCGCCGGCTATTGAGACTGTCGCTCCGGCATAAACAGTCACCACTTTAATTATAACTTAACTAGTACATAACTTCATAGTCATTTTTAAAGCAATAATGAGTAGTAGAACTACAGCATTAACGTAAAAGCAGTCCAAAATGGTTTCTAAGGAGTATGTAGTTAATGCACACGCTGTTGTAAGAAACACAGTCACTGTGTCGGGGACGTGTGACTGTCTGTCCACATCATTCGGATTCGGCTGGAATCAGTGGGGGGGGGGGGGGGGGGGGGGGGGGGAGGCCTGAAGCTTGCTGGTACTCGCTTCGCTGTATGCACTCGAGCTATTCCGTAGGCAGTGATGTTGAGCATGGCGTGGCCGGAAGACTTGCCACTCCTGAGATGACTGAAAGGGGAGAAAAGCACGCTGGTTGTATTGCCACAGCATAATGCGCGCTGTTCTTCTGAGATTCGCATAACGGAATGATACTAACTAGAATCAGCGTGTGACTCAACTCCCAGCATCGCACGGCGGAGGAAAATATAAAATCCAATTAACAGTCACAGCACAACAAATTGCCAAAAGTCATTAAAACTGAAGAAATGCCACTCGTGATGCAGCATTGCAGGGCCTGACATCATATATCAAACGAAGGTCTGTTAGAATACTGCGGGTGGCGACCCGATTTCTGCCAGAACGGGCGGCCAGAAGGTGTTGCGGCGGCATGGCTGCCATCTTGTCTCTCTCCTCATCATGTTTGCTAGTTCAAGGATGGTGCCAAAATGACTTTTCGTCGGCTCAAAGTGCATTGATATTTGTCAAGAGTGGTGCCAAAATGGCTTCACTCTAGTGTTTAAAGTTACCTGCGTCCCAAATTTCAGTCTGTGGTAGAGGTCTCATCTGAATATTACATTACGGTTCCGGGAAAAGCGGACCCACCGTGATAGTTCGGGTGGTGCCAAAATAGTATTTTGCCATACATGTCATTAGTATTTGTTCTCTGAAGAAGACGTTGCAATTCATTCATTCATGTCATTGCTGGTCACCGACCACTGATGACTGAGCCTCCTTCGAGGGTGCCGGCAAAACTACTAGTTTGGCGCTTAAGCTGAGAAAGGTCGACCTTGATAGTTCAACGGCCGCGGTGCCAAAATAGCTTGGCGCATACAGTTCAAGGGTGGCGCCAAAGTAGTATTTTGCCATAATGTCATTAGTATTTGTTCTCAGAAGAAGACGTTGCAATTCATTTATTCAGGTCAGTGCGGCTGGTCACCGACCACTGACTGATGAGCCTCCTTCAAGAGTGAGAAAACTAGTTTGGCGCTCTAGAGACAGGTCGACCTTCATAGTTCAAGGGTGGTGTCAGAATAGCTTGGCGCTTACAGGCGCCAAGCTATTCTGGCACCACCCTTGAACTCTTATAATTGATTCATATCGTCTTGTAATGTGTCAGAGTTGAGTGGGTGAACATAGCTGATTCCTAGCTGCCCTAATTTGGCAAAAGAACATCAGTATGTCCATTTTTGTGAAAAGCGAAATTTTCATTATATTATAATGTAAATCTCGCTTTGCATAAAAAATGGACATATTACTCTCTTTAAAACACAACGAAAACGTCGCTTTTCACAAGATAGACCGATTGCCTTTTAAATACAATGTAATATCTCGCTTTTCACAAAAATGGATAGACCGTCTTTTAATGATGACAGAAAAGATGACAACGAAAATTTCGCGTTTCACAAAATGGACTTACTGTCTTTTAAGTACAATGGAATATCTCGCTTTTCACAAAAATGGACATACTGTTAATTTTTTCCTAATTAGCGCAAATTGCCATTCACTGCGTGTAATATATGATACATCTGGATGCATTTTCAACGTCATTTCATTCTTGTTGCTCACCTTCTATGCTTTTAACCCCTTAACTGCCGGGGTAAGACGAACGCTACCCAGGTGCAAAAGACATAAATGCTCATTAGCCCTCGCAGTCGTGGGGGATCATGAGGATTTATGCTTCTTGTCAGTCCTATGTTCTTTATGTCTAGTCTCGGTCCCATGTTCATCTGTGTCTTCAAGCGAATGTCAGTCAGTGTGTAGTGGGTTTCAGACGCGAGATTCATGATCACATACCTTCCCACGCATGTCAGTGTGTCTGCACTGGCCAAAAAGCCAAATTCAGATGTTTCGGGGTTTGAAGGGTTTGGGAGTGGATTGAATGTTAAAAACAAAACCATGGCAAAACAAAACAAGAACAACACTGGTTTCATGTTACAATTACAGCAAAAGAGTTTATATGATGATATGTTTTACGTTACGCGACAGCAATCTCAACTTTGTTCACGTCCTTCAATTTGTGTGCTGGGCTCAAAATTTGTTCACACCGTATTCGGTGCCCCGTCTTTGAAATCACTTTCATGGTGGACAAAAGACGTTAAGCCCTAAACGTTTAACTCCCCCCACCCCCTCCCCGCCTTCTTCAATTTCTCTCTTTTCTAATCATTTCTGGTCAGGTACTTTTGTGCACGTTCTGAAAAGTTTATTCACATACAAGCACTGATTAATTTGGATTATTTAATTTATTTATTATTTTTATTTATTATTATTATTATTATATTTATTATTATTATTATTATTATTTATTTATTTATTTATTTATTTATTTATTTTTTTTTTTTTTTGGGGGGGGGGGGGGGGGGGCATAAGCTGGGATGAACCTACTCTGCAAAATATCGTGATTCAGCATACTGACCAAACTAGGCTACATTTTCCATAACTGTGTGCTGGCCTGTGACATTGCATGATTTTGCATCTTACGGCGTAGCGCCGTTAGGTCCAACATGATAACAGACCAGCACACAAGCACATCTAAGCCGAGGGTTTAGCTTATTCAATGCGAGAGACAAAGAGCAGAATGGCTGGCTTGATTTGACTTCGCGAACGAAGATTCTATAGGGCTTGCCCACGTCGTCTGCAGGCATTTTCGTGGCTGCGGAGGCCAATCTGGGACAGGCAGGTTCGACCGCAGTGGCTGCAGGGGAAGGTCTGGTCAGGGTTCTGAGTTACGACAACTCTGTTTTTTCTTCTAAGCCGCTTGTCCTTAAGGTTAGCTCTGCGAGAGTCCTCAAAGGAGACGGCTGCCTTGTGAATGGTGGAGCGCCAGGTGTCACGGTCCGCAGCAAGCGAAGACCACTGGCGGTGGTCGATTTGGCAGGCACTAAGCGACTTCTTGAGACCGTCTTTGTATCTCTTCTTTGGTGCCCCTCTGTCTCGGTGTCCAGTGGCGAGCTCGCCGAACAGAGTGATCTTGGGTGGGCGATGATCCTCCATCCTGGAGACGTGCCCCGCCCAGCGAAGCTGTGTCCGCAGCAGCAAAGCCTCGATGCTCACAGTTTCCGCCTGTTCAAGGACCTCGACGTTGGTGACATAGTCACTCCAGTGAATGCTGAGGATGGTACGCAGGCAGCGCTGGTGAAAGCGTTCGAGGAGTCGTAGTTGGCTGCGGTAGAGGGCCCAGGACTCGGAACCGTACAGCAGGGTGGTGAGGACGATAGCTCTGTACACGCTGATCTTGGTGCCTTTTTTCAGATGTTGATTGTGCCACACCCGCTTGAATAGTCGCCCGAAAGCACTGTTCGCTTTTGCCAGCCTGTTGTCCAGCTCCTTGTCCAGCTTGGCGTCTGACGTGATGATGCAGCCAAGGTAGGTAAACTGGTGTACAGACTTCAGTTCGGACTCGCCGATGGTGATGTGGGGAGGGCGATGCTCTTCCTTGGGTGCCAGCTGATGAAGGACCTCTCTCTTTTTCAGACTGACCTCAAGTCCAAAGAGCTGCGAGAGACAAAGAGCAGAATAGTTTTCATTTTACGACATTGAAACTCGCAAGTTGTGTCAGCCCGCTTTTACCGCATTATTTTAACCCATTTAACCCCAAAGCCCTGTAGCAGGAGATGTCGATCATGATAATTCAAGGGTAGTGCCAAATGAGCTTGGCACTACCCTTGAATTATCATGATCGATCCATCTCCTACAACTGGTACGTAGTCGTTAGATAACACCTCCAAAATTTGGGAAATGCGGCCGTGGGGTTATATGGGTTAACTCTCAAACTCCCAGAACTAAATGACTTCCATTCGATAGAATGGAAGTCAGTTAGTTCAGAGAGTTTAAGCGTAAGACATACAAATAGGAGCTAACAAACATTATAGAGATATTACAAAACTATAATTAACTTTTTATTCCCTGAAACAGGTCGCTTTAAAATTATCGATATTCTTGCGCTCTGTTTCACGCCCTAAAGCCAGGTGTCACCCAATTTCCGCCGGAACTCGCGGCTTACACGGTCCAAAGGTCGTGCAAGGTCTGTTGAATTTGCCAGTTCAAGGATAACACGTAAAGATGCGCCAAGCCGCTAAGTCAAGTCAAGTCAAGTCCAAAAAAAAAAAAAAAAAAATTATCCCACGAAGGGGCAATTCCAGTTTGGACGGGAGCGAATAAATATTTCAAGTGAAGTAAAAAATGGATAAGACGGACATACGCACACACATACACCCAGGCACATAGGCACCCATGCACGCAAAATTAAGAACTATATACTAATACTGACAGCTAGGCAAATACTGACAACTATACTAATACTGACAACTATATTAATACAGACATCTATACTAATATTGCTAATATTGACATACATTACATGTACATAACTGCACTGTTGTGTCTATGATGCAAGTGACGTGTTCAGTTTTATATTACGATATGTCCTATGTGATTTGTGTTACTGTGAAATCGTAATTTATTGCCTTTATGCTTAGACCACAATAGTTACTATGGTATACGGTGCGTGTGTGTGTGTGTGTGTGTGTGTGTGTGTGTGTGTGTGTGTGTTTGTGTGTGTGTTTGCACGTGAGTAGCTTAATTATATTTTGATGTGTTTAATGTTCTTCTTTTTATGTTGCGCAGCACCGCAACGATTTCCTAATGTATTATTACATATGGCAATAAAGTTCTATCATCATCATAAAACAGACAAACAAACAAACAAACAAAACAAACAAACAAAAACCCACCCTATTATCACATAAACCTTACAACAACAAAACTGGCGGCACTTTCCATCCCCCTCATGCTCGAGTACAGATGTCACAGCTGAATACATTTAATAAAAGTCTATGCCACGTTGTTAAAAAAACAAAAACAGCGGTGGGAATAAAAAAGAACTTCCTTCCGTTTGTCTTACAGCTGTGACATCGGTACAGGCGGGCTGAGGGCAACAGCTCAAATTTTGTATTTAAAATATGGTCTTTTCGGTTAATAATGGACATTGCCTTTGACATTGCCTTTATCACTGTCTGTTGGTCAAAAAAAAAAAAAAAAAAAAAAAAAAAAAAAAAAAAAAAGACTGCATAGATCTCTGAGGCTCACCAATGATCTTAGAGCAGATTTTCACGGTCCGTTCAAGGTTGTTTTTGTTTTTGGCACTTAAAGAACTGTACCAGCAGATAAAAGAAGAAGTCAAAACACTTTCCACAAATGATTTGTAAAACAACCTCAGAAATGTTCTGTCAACAGAAAAGGAATTTAGCTTCCTGAGGAAGTACAACCTTTGGTTACATTTTTTTCACCAATGCGTCTGTGTTTTCATCCCATCTCAGCTTTTTATCAAAGACTGTACAAGGTATTTAAACTGGCTGACTATTTCAATCTCTTGGCCATGAATTAACCCGCACTACCTTGAGCTATAGAAAAGGCAGGCTGATCAGGCACTACTCTCGAGCAATCTCAATCACGCAGCTGACATTGAAAATGGAACGGGCTAACATTGCTGTAGTCATGCTCTCCGCAGCGTTAAACCGACCGCGCACGAGACAGACAGATACATCAAGCCCTGCATGATGAAATGTTCGGCGGAGATTGGTATTGTGACATCACGTGACACAAGGGAACGTAACCCGAAAACATTCGCGAAATGAAACCCTGATGGCCTGCCTGGTCCGCCGAAAAGACAGAGCATGACATGCAAAAGGCTTAACACCTTCACCGCAGATCAGAACAGAATGAACAAACAGAACACTATCCAACTGCAAAAGGCATAGATCTTCACGAGTCCCCGCAGTTGCGGGGACTCGTGAGGATCTATGCCTTTTGGTGACACCACTTTGTACCCGTGTTCATTGCCGATAGCTTTGGCTCTTTAGCTTTGAATAAAATAAAGATTCAGTTTCAGAAACAAAGTCAGCGTCAACTTGGCCGCCAGTTAAAGGAGTTAATATTATCAGCAAAGCCGCGAACACTGGCTGACTGGGATGTCCAGGTCTGTCGCGAGAAAAATGAAATGTTATCGCAGAACAACAGTATGTACATTTCGGATAGGTATAAGAATAATATAACCCGCTCGTGCATGCATGCAGCCACCAGTTCTGTTTCCGGTACCGGTGGCTGCACGCAAAAGGGGGTTCAACCCTGACGCACTACAGCAGGAGATGGGTCGACCATGATAATTCAAGGGTAGTGCCAGATTAGCTTGGCGCCTGTCGTCGCCAAGCTAATCTGGCACTACCCTTGAATTATCATGGTCGATCTATCTCCTGCAACAGATGCATAGATGACGGCTCCAAAATTTGGGAAATACGTGCGTCGGGCTGAATGAGTTAATCATAATGTGTACTGATTTATAATTTTGGACCGTCTTGCAGCTGCAGCCTCCCCCTCCCCACCCCCACTCTCTCTCCCCCCCTCTCTCTCTCTCTCCCTCTCCCCCCCCCCCCCCCCCCATCAAAGACTCCAGAACAAAGCTTAGCGGTTCTATAGTCTTTGCCTTTACAGGTCTTATAGAGCCACGCTTGTTGCAGACAAATGCGTCCCGTATGACGGTTAAATTGCACGCGTGCATGGGCGCACACAGATCTACTAAAGGTCTCCTGCCTCCTCAAGATTATTTCAAATATAACAAAGCAATTTTTATGTTCAAAGTGCGGATGCGAAAAACACCTGAGTACATCGCCGGACCACTTTGTTTCGCAAGTCCGAGTCCAAGCTTGGAAACATCAGAAAGCTTTTCATAGTCCCAAAACCAAGGATCGATCTATGTAAAACCAGCTTATCCTTCTCAGGGACACATATCTGGAATGCTCTTCCCGACCATGTAAAATCCGCCTCCTCACTAGCCTGTTTTAAAAAGGGTCTCTGCAAGTATTTCGTGGATCACTCGTAGGGCCTAGGGATGCCTTAACTACATGTATTATATGTCTCTTTCTATGCTGGGTCCAATTTATTCGCAATTAAGCCTGTTATCTTTTTCATTTATCATTTGAACTACTGCCTATGTGAACAGTGTTGTCAATTGTTTGCAAGTATTATGTTTTACTTATATGTATGTGCATGTGTAGACAGTCTTGTAGTTGTTAGCAACGGCAGGTTTGTAAAATGGCTGTGTCAATGACGATGTCAATGCCTTAACCGTTGTAAAATAAAGTTTCATTGATTCATTGATTCTACTACGCCTGTTCCGGATGATTCAACCCTTTGCGTGTCGGTAGCGCTTTTTGTCGCAATGATTCCTGCAGGAATCATCGCGACCAAAAACCGCTGCCGACAGCCACAGGGTGTACGTTAAAGGTCGCCGGCTGCACTGTTGGCTTGGGAATAAACCTCTTAAATTCTCACTCGGGTTGCCTAGCACGACACGTTATTGCATAGCAGTTGCCATCTGTCGACCAAATCTTGCGGCGCACGCGATATGGCTTTTTTTTTCTTCTCTCTCTCCCTTTTCTTTTTTCAATCAACGTCATACAGCCTGGGCCGAGTCCAAGAATCCTGAATCTCAGTCTGCATGTAGTGGTAGCTAGGATTCCTTTCAACTCTTTCGAAGCATGCCGAAACCGGATTCGTGGCATAAAGCCGCGAATCCGGATGCGACACGTCTCGAATGTGTTAAAAACACAGTCGAACTGACGCCATGTAGATCTAGGGGGACTGAAGTGTAGTAACGTTGTTGGATTTGTGGGATAGCGAGGGGGAAACGATAAAATCATTGTAAACATAAAAAGACATGACATAAAGATAAAAACAAAACGAAAACAAAACAAAAAACATCTCTACAAAACAAACAAACAAACAAACAAACACGATTTTTGTTTTCACGGCTGACACTAAAATAATTGTAAAATAATTTGTGATTTCTTGTTCACATGTATGCATCTTAACCTGCAAGGGCTCATGAGGATTTATTTGGGGAGCTGGGTCGCTCGGTGGTAGAGTGTTGGTCTCTCGGCCGAAAGGTCCCAGGTTCGAATCCAGCTTGGGTCAAACTTTGTTCAGACCCTATTTCGGTGCCCCGTCTTTGAAATCACCTTCGTGGTGGACAAAAGACGTTAAGCCCTAAACGTTTTTTTCATGAGGATTTATACCTCTTGTATAGATGTTGGGCTGTTTTTGGCACAGGGTTTTTCCACCGATAAAATAGTCTGCCTGGCTCTGTCCTGGGGTGGGTGGGGGGAGGAGTGGGGGGGGGGGAGTGGGGGGGGGGGACTGGCGTGGGGACAACTACAAGCAAAGTACGACTCACCAATTTATTTCTCCTCTACCCCCTTATTTTCTGGTCAGAGGCCCAGTGGCGAAATCGCACTGAACGTGAACTAGGGTCATCATAAATGTAGACCAAGGACACGAATCACATGATGATAGAACAGGTTGAACGTGCCGTTTGATTGTGACATTTCGCAAGTGCCTAAAAAACTGAGTCGATCGTGTCCTAGTACGCAAAACGCTATCGGGCAGAAGTCGGCCGCAGTGGGCCCGCGCGGCGCGCGGGCCCACTGCGGCTGACTTCGGCCCGATAGCTTTTTGCGTACAGGCCTATGGACGCCGATCGGACGCTGAGCAAGTTTTTCCCCAGTTGAAGTTATTTCTTTCTTCCTCACATAGCGTTTTTCGGGGAACGAAGGAAGGGGGATGTGGGGGTGTGGAGGTGGGCGGGCGTGGGGGTAAATAATAAATAATAATTACGGTATTTATAATGCGCTTATCTTATAATAATTATAACTCCAAGCGCGCACTCACAGCTCGCGCACGCATGCGCACGCTTTTGACAATGACTCACGTACCACAAATACATTACGACAGTCAGCTTAGGGTGGGGAATGTGGTGGCGTTATAGTGCTAGAACTGTTGAAAGAGGTGAGTTTTGAGGGCGGACTGGAAGGAGGAGAGAGGGTGGGTGGGTGGGCGGAGGGGGGGGGGGATTGGTGGTGGGTGGGGGGGTAGGGTGGGGTGGAGAAGGGTGGTGGTGTCTAGAACCACCTAAAATATGTTCTTCAATGACAGGAGACACTGAAATAGTAAAGTAATGTATGGAACAACCACATAATTTATTATAGTATATTATTATTATTTTCCATGACAGAAGTGGTCTTAAAAAAACTAACAGACTCTATCAGGAAAAGTCTTGAAGGGCAAAAAGTGTCACTTTGTCATCAAAGGCTATCATTTAGGTGGCCACAGCCACGTAATAATGATAATGATAGTCATACATTCTGCACCAGCCTCTGCAACTGCAGGGGCTCATGAGAATGTTGTCTCTCGCATGTCTCCACCGCAGAAAACAGCATACGGCGAAAACGAGTGTAGCCGTGCGGCTGAATGGTGTGCAAAATGTGGGGGGTTTAAATGAGAGTCGAGATGGTAGTCATGGTTCTTGAAATTTAATTTAACCACAACATTAACAAGGAAAAGCAGTACCTGCAAGTAAACAAACAAAATAATAAGTAATGGTGCCAAAATACAATAAGGCACTTGAACTAAACTACTAACAAGATTACATGGCTAATTAAAGTACTTGATGACATACTATTCGACTAATTGAAATAGTATCAAAAAGAACATAGCCAAATGTCAATCAAAACAAAATATACAAAGGTATGGATAACTAAATAATACGGGGCGTATGCACATTTGATAAACAATCTCCTAGTCCTAGGCGAAACCGAAAGTGAACTAGAAAACATAATGCAACCTTAAACCTTCACACAATAACCGCTGAGGTCGCATTACAGCAGCGATGCCGTATCGTTAATTTGATAACGATAGAGGCACGCTATTTGAGGTCGCATAACAAAACTACTCTGCATCATATAATTATAATTATGAAGGTGTGCTACTTGAGGTCGCATAACAAAAACGTTCTATATCATTTACAATGATAAGAGCGTGCTATGCATCGTGCGCAGAACCCTTGAGGTAGCATAACAAAAGCGAGCTGTGCGATACAGATTCGGAATCCCAGAGACATGCCACTGCGCCACAGCGGGCGAAAGTTGGTAGCTACCCTCTGGCTCAAGGTACTGCGCATGTGTCGAAAAAGAAAAGTATCTAGTTGATGAATTGAATATAAGTCAATAGGTCAAATAATGAACTGATGATTACTGACTACCCAAATATATGGCATATTATGGCTGGGCACTAAAGACTAATAGTGGACAGTATACAAAGTTAAACATCATAAAACCGCACAGTGTGCCAATAATTGAGCATCAACTTGTCATGCAACAATAATACAAAATCATAAAGTCGTAAGTCACGATTGCCAGTCTTTGATACGCAAATTAGATTTCTAGGATCTCCTGCCATGCAATAGCCTCAAGCAGCGGGAAACCAACATAGACTCTTGTGCTATCCTACACTGGGCTGCGCTGCTGGCAGTTAGTTACACCAGTCCCAGCACGCGATCCTCACTGGTAGGAAGGTCATCTAATGCATTACTTGACGTTGGTTTTCTTACCAACGGCTCTAGACAATTTTAGCTAATAATCTCAATTTAATAATCTGTGATCAAAATATCTCCTCATCTGGAAGTAACAAAAGGTGAAATACCACAAAGTTACAGTAGTCGCAGTAGTGCATGATCCTACGCGAGACCTGGCAATCATGAGAAATGACTATCAACATAATCATCAAATACACAAAACAAAAATATACATTGTAAAAATTCTACTTACAGGACAGAAACGTAACCCTGTCGGTTGTAAATAAAAACAGAATGTAGTTGGCAACTACATCGAAATGCTGACCGGCCAAGCCGCAGAAGTTGCCTGCACTGACTTCTACCGCCCAGAACCAAAGAGACTGGAATCTGGCGCATAGTCAGCACTATATCAAGGATGGCGGGAAAGATATCTACGTGTAGCTGGTCACGTAGGCCATCTCCAGACACAGCGTGTGCTTACAAAAATAAAAGAGTACTGCACGCGCGCTGGCCATAAGGTACTAGCATGGAACTATAGTAATGGTCAGTGTACTCACAGCTAGCGGCTGAATGCACGAAAATCCAAGGTTAGGGGAAAAATTGCTATGCGCGGGTGACTAATTAGTAAGCCAAAACCCGCTCTGTTACATCCCCGCCAACTTTAACACTACATCGGCCTCAATGTAGAAAATAATCTCACTGGAAAATTCATATAAACCATTCCATACTTTTAAGTACCAAATACACCATGCATGGGCAAATAACCACAAGTGCATGTGCCGCTTACCGCGACTAAACAAAACAATATTCAACGCAAGTCACCCTGTTGTCAACCAGTTTAGATGCAGACTCGGAAACCTACAGTCTTTATCAAACTAAGCTTTGCATTGCAATATACTGAGCTTAGGCTACAGCCATTTAAAAGCTTACCCGGGATACATAGCCTAAACAGTATGCAAAGTTTGAAAAGAAAGTCGGCCGACTGAGCCGCCAAGTTAAATGAAACTGGTAAATGCGTTATCACCTACACTGAGCTGATTAGGATATGTCACAGTTATCAACTCAAAATCAAACAGACATAAAAGTCAATAAAATTCAACATGTTGAATAAAAACAACAATTCAACATCGAGTAAAGTTACACTTAAATGAATACAAAAAAATACTATTGAAACTGGAGGGTGTGATATTCACCGCACAAGCATCTCTAGAAATCTTTCTCTACGGGTAATTCTATGGAAATGGAAGCACCGTGGTGGCATAGGCACACTTAATAAATAAGTCCAAATGTCCACAATGGAGTGTCAAAACAAAGAACTACCTAGCGCCAGGGCTTCTTCTGCTTGGCTTGCTGACGCAGACGCTCTGAGCGTCTAGGAGGCACAGTTGGGATGACTACCCTACGAATTGTCACAGGGCTACTGCCCGAAGGTGATGTAGCCTCTGGTACACCTACCTCTGGTACACCCGAGGTTTTATGCCTCATTGCTGGGGTATTTAAATTGGGTTCTTGTGGCGTGGCAACCTGGCCATAGTTTGGAGGAACTTTCTTTAGTTGTGTTAAGTTTCTGGTTATTTCGGCCCCACCCTCGCATGGACGGATAACGTAAACGTCGATGTTCGGGTATGGCCGGCGAACTACCACGAACACACGCGGATGAAATTTATGATGGATTTTGTGGCGGCCTGGCCCATGGTATTTGATTGCTACAAGTTCGCCAGGTTGCAAGGAGTGAGCCTTGGCACCCCAATCCGCGATGTCGGATCGTTTGGCTGCAGCCTGGACCAAGTTCTCGTTTGCCTGCTGGTTAGTCCGTAGCACCTGCTTCTTGAGTTTTTCATCCCAGTTGATCGGACCGTTTGCTGCGAGAGCCGGCGTTTGCAAGAGCTGATCAATATCAAGATGCGGTTCGCGGCCAAACATCAACCGGTAGGGTGAAAAGTTTGTGCTGGAGTGTGGTGTACAGTTATAAGCCATAACCAGGTCAGGGAGGTGTTTCGGCCACTGGCGTTGCTGGTCTTCGCTCAGGTTCCGCAACAGCTGAAACATAGTGCGATTGAACCTCTCGCACTGCCCATTTCCTTCAGGGTGGTATGGGCTAGTGCGGCTCTTTTTGACACCATAGCGTTTGCATAGCTCTTCAATCACCTCCGCTTCAAAACTCCTGCCTTGATCACTGTGCAGCCTCTCTGGAGCTCCGTATTTGAGGAACCACTCCTTGATTAGTTTGGCTGCCACAGTTTGTGCAGTCTGGTCTCTAGTGGGAACGGCTTGCACGAACTTTGTGAAAACATCTGTCATGACCAAAACGTTCTCAGTGCCATCCGAGGACATGTCAACTTTGGTGAAGTCTACTGCGAGTATCTGGAGGGGGCGTGTGGCCTCCAGATGTCCCATGGGAGTGTGGAAATCTTGAGGTCAACCCATGAGGCAGCGCTGACAATGGTCCAGGTGTTGTTTGACCTCCGCGTGCATTCCTGGCCAGTATACTCTAGACTGTAGTAGCTTCATCGTTCGTTCATAGCCCTGGTGCCCCATATGGTCGTGCAGAGCTTCCATGGTTTCGTGCCGGAGGCATGAGGGAAGTACAAGCTGATCTGACTGGCCAGCACCCGGGTATCGGCATGCTCGTCGCAACACACCATTCGTGTCCAGATACAATTGGTCGTGAAGTCGTAGAAGCGCCTTCAGAGCTAACTGTTCTTTGCGGGCTTGAGGTCGTTTTGGGAAAGCAGCTAGCACAGGCCCGATGACATCATCGTCCAACTGCATCTGGCGCAGATCTGTTGGATCTTGAAGAGGAACAAATGACTTTTTGTCATGCGTCACTTTGATATGCCTTTTGGGAGCGACCAGGTCTGGTGTCTGCTCCAGTGCCAAGCGGGCACAGAAGACCTCAGGCACAGTGTGTATTTCTGCTGGCACCACAAGTGGTTGACACGTTGGGGGGGAGATATGAACCTCTTGTGCAGTGACGTCAGATGCGGCTTCGGCTGTAAGCTGGTTGCACGTGGCCGTGTCGTCCGTGGGAGCGATTGCGGGTCCACAGACAGGTGGCCGGGAGAGTGGGTCAGCGGGGTTAAGGCGGCCAGGGACATACTTGATATCAAACTTGAATGGTGATAACTGCGCCGCCCACCGCTGCTCAATGGCTCCATGCTTTGCAGAGTTGAAGCTTATCAGGGCGCTGTTGTCCGTGTAGACGGTGCAGGCTGAGCCAATGAGGTAGTGTCGAAACTTTTCAGCAACAGCCCATTTAAGGGCCAGGAACTCTAGCTTGTAGCTGCAGCGATGGCTGAGGTAGTATTTGTACTCTGAGGGTCGAAGGCGACGACTGGCGAATGCCACGGGTTTTCTGCGCCCATCCTCTTGGACTTGTGACAGGATGGCACCCAAGCCATCCTGACTGGCATCCGTCTGAACAATGAAAGGCTTAGTGAAGTCAGCATAGGCCAGTGTAGGTGCTGAAGTCAAAGCCTGCTTCAGTGCCTGGAACGAGGCATCATGCTTGGGACCCCAACTGGTCTTGATGCTAACAGACTTCTTTTTGGAGTCTTGGCTGACTTTAGCGACAAGGTCATGTAAGGGACCAGCTAGCTTGGCGAAGCCTTCCACGAACCGTCTGTAATACGATGCGAAGCCGAGAAAGCGTCGCAGCTCGGTAGTGTTCGTTGGTACGGGCCATTCTTTCACTTTTGCCACCTTATCGTCTTCACACTGGATCCCTTCAGCTGAAATGGTATGGCCAAGGTAACTGACTTCTGTTGGTAGGAACTGGCACTTTTCTCGGCGCAGTTTCAGCCCAGTGTCCGCAATCTTCCTCAAAAGCTTACGCAGATGGTCCAGATGCTCTGTGAACGTCTTGGAGTACACCAGCAGGTCATCGAGATACACCAGGATATGTTCAAACAGAAAGTCCGACATGACCCTCTGCATTAGCCTCTGAAATGTTGCTGGGGCCGAAGTCAGTCCAAAGGGCATTCTGGTGTATTCGTACAGTCCAAACGGAGTGCAGAAGGCAGTTTTGTGTTGATCTGCCTCATCCATTGCAATTTGATGGTAGCCCGAAGCGAGGTCAAGAGTGGAAAAATAACGGGCCCCAGCCAGTGCGTCGAAGGATTCTTGTATTCTAGGAAGTGGGTATGCATCTCCTACAGTTTTGGCATTCAGTCTCCTGTAATCAACGCAGAGGCGCAGGCTGCCATCTTTCTTCCGCACAAGGACCACAGGTGAGGCATAGGGACTGTGACTGTCCACTATGACCCCTGCGTTTTTGAGTCCTTGAGCATTGTTGGTGGTATGCTTCTGTAAGGCTGACTGATTGGCACACTGTCAACAGTAGGAATTTGATGCCGAACGATGTCTGTAAATCCCAGATCTCCTTCACCCTGTGAGATTACATGGCCATATTCATTTAGCAGCTCCTCTAGTTGTTGACGTTGTGCTTCAGTGCCAGCGAAGTTTGGGAACTGGTCGTTGGGTCTGGTACACGGGAACGAGGATGGAGGGGAAGGGAGCTCAGATTTTGGGGACACTGTGATTTTGTCACAGGAAACAGTGATTTGCAGTGCTTCCTCTTTCTCCACTGAGTCAACCACTTCCAAGAAGGCTACCGGTGTTCGCGGCTGGAGGATGATGTGTTCATCAGTCAAATTGGCAACTCGGATGTGGTAACGCTGGTGGCTGTCCACTACAGTTGGAACCAACAAGAGACCTTTTGGAAGTGGCTGCGCCATCTGAGATGCCACAAGCAGAACTGGGCCTCTCTTCTTTGGATAGCGAGGCCCAGTCACATGAAGAGTTGCGAGTGAGTGTGGCTTGATATCGTGACGTCCAGCACAACGGGCAATGGCTCCCTTGGGGATTTGTTGCTTGGCACTCTGCAAAATGGTGGTCAGGCTAGGGGGTGCTTTCTTACATAGCCCTAGGATGTTCATACCAATGAGTCCTGGCAGCTGCTGTCGGTAGTTGGGTACACAGGTGTCCTTCATTACTAAAATAGGAACATTTTCTAGGCATAGATCAAAAATACAAACTTTAACCACTATGATACCTGTGTACTCTACCGGCAGACCATTTGCTGCGACCAATTTGATAAAGCTAGCTGGCTGGACGTTCACTGTCAAATTGTCTTTCACCCAGCTCTCTGTTACGGTTGTTACTTCGCTTCCAGTGTCAACAAGAGCCTCTAGTTCTTTTCCGTCTATACTAAACGTAGTTGTGGGGCGCTGGCCTACTAATCCATGCAACATGGTTCCCCCCGTTGCCAGGCTAGAGACAACGGGGGCTCTTAGTTTTCCTGTGGCTGCTGAGCTTCCGCCATAGGGTACTGCTGGTAGGGCTGTTGCTGGTAGGGCTGTTGTTGAGGCATCATGGGGAATGGTTGAGGGGCATAATACTGCGGATAGTTAGGTGGGAATGAGGGCATGGACGGCTGCTGTGGTGACTCTTGGGGAGACGGGTGGTGTCGTGGGGACCCATGGTAGGCAGACCCACCTCTCCGTGAACGACCACGACTTCCCAGGCGCTGCTGGTATCGGGCCTTAGCTGGGCAGTTAGCCTCCCGATGCCCTGGCTGATCGCACCAGTAGCACCTGAAGGCCTGACGCGAAGTTTGTGGTGTTTGGGAAGTTACCGGTGGCGTGGGCGGCCCCGATGTCAGCTGCACTGCTTCCAGTTGGGCTGTCAGAGCTGCCACAGTCAAACGGAGCTGCTCGATGGAGGATGCAGATTCCACTGCGGCATCCATGTCTGGGTTCTCCCGTGTCCACCTTCGGGCCTCGTCACGGAGCACCAGATAAGTAGTGTCTGGTTGCTGGCGTAGCAGACCCCTTAGATGGGTGCGAAGGGATGCCGAATACAGGCCTTCTACGAATTTATCCCGGAGAGTCCAGGCTGGGATGGCGTCATTGGCCACAGCATTGGCCTGGCTTGCCAATGCAGATAGGGCTTGAGCATAAGCTAGGATAGGCTCCTCGATTTTCTGGCGATAGGCGTGGAACTTCCGCAGACGATCTATTGCCGTAAAGTCATGGCGAAAGGTGGCGGCAACTATGTTTAACACCTGCGTTGCGGTCGCGCGCTGGCCAACAGGACGTCCCAGGACCTCTTCTTTGGCAGCTCCTTCAAGGTGCCCGATGACCCATTCTGCCCCCATGTCTTCAGGGATGTGGAATGAGTGGATCGCTCTCTGTGCGGCGTCCACAAACGTTGACACGGAGCATACCCCCTCTCCGCTGAAAATTGGCAATGGCCGAGGCTGCAGTGTCTGGTGGTATATAACTTGTGTGGGCAGCTGAGCCTGTCCATTGGCTTGAGCGTCAAGTTGTTGATCTTCATCCGCCATCCTAAGATCAGTCTGCCGTCTCCCTTGTTTTCGCCCCTTCTTTCGCCCGGTCATCAGCGCCTCCCTCTGTCCTGTACTGCTTTTTCGTTGAGACTCATTACCCCCACATCCTGCTCGCAGCGCCAGTTGTAGCCGTGCGGCTGAATGGTGTGCAAAATGTGGGGGATTTAAATGAGAGTCGAGATGGTAGTCATGGTTCTTGAAATTTAATTTAACCACAACATTAACAAGGAAAAGCAGTACCTGCAAGTAAACAAACAAAATAATAAGTAATGGTGCCAAAATACAATAAGGCACTTGAACTAAACTACTAACAAGATTACATGGCTAATTAAAGTACTTGATGACATACTATTCGACTAATTGAAATAGTATCAAAAAGAACATAGCCAAATGTCAATCAAAACAAAATATACAAAGGTATGGATAACTAAATAATACGGGGCGTATGCACATTTGATAAACAATCTCCTAGTCCTAGGCGAAACCGAAAGTGAACTAGAAAACATAATGCAACCTTAAACCTTCACACAATAACCGCTGAGGTCGCATTACAGCAGCGATGCCGTATCGTTAATTTGATAACGATAGAGGCACGCTATTTGAGGTCGCATAACAAAACTACTCTGCATCATATAATTATAATTATGAAGGTGTGCTACTTGAGGTCGCATAACAAAAACGTTCTATATCATTTACAATGATAAGAGCGTGCTATGCATCGTGCGCAGAACCCTTGAGGTAGCATAACAAAAGCGAGCTGTGCGATACAGATTCGGAATCCAAGAGACATGCCACTGCGCCACAGCGGGCGAAAGTTGGTAGCTACCCTCTGGCTCAAGGTACTGCGCATGTGTCGAAAAAGAAAAGTATCTAGTTGATGAATTGAATATAAGTCAATAGGTCAAATAATGAACTGATGATTACTGACTACCCAAATATATGGCATATTATGGCTGGGCACTAAAGACTAATAGTGGACAGTATACAAAGTTAAACATCATAAAACCGCACAGTGTGCCAATAATTGAGCATCAACTTGTCATGCAACAATAATACAAAATCATAAAGTCGTAAGTCACGATTGCCAGTCTTTGATACGCAAATTAGATTTCTAGGATCTCCTGCCATGCAATAGCCTCAAGCAGCGGGAAACCAACATAGACTCTTGTGCTATCCTACACTGGGCTGCGCTGCTGGCAGTTAGTTACACCAGTCCCAGCACGCGATCCTCACTGGTAGGAAGGTCATCTAATGCATTACTTGACGTTGGTTTTCTTACCAACGGCTCTAGACAATTTTAGCTAATAATCTCAATTTAATAATCTGTGATCAAAATATCTCCTCATCTGGAAGTAACAAAAGGTGAAATACCACAAAGTTACAGTAGTCGCAGTAGTGCATGATCCTACGCGAGACCTGGCAATCATGAGAAATGACTATCAACATAATCATCAAATACACAAAACAAAAATATACATTGTAAAAATTCTACTTACAGGACAGAAACGTAACCCTGTCGGTTGTAAATAAAAACAGAATGTAGTTGGCAACTACATCGAAATGCTGACCGGCCAAGCCGCAGAAGTTGCCTGCACTGACTTCTACCGCCCAGAACCAAAGAGACTGGAATCTGGCGCATAGTCAGCACTATATCAAGGATGGCGGGAAAGATATCTACGTGTAGCTGGTCACGTAGGCCATCTCCAGACACAGCGTGTGCTTACAAAAATAAAAGAGTACTGCACGCGCGCTGGCCATAAGGTACTAGCATGGAACTATAGTAATGGTCAGTGTACTCACAGCTAGCGGCTGAATGCACGAAAATCCAAGGTTAGGGGAAAAATTGCTATGCGCGGGTGACTAATTAGTAAGCCAAAACCCGCTCTGTTACACGAGTTTAACCCTTTTAGCGCCAACACCCTACTGCAGGAGATTGATTGACCATGATAATTCAAGGGTAGTGCCAGATTAGCTTGGCGCCTGAAGGCGCCAAGCTAATCTGGCACTACCCTTGAATTATCATGGTCAATCCACCTCCTGCAAGCGGTGCATAGTCGTTAAGTAACACTTCCAACATTCACAGAAATGCGCCTATGGCGCTAAAAGGGTTAAGGAAAAGCTGGAGCTGAGCACAGTTCGCAAGAGACATAGATTCCCATGAGCCCCTGCATTCGCAAGGGCTCATGAGAATCTATGTCTCTTGCAGATGTACATGTCCTCGACAGGTTCTCTAAGAATACCTCAAAGTCTAATAATAGTCGTATGCTTATTCCGATGTAACAAACTTTTTTACTTAAGGTTGTAGGACACACCTGTTTCGCGCATCTTTTCTGCGCATTTAGATACCGCTATCTTGCGTCTGCCGTGACCTGAGACTAGAGGTCACCGAAAAAAACCGCCGTACGGCAAGTCGTATTGCAAACAAGCTCAATTTATCGATAATTGACAAAAGATATATACTGTCTGAAATAGGTGTGTACGCTGACTGTTTCTATGCGTAAAATGTTTTGTTTCCTCAGAAATAAGATACTTTTGCATAAGTTGCGACAAGTCATCGAGCGTAAGGCATAACCTGCGTAATAGCGCCAAGCAACACGCAATTTCGGGAATCTGAAATTTAAAAAAAAAAAGAACGGGCCAACCAAAGACGGGAAGCAGTCTACGTGGCAGCCAGGAAAACAACAAAATCTCTTCAGACACGAAAAGGTAAACTTAATTAGAAAAAAGGGTGGTGGTGTTTGCTAAGCGATTAGAACACGAGGTACTAGCAGAAGCAAACTGTCGTAATATAAGTGGCATATCTCACTGGTTCAGCGTCCAACCCTTTTATGCACCGCCGTGAGATATCACCTGCACGGCGTAAAACCCTCATAGCTAACTGTCCGTGTATGCATGGAAATTTAAGTCCCCACAGTACTAGTGCCGTCGTCACTGCCTACCTGCAATGAAGAAGACTACATTTTATTGTGGGTTGAGAAGGGGGGGGGGGGGGGGGGGGCATTCCGGCCATGTCAGTCACCACCTAGAAGTAGAACATTTCCATACATTTTCGGAGAGCCTTTATTAATAAGTGGAGGGTATGTAGTCGACATTGTAGTTATATTAAACCAGTGCCAGTGCTTATTATCTAGGAAAACGTACTGTGTGTAGAAAAAAGTCCTGCTAAGGGAGAATTTGGCATTATGAACCTCTAACTCAGTAACTGCTTCCAGTACTTAGTAACTTAATTTGCTCATCCATTCCCTTGCTGTCTTATAAAGGCTATATTACAGATTAGGATATAAGTCCAGCATTTTTTTTTTTTTTTTTTTGTTCAAGGATGGTGCCAGAATAGCTTGGCGGATGAGACGCCGATCGATTTTGGCACCACTCTTGAACTATCATAGTCACATTTATGTCAAGCAGTGGGTGTATCAGGAGTAAAAGGGTTACCTAGTACTTTATAGGTATGTATGTATGTTAAATTAAACCTACGCTACTTTGACTGAAACCCTAATATTTGTTGACTACCATTTTGGATGACCTTGGAATGTGTGATATATGCTTATTTATTTTTTCATTGTATGATTGCGGTTTGTATCAAAGTTGTTGCAATTTCCCTATCAAATTTGGCACAAGGGTAGCTGATGATGAAATCTTCCTCATCCTATAGATACTAATTTGGTTGACTCCTTACACAGGTCAAGAGTCACAGAAGGTTGACAAACTTTAGAAAAATGCATAATTGTAATTTGTAGAGAAAATACAAATGTCACTAGTACAAAAGCAAGCCTTTATGTTGAGACTTGTGACACTTATGTCAGCTACCTCAGTTTTGAAAAGGTCACACAGTTTATACTTATAGCTATATGTGAATTAGTTATGCACATGAGGCGTACAGACTTTGCAATTCTTGTTTGTTCTTTGCGGTGTACACAGTTTGTTTATTTATTTTGAAAGTAATAATCTGCTCCTGCATTTAGTTCACACAAAGTGAAATTATCATGCTGCCGAACAACACAGTAATACTAATAATCGTGTATTTCATTTCAGGCCAATACTGCTGTTGACCTCTCACTGTGGAGTCTCAGTACTCTCACCCAGAGGACTTACTTGCAAACAAGCGCATAAGTATGACGCCTACACCAAGGCCACAGCTCAAGTGAAGTGAAGGAAGGCGACACGTATTCTCCTGGACTCAAGGTAGATCATACCGGTAGATCTGTGACTAGAATCAGGTGCAGAACAAAACACAACTATGGTGTGATTGTGAATGAACACATCATACTGTAATGCTTTCTGTCATTGGCTCATGTGTGCAGCAAGTGTGAGGCTATGTTCTGGGCCATTCGTCGTCCATGGTAAACAGTAATGTTGGCATTTTCTTGGAGACTATTCAAACCACAGTCTTCAACGTGGCCCAAGGATACTTTGTGGCAAGACCTGTCTTAGCATACCAGTTTGAGTTAAGACCAAAGGTCATGAGAAATCAAGAAATAGGTAAAAAATAGCCATATTTTGACAATAGATATTTTTTCTCAAATATTATGCACAAGTACAAAAGCCAACCCTTTTCTGATGCGTAGACTCATGGCACTTAAATTTCAGTCACCTTTTGGAAAGGTCACACAGTTCAGATTATGTAAATGATCAGTTTTAAATGCACATGAGCGATCCAGGCTTCACCATTGTTGTTTGTGGTGTTTACAGTTTATTTCACATGAGTTTGAAGGTAGTAATGTGTAAACTAAATGTAGGGGCATATTGGGCAGGGGTGGGGGGGGGGGGGGAGCCCTGCCCTCCCGCCCTGGCCCCGAATTGTTTATAATGCTATAACAAAGTCCCTTTTTGGGGAGTTTGGAACCAACCCACCCTGAAATAAGATCAGACGTAAAATTGGCATGCTGCTAAACAATAATAATAATAATAATAATAAGCGCATTAAATAGGCGCTTTTTCCCAATTGAAAATCGGCTCAAAGCGCCGCCGCGAACTGAACCCAACAAGCACGCTCACGTGAATCACACGCATTCACTCACACACTGTACATAAACACAGAACATTCACGTGGTGCTAAGGGCAAGCTCAAGCGAGCTACTGTAGTTTTTGGAAATTCGAAATCGTTTGTATTTGAAATTTGATAAAGTGGGCTGAAACTGATACCAAAGTCGTGGGGGAGGAAGAGCCGGAGTACCCGGAGAAAAAACCCCCGACGGTCCGCCCGAATTAACGGTGACACTTACTAGAGGAGAAAAATCCGACGCCGGAACCCGTAATCGAACCTCGCACCTTTAGCATTGGTGGCAGGCGCCTTAACCACTGCGCCACAGACCGCCCCAAACAACACGTTAATAAACATGTATTTCATTTCAGGTCAATGCTGCTGTTGACGTCGCACTGCAGAGTCGCACCCAGAGGGTATACTTTCAAAACAAGCACAGAACACAGAAGTATGACGCCTACACAAAGAAGAGGCAGGAGCTAGTCAGGTCATGTTTGCTCAAAAGGAGAAGGTCACAGCTGAAAGCAGGCAATGCCAGTTCCAGTAGATCAACTATTCTCCTGGACTCGAGGTAAATCATACCGGTTGATTTGTGAATAGAATCAGGTTCATAACAAAACACAACTGGTGTGAATAAACACATCATACTGTAATGCTTTCTTTCATTTTGAAGATGGTGTAGTACAGTACCAGCATTCTCTACAACACCGAATGCTAAAATCACTTGCTGTCAACAAGTGGCACCATATTGCATTTGATTTGGAAACTAGAGGCTTGTGCAAGTCTGCAAATACTGTCATTTTCTTTAATAAGCACTTAGTGCACACAGAATGATAAGAAAACACTGAATACCAGCTTTTAATAATAAATAATAATAATACCGTTATTATATAGGCGCTTTTTCTCAATTTTGGGGAAATCGACTCAAAGCACCGCGCCTGAAACCCAACACACACATTCACGAAACAGACACGGATTTACGCCATTTAAGACAAACACAGTACAAACACAGTACAAGACAGACAAAGGGCCAGTTCAGCTACTGAAGTTACTGAGATTTTTGATCGCTTGTATTTGAAATTTGTAAAGTGGCCTGAGACTGGTACCAAAGTGTGGGGGTGGTGGGGTGGGTTTTTGGTCCAGTGTGTACTGTTGCTAAACAGCAATATGTTAAACGTGTCCTGTATGAAACATTTTCTGCAAGTTACACTGTGATGCTGATTCTAGATATATTTATACACCCATTGTGGTCATTTAAAGCTCAGTTGTGTCTCATGTGGCTCATGTGTGCTAGCAAAACTAAGTGTTTGTAATGGGTCATCCGTCGACTGTCTGTTATCTGTGGGCAACTGTAACATTGGTATTTCCTCAGAGACTATTTAAGCCTCAGACGTCCAACTTGGCACCAGGGTACTTTGTGGTACAATCTTTCTAAACATACCAACTGCTGTGACCTTTCAAAGGTCAGGGTCACGGGGGGAGGGGGGGGGGTCCAGAAAGGGGTAAAAAATGGTCAGATTTTGACACAAATTGTTTCTCCTCACGCAAGGTCACACAGGTTGGACGTATTATGTGGATTGGTCATACACGTAAACCATAAGGACATTCATTGTCTTTCTTGTTCTTGCTCTGAATACTGTCATAATTATTATGCATGTATGTACTTTGTAAAAATACTTGCAAACACATATATATGCACGCATAATGTGCATTTCAAAACTTTTTTTGATTCTAAATTATCTTTTGCAGGTTGCAATAGCCACATTGAAGAAGAGTTCAGCGGGTACGTCTCTCCGGGATGGCCAACCGACAGGAAGGCAAAGGAAGTGAACTGATTGTCCTGTGGGCAAACGTCCTGTTATTTTGCTGTCCATCCACAATGCTGGCCACAATGCCAAGGTTTTGGACAGTCACATCCTTCGCAATGCAGCAAACGCCTTTGCCTTACTGCACTCTCCTGTCATGTCACGATTTGGAAACGCAGCTTAATTTGTATTTTTGATTATCCAGGGAAAAAACCCTTTACTGCCAATGTGTTCATTTTTCGAAGACATTTCAGCATATAAACAGGTCTTTTTTGTGACAAGTTCCGAAATACTGGCATACATCAGTCATTCAAAATATGTACTCCACAGCTGACTATTATGGGTTAGGAAACAGTGGTACAGATAGATTTTTTTTGCAGCGTCGGTGTGAAACAAGGAGAAAACTTATCACTGCTCCGCTTTGCATGATTATAAATGATATACATTCTGAAAATGGTCATTGGCCTCAGAGTATAACACCCATGGGTCCTTTCTGAAGAGGGGGTGTGCCAAAATATAGAAATGCAGCCGGGGGGGGGGGGTGCGGGGGGAGGGGGGGTAGGTATGTAGTCTCCGCCACGACCCAGGCATGCTATTTCCACCTTCGCCGCATCAGTCAGATCAGAAAATACCTCACTACCGAAGCTGCCACCAAACTTGCTGTCTCTCTCATCTTATCTCGCATCGACTATTGCAACTCTCTCCTTTCCGGTCTCCCTCAATCCACCATCTTCACTCTCCAACACGTCCAGAACAATGCTGCCCGCCTCGTCCTCAGAAAGAAAAAATCCGACCACATCACACCCCTGCTCAAACTCCTTCACTGGCTCCCCATCCCCCAACGCATCCAATACAAAGTTCTGTCTCTCTGCTACAAATCCCTGAACAACTGCGCTCCTGCCTATCTCTCCAACTTACTTCACCCCTACACACCTTCCCGCTCCCTCCGCTCTGCCTCCGACCCTCTCCGCCTCCACATCCCTCGCACCAAACTTAACACTTTCGGTCCCCGCTCCTTCTCCGTCTACGGTCCATCCATCTGGAACACTCTCCCACTCTCTCTCCGTCAGAAACACTCTCTCTCCTCCTTCCAGTCCGCCCTCAAAACTCACCTCTTTCAACAGTTTTAGCACTATATCACCGCACTCCCCACCCCAAGCTGACCGTCGTAATGTATTTCACTGTTTGTGGTACGTGAGTCATTGTCTAAAGCGTGCGCATGCGTGCGCGAGTTGTGAGTGTGCGCTTAGAGTTATAATTATTATAAGATAAGCGCATTATAAATACCGTAATTATTATTATTATTATAAGTATATATATACATATGTCATTAAACCCTCTGCTCAAAATATACCAAATGTGGACTTGCTCAATGAAAATCGCAATACTTCTAAAGAGTGAGTTGACCATGTAGTTCTTGCATTGCCCTCCATCTGTCACAGCAGTTTTCATTGGTTGGGTGATAACTGATCATAGGCATATGATATGTACTGTACTTTGTTTGTTTGTTTTATTATTTTTTCTTCCTCTGTCAATCGTTGACTTTCAGCTGTGTAGCTTTACTTATCGTATCAGAATTGCTAATCACATGGTTCATTTCACACGTTTTCCAGACGTACTGTACATGACACATACCAGCAAACAGAATGACCTAACTATGATCTGTGTCCATACAAGTCATTTGTGCTGTCTAAGGAACATGTGTACATGTGTAGTTAATTTTTGAGCGCAATCATGTAAGTTCTTTTGTGATTTTTCTCATGCCCCCAGCAGGTCCAAAATTAAATAAACAAAGTAAAACTGAAGCCAACATTGTGCACAGTACCAGGTTGTGTGTGGTAGCTGCTATGCAATGTGCAATCAGTTGTGACACGATAGCCTGCACCATGTTGAGTTTTTGAAGAGTATTGCTTATATTAATGGCCGGCATGGTGCAGACTGTAGTAGTGTGAGGACAAAATAGGCCGTGAGGCCTTTGCAAATGTCCTTTCTTTCTTTCTGAAGTTACTTTATGAGTCTGCTATTCATGAAATTTTCCTATAAATCATTCATCATATGAATAGAAAAACTCTTTAAATTTTGGTACCCCACCCGGGTCTGCCCTGGGGGACTTGGGTGGGGTTAGGTATTTTTTAGTTCCCAGGGTCACCCTGGTCAGCCCCACAGGGTGGGTTTTTCTCTCTATTCTGGGGCATGTGTTTCTGTCTACCCTTTGTCCATTCACCTGTATTTGCCTTTTTAAAACTCTCCCTACTGTCTGCACTGCCTGTAGCTCTTGATATTGGATGTGTGTTGCTAAATGGTCTTAGCTTTATTTAGGCCCCATGTGTTAGGTTTATTTAATGTATTTGACCGGCTGGCGACATTCAATGTTCTGTTTATTTATTTTTTTTTCACAAGCAGTGCAGGCACGTCCTGAGAAAGCCTTGTTGCTGTCGGGACGTTAAGCAATGTACAATCAATCAATTAAATTTTGGTAATTCGTCCGCCCCCACCCGGGTCTGCCCTGGGGGACTTGGGTGGGGTTAGGTATTTTTTAGTTCCCAGGGTCACCCTGGTCAGCCCCACAGGGTGGGTTTTTCTCTCTATTCTGGGGCATGTGTTTCTGTCTACCCTTTGTCCATTCACCTGTATTTGCCTTTTTCAAACTCTCCCTACTGTCTGCACTGCCTGTAGCTCTTGATATTGGATGTGTGTTGCTAAATGGTCTTAGCTTTATTTAGGCCCCATGTGTTAGGTTTATTTAATGTATTTGACCGGCTGGCGACATACATTCAATGTTCTGTTGTTGTTTTTTTTTCACAAGCAGTGCAGGCACGTCCTGAGAAAGCCTTGTTGCTGTCGGGACGTTAAGCAATGTACAATCAATCAATCAATCCATTCACCTGTATTTGCCTTTTTAAAACTCTCCCTACTGTCTGCACTGCCTGTAGCTCTTGATATTGGATGTGTGTTGCTAAATGGTCTTAGCTTTATTTATGCCCCATGTTGTAGGTTTATTTAATGTATTTGACCGGCTGGCGACATACATTCAATTTTCTGTTTAGTTTTTTTTCACAAGCAGTGCAGGCACGTCCTGAGAAAGCCTTGTTGCTGTCGGGACGTTAAGCAATGTACAATCAATCAATTGGTAATTCGTCCATCTGGTTTGTAAAGAATTTATGTTAGGTGCTTTTTTTAATGAAACTGGTAACTCATTCCAAACAATGGCAACTCTTTTAGAAAAACAAAACTTTCGCAGGTTAGTGTTGCAGTGCCTTACAAAGAATTTACCTTCAGCGTTTCGGGTTGTATTGCAGGCACTCTGCCAGCGTAGCACTGATGTATTTTGCAGTGTTGTGATATGGTCGACTGCACAGACTTTGTATCAAGAGCAGTAAAAGTATTGTTTGGTGTGCATGCCTATATTATGCAGACTAGGTGACACAGTGCATTTTACCCTTGTTATGCAGTTGTTACGGTATTTTATGTTGACATCAGCATTGTGCAGTATATGTTATGGGGCGTGAGACTGCATTTCACTTAGTTGTGCTGCAATGGGACAGAGTGTGGTACTGGTAACAGTATTGTTTGATTTTGTGTTATGTGTGTAGTGTAGTGGTGGCTGGACACTGAATTTCACTGTTATAACGTAGTGGGATGTGCAATGTTGAGTTATATCAGGACTTCAGTGATGCTCTCTCTCTCTCTCTCTCTCTCTCTCTGTATGTATGTATGTATGTATGTCATGTATGTATGTATGTATGTAATGTATGTATATATATATATATATATATATATATATATATATATATATATATATATATATATATATATATATATATATATATATATATATATATATATATATATATATATTGTGTTAAGCATTCCATGTCATCAGTGAAATTTTAATACAGAATAAGATGGCCGTCAGCCTTGAACGCAAAAACTCTTCGTGTTATATATATATGAGGGAAATAATATATGTAGTGGAAGGCTCTAAATGATAAGTCTGTCATTCCTTCTCTCCTATCCCCCTTCTTTTATATACTGTGTAGTTGGCTCCCAAATAAATACCTCATGAGCAAGTGGTTGCCGGTGTCAGTCTCGGTTGGCATGCACACAACTGAAAATGACTTCAGCTCCACTGTTCTCCACCCACTAGCTTGTATAAAGTCAGCACTTTGTCAATGTAAATGTGAATAATGTAGTGGAAATATGTTGTTCCACAGTAAAGCTGTATTTTGTGGGGGAGCTGGGTGGCTCGGTGGTAGTGTGTTTGACTCTCATCCCAAAGGTCCTGGCTTCGAATACAGCTTGGGTCAAAATTTGTTCAGACCCTATTTCTGTGACCCATCTTTGAAATCACCTTATGGACAAAAGATGTTAAGCCCTAAACATTTAACATTTTGTATTTGAGGTAGTTACTTTTGTATGGGTGCCTATGTGCATTGTAGCCTAATATGCTTTCAACATACTTGACTGTACATGTATACTTTAAATGAATGTCTGCAAATACAGCGTTTCTTTTGAAAATAAACAAAGATATTATTCTTTATTCACAATGATCATGTGCAAACATAACGGGCATATTGAAACATGTGACATTTGTTTTGTTTCCTTATAATTTGTAACCAAAAACTGCTGGGAAACTGAGATTCAGCTGGAGACACAGGTACATCCACTACCAATCTGTTCACAAACATCTTTCAACCAGAGATGTTCACCGACCTGCTTTCACGGATACACCAAAGGAGCATGTAGCATTGCTTGCAGCAGGTATATTAAAACAAATTCACATTATTCATTAATTAATGTTTGTAGATGATGCCAGAAAAATAAAAATAAAAACACTCTGTGACAACACTCTTTGGTGTGCTTTTTCATCAGTGAATCTGTGAATGATTGAATGAATGTAAACATGCTCACAATGCCTGGCTGAAAAAAAATAAATGAACAAATGTACCGAGGTAACCAGTATGCATTTTTATCCAAGACTGAAAGTGGTTTGTTGGTTGGTTCATGGTTTAACATCCACATTACAACGGTGATGATAATGGCATATTTTACATTAAAAAAAAAGAACATATATATATATATATATATATATATATATATTGTGTGTGAGCGTTTGTTTCATTTAGCGAAGTAGCAACTGTATTGGTTTCAAATTTTTGAGCAGGGAAAAAATATCCATCTACGGGGATTGAACCCTGGTTACCTTGCGTGGCAAAATGAGTATTTTACCACTGCACTAACTCAACTACTAAGTGATAACTGGTGCATTTAATTACTTATAGATAAACCTTCTCATCCCGTATCTCCCGTTGTTGTTTGTTCCAGTTTACTTTCTCAATGTCACTAATAGTGATCGAAGACTAGTAGTTTGCAACAGTTTGGGCGTAGGTTATACTTGTTGGTTTGGTAGTTGATTTCCTCCTTTCTCATGCGGGCTTGGGACGGCTACGGCGGAGATATGATCTGCCGGAAGTCAGACATCGCTTGTATCCCTTTTTGAAAACGCACTCGCAAACGACCCAAAGTGCCAATTTTTGCGCGGGACCCCCCCATTTTTTCATAAATAATGTGTGTGATATGATCTAAAGTACGATTTTATCGAATAAAAAGGGCCTGCGCAATTGCCCAACATTGCAAACACTTGAAATGTTATTGATAACATCCGGGCAATCTGCGAATTTACAACATAAACTTTTCTCGATTACAGTTAGAATTCCAATTATCAGAAGACACTTTTTTTACGAGAAAATACTAACATACTTTATGAAGTGACCAAAATGTTTCTTTATCATTTTAACACACTATTCGATAAATTTTTGTTATTTTCTGAAATCAGCTATTTTGCGTGTTTTTGCTGATGGGGTAGGTCACGCAGAAGGTTCAAACTTACAAATATGCCCGGGACCATGGGTCTTTCAGGGTGGCAATAGTCTCCAGACTCAATAAGGCTCTCAAAAAACCCTATAAGCGGCAGTTTTCAATTAAAAAATGTAGGTATAGTATACAACCTTAAATTTTTAATTTTTTTTTTATTGAAGCTTTTTCAAAATAGTAACAAGGAAAACAAAGAGTGCATACCGTACAAATACAACATGTACATGTACATACACACACCCAAAACGATAATAAACAATTTCAGCACGATTAAACTAAAGTTCAGGCCGTGTGTTTGTCACAAGCCAAGGAGATCTCTCGTCCCCACCCCTATCCTTTGTCCAAGCCGATTTTCCACAGTTTGCTAGGCTGGGTATGGATTCAAGATATGTATGGCCCCAAAAGGATATTTTTGTTACAGTTCACAATTCATATACAGAGGTCAATCCCCCCCCCCCCCCTCTGTCCCCCCACCCTTCCCTACCACACTGTACGTACATTTTGTTTCTAAAATATGCGTTCACTGAACGACTAAAAGCACGACTGTCCAAAGAACATGGACACAGAGTGGTCTCAGGCAAGAGGCATAGATCCTGATGATCCCCCGCGTTCGCAGGGGCTCATGAGGATCTATGTCTCTTGCAGTTGGAGCGTGCTCACGTTCACTTTCTCGTCAGTGACAAGGGTTAAATTGTTCGTCAGTGATAAACTCATCATGATAAAAAGTAGAATACAATTAAGACGGATAAAAATAGAATCACTTTACGCACCACATACTGACTACTTATCACACAAAACATGTTAAAAGAATAAAATGAAATGTCACCTTAATATCACATTAAATGTCATAGCAGAGACTACACCCAGGTTGCCAGGTACACGCCTCGGAAGCAGGGCATATTTAGCCCGTGAAGATCAAGTGAAAACGTGAGAAATTTGTCTAGACCCTACCTACGTTCATTGTCTCAAGGGCGAAGAACGACGTCATTCATTCAGTCAAACGGTCATATCCACTACGACGACGACGACAACAACAACAAGAACAACGACAACACCAACAACCGCAACACAGAGAATTTACGCATCCCACCACTGTCTTTAATCTCTTCGCTAGAAGTGGACCACTGTTTGTTGTTTATTTGTTCAATTCATTGTCAATTTAACATCAAAGACACCAAGCCGTTCAAAAGCTTGCATACAAAGTAGTTTCGCACAAACTAGATAGGTGAGGCTAGCGCGGGCAGAATTGTACACAAACCAAGGGGAATCACTCAGCGCTGGACAGACAAACAGTTAGATCCCCTGCCCCCGCCTGTCAGGATCTAACTGTTTGTCTGTCTAGCGCTGAGTGATTCCCCTTGGTTTGCGTACAAAGTAGTTTCGGCAAGATGCATAGATCCTCATGCGCCCCCGCAGTTGCGTGGGCTCATGAGGATCTATACGACTTGCAGTCGGGTGGTGTTCAGTTTTTCTAGGCATTAAAGGGGTACGCTGCTTACGATAGCCGAAGTTGATACAGTGAACTTGGGATGTACAATCGCAGCTAAACGCCAGGGGTCCCACAGTTTGTTGATATTGTTCCCGAAGTTTAAAGCGACATGCTCCAGGCAATAAAGGTTAATGGTTCGCAATATTTCCTTTTATAAATGATCAAATGATTCTAAGTATACATCTATTAGAGCCGGGCTAGGTGCCATACAAATTATTATTATTATTATTATTATTATTATTATTATTATTATTATTATTATTATTATTATTATTATTAACGCTGCTCAAAACAACTTCTGAGGCTTGAATGTCATTAAATGCAAGTCTCCCCCCTTCCCTCCCCCCCCCCCGCCCCCTCCCCCTCCCCGATCACTAAGTGTGCAACGGGGACATAAATAGGAGATGAAAGTCTTTGCGGTTCTTTTTCTCTTATAAGTGTCCACTTTATCCGTTGTTAAATAAAGTATTAATTTCATTCGTCTCCCGACCCCCGGCCCCCGCCCCTCTCCCCTCCCCCGCCCCCCCTCCCCCCCCCCCAAAAAAAAAAAAAAAAAAAAAAAAAAGAAAGAAAAGAAAGAGTGCCATAAGTTAGGGAACCTAATTATTGCCCTATTTGTTCAGCTTTGAGTGATTTCCCTTGGTATCGCGTCACCTTTGGCCGGTTTGTAATTCATTAAAATTCCTTCGGTAGTGTTTGCTGCGTCTGGTGGACACAAACTGTTTGTTGTTGGCACGTCCAGCTATTATTTCTCAGCGTGGGAAACCTTTCGTCCAGATGACCGCAGCTTGAGACGATCTATGAAGCTATAAATACCGGGAGGAACACAGAAGGAACAACAATGACTTGACCGACTCCAAACTTGTACCTGAGTCTGTTGTTATTGTTGTCAAACTCTTTGTTCAGTAAATACCAGCGGTCATTTATATTTGTTTGTCTTCAGTCTTCATGAGGTTTTTCCTTACCCAAGGGATCCTTAGGTCTCTGTTAGATCTTCAGTGTTTCCGATGGCTCGCTCGAACCATGTCGCGGCATTTCTTTCGCTCGTCAGTATACTTTGCTACCGTTTATGTCCTTGACATACCCTTTGAGAAATCGCTAATGACCGTACAAGAAAATGACACCCTCCCCCCCCCCCCCTTTCCTTAGCTTGTTGACGATGAGCTATTTTAGTTGAGACACGTGTGATGGTCTGTGATTTTGGACCTTACGGCTGGAAGCCGTAAGGTCCAAAATCACAGACCAGCACACACGCTTATTTTTTCCTCTTCTTTGCTGAAGAAGCGAGAACCTACGCAAAACATGACCTCACGCCGAGTTTGTTTTTAAAAGAATGCTTACAAATTGCAAGTTTGTCTTGTTTCATGACGTTATTTTCTGATGCATTTGACTGGGACTTCTGTTTGTTTACAACAACCTATATATATACACTATTTTGTATTATTACTATTACTATTATTACTATTAATTTTGTTCTGCGATTTTCATGATGTCTTTTTCTCCCGCTTTAGAAAACTGTGATGCTCATGCACGTAAATGACCCCTCTTGATGTGGCCTTTGCTTTATTTACCTGAGAAAAATTGCCATTGTCTACATTCTTTATTTAACATCAGATGTTCTATTCTGAAAACGAGAACAGCAACAAGAACAAGAACAAGAATAACAAGAACAACAAGAACAAGAACAAGAACAACAACAACAACAACAACGGATCACTGTTAGGTGTATTGCAGTGCTGAACAAGTGCGCTTTTTGACATTAGTCTATAGTAGCTAGCAGGCGCAAGTGCACAATACAATACCTATGAAAATTATATACAATTCATGATTCATTCGCATGGTCGGCTAGCGGACAAGTAAGAGTGAGCACTGGTGTGCTGGTTTTTGGGGTTGCTTGTAACTGTGAAAACTGTGCGGCTGTACGCAGTCAGCTGTGCATTGCACAATCAACGCAAAAATAAATTCTTGTGTGTGTGTGTGTGTGTGTGTGTGTGTGTGTGTGTGACTTAACTCATTCTACCCCATCACCGAAATCCCCAAATTTTGCCGTTGTCCTCTGAAGACTGCATTGCAGTGCAGGACACAGATCGACCATGATAGTTCAAGGGTGATGCCAGAATAGCTTGGCGCCCGTAGGCGCCAAGCTATTCTGGCATCACCCTTGAACTATCATGGTCGATCCTTATCTTGCTGTGGTGTGTCTGGGGTAGAATGAGTTAAAGCGCTCGAGATCTTTAGCAGTGCAGAGCTCTAACCCCTTCACTTCCGAGACAAAAGTCAATGTGGTCCAACTGCAAGAGACATAGATCCTCATGAGACCCCGCGACTGCGGGGACTCATGAAGATCTACGCCTCTTGCTGAAACCATGTTGTATCCATGTTTCTTGAACGATGTCTGTTGGCTTTTGGTTTGTTCAATAAAGCAAGATTTCAGAAACAAATCACTGACGTGCCCCGTACGGCTCACTGACGTACAGTGGCAGGGAAGGGGTTAAGTTCCTTGGCGCGGACTCCCTGTTTTTAATTAGTCAGTTTCAACACGCATGGTCATGACGGCATACACGATTTCCGTCACGTAAGTTGTAATTTAACGTTGCGGAAGGTTAGCGCAGGTATCACTTTACTATTTAATATGTCTCCATTACGATCCTGTTCGCGCCGGCTGTGTCAGGTGTTTAACCGCCGTGACGTGCTAACCCGCTGCGACTCTGGACCTTACGGCCCGACGCCGTAAGGTACAAAATCACAGACCAACCGCACATCCATCACAATAATACTGCGCCCTTTTAAAACACGACTCCGCTCGAGTGAAAACAAGATTGGATGAACCATAACCCACAGAGTCCCTTCTATATGAGATCTGTCTTCGCTGTCAAGGGTCTCTACCTTTTGTCTTTGACTTGACTCTGATGTTGAAATATCTCAGTCCTTCTGATAAAGCCTCGCAGATATGCCAATGCGTCATAGTGAACTCTAGGAGGGGCGCGCGCAGTGCATACGCGTCATTGGTGTGTTAAACGTCATTTGTCATGACGTATGTTTTTGTTTTTACGTAAGTTTATATTTAACGTGATATGAGACATTCGCTTTCGCTTCAAGACTTGGGAAAATGGTGACAAAACTAGAATTTCACGGTACAATTTCAGTCTTGCTATAATTTGTGTGAAATCAGGTTGACTTTACCTAGCTACATGTTATATACTAAGTACACCTGCATTTTTTTCTGAAAGCGCGTCGATGTGTGTGTATGCGTGTGCGTGTGCGTGTGCGTGAGTGCATGCACGCTCTGCAAACGTCCTCAAGAGGCATAGATGTTCATGCGCCCTCAGGGCACTTGAGGATCTATGCCTCTTGGAGATGCGCGCATATGTGTCATTGGTTTGTCAAACGTCATTTGTCATGACGTATGTTTTTGTTTTTACGTAATTTTATATTTAACGTGATATGAGTTTCGCTTTCGCTTCAAGACTTGCGAAAATAGTGACAAAACTAGAATTTCACGGTACAATTTCAGTCTTGCTATAATTTATTTGAAATCAGGTTGACTTTACCTAGCTATATGCTATACTAAGTATACTAAGTATGCTCTTCTGAAAGCGCGTCGATGCGTGTGTATGCGTGTGCGTGTGCATGAGTGCAATCGCGCGCTCCAAACATCCTCAAGAGGCAAAGATGTTTATGCGCCCTCTGGGCACATGAAGATCTATGCCTCGTGGAGATGCGCGCATATGTGTGAGAAATATATATATATATATATATATATATATATATATATATATATAGAGAGAGAGAGAGAGAGAGAGAGAGAGAGAGAGAGAGAGAGAGAGAGAGAGAGAGATGATGATGAAACTTTTTTTTATTCAGGATAAAAGGTTTTAGGCATAGCAATGCCTATCTTCCAAACTGTCCTGCTACTCTACACATATAAAAATACATCAGACGATCTCTTGGCTTGACTTCGCGAACGAAGATTCTATAGGGCTTGCCCACGTCGTCTGCAGGCATTTTCGTGGCTGCGGAGGCCAATCCGGGACAGGCAGGTTCGACCGCAGTGGCTGCAGGGGAAGGTCTGGTCAGGGTTCTGAGTTACGACAACTGTTTTTTTCTTCTAAGCCGCTTGTCCTTAAGGTTAGCTCTGCGAGAGTCCTCAAAGGAGACGGCTGCCTTGTGAATGGTGGAGCGCCAGGTGTCACGGTCCGCAGCAAGCGAAGACCACTGGCGGTGGTCGATTTGGCAGGCACTAAGCGACTTCTTGAGACCGTCTTTGTATCTCTTCTTTGCTGCCCCTCTGTCTCGGTGTCCAGTGGCGAGCTCGCCGAACAGAGTGATCTTGGGTAGGCGATGATCCTCCATCCTGGAGACGTGCCCCGCCCAGCGAAGCTGTGTCCGCAGCAGCAAAGCCTCGATGCTCACAGTTTCCGCCTGTTCAAGGACCTCGACGTTGGTGACATAGTCACTCCAGTGAATGCTGAGGATGGTACGCAGGCAGCGCTGGTGAAAGCGTTCGAGGAGTCGTAGTTGGCTGCGGTAGAGGGCCCAGGACTCGGAACCGTACAGCAGGGTGGTGAGGACGACAGCTCTGTACACGCTGATCTTGGTACCTTTTGTCAGATGTTGATTGTGCCACACCCGCTTGAATAGTCGCCCGAAATCACTGTTCGCTTTTGCCAGCCTGTTGTCCAGCTCCTTGTCCAGCTTGGCGTCTGACGTGATGATGCAGCCAAGGTAGGTAAACTGGTGTACAGACTTCAGTTCGGACTCGCCGATGGTGATGTGGGGAGGGCGATGCTCTTCCTTGGGTGCCGGCTGATGAAGGACCTCTGTCTTTTTCAGACTGACCTCAAGTCCAAAGAGCTGGGCAGCATCTGCGAAGCAGGACTTAATACGCTGCAAGGCTCTCTCTGTGTGTGCAACGAGGGCAGCGTCATCAGCGAAGAGCAGCTCACGAATCAGTTGGTCTAGGGTTTTCGTGTGGGCCTGCAGTCGTCTGAGGTTGAACAGGCTGCCATCGAGACGATACCTGATGTACACTGCGTCGTCATCGTCGAGGTCCACTGTGGCCTGCTTCAACATCATGCTGAAGAAGATGGTGAAGAGGGTCGGTGCCAGCACGCAGCCTTGCTTCACGCCGTTGCGAATGGGGAATGGTTCTGAGAGGTCACTGTTTAGTCTGACCTGGCCTTGCTGGTCCTCGTGGAGCTGGACGATCATGTTGAGGAACTTTGGGGGACAACCTAGTCGCTCCAGGATCTGCCACATACCTTGCCAGGCAAGGTATTAGACGATACAGCAAAAGATAAAACATATATAAGTAAAATGAACCCATCCCCTTCCCCCCCCCCCCACCATCAGAAAATAATAATAATAATAATAATAATAATAATAATAATAATAATAATAATAATAATAATAATAATAAAATACAAAAAGAATTAAAACAATATACATACTGGTATGAACCTGACATGTTAATGCAGACAGTCGAACTATTACATAATCTGCAGCAATCTGCTGTGCTGTAGCAACATACTAAGCAGAAAGATATAACATTCACATCGACGCGAGCTCTGAAAATAGATAACTTTGAAATAGACTTTAAATGAGAGGGCAAATTATTCCATGACTTAGCAGCGGAAAATGATATGCTAGATTTGAAGATGTCGATTCTCGGTTTTGGGAGATGGAGTAAGCTGTTCCTTGTGTTCTCTCTATTCGTGTGGGAAAACAGCTCACGGAGATAGGGAGGGGCGGCATCGTTTAGAATTTTGTGCACAAGTAAGCATCTATTAAGTTCCAATTGTTTATTAAGTGGTAGGATATTAAGGGCCTTCAGTCTTTCATCAGTAGGGGACGAACCAGGAAGAATAAGCTTAATACCTCGCCGGTAAAGGGAATTTTTTTTTTCTCAAATGAATGTCTCCACAGCCGTCCCAAATATTGGAAGCATAATTACAATGTGTTTTGATGTGTGCGTTAAAGAATAGTTTTCGAGTATCAATGTCAACTATCCGACTTAATTTAGATAATAAAAAGAGATTCTTCGAAATAGTTTTACAGGCAGTATCTATGTGAGAGAGAGAGAGAGAGAGAGAGAGAGAGAGAGAGAGAGAGAGAGAGAGAGAGAGAGAGAGAGAGAGAGAGAGAGAGAGAGAGAGAGATAGAGAGAGAGAGAGAGAGAGAGAGAGAGAGAGAGAGAGAGAGAGAGAGAGAGAGAGAGAGAGAGAGAGAGAGAGAGAGAGATGATGATGAAGATGATGATGATGATGATGAAACTTTATTTTTCAACGGTAAAAAGTTTTGACAGAAAACAAATCGTCATTTTACAAACTTGCCGTTACTAACTACAGGATAAAAAGAAGGGAAACTATAAAATATATATGTACATACAAAACCCAATAGCATCATTATATACAAAAAAAATAATACTCATCACACACACATGCACAGACGCACGCACGCGCGCGCGCCGCTCACACATACACCCACACGCACAAACAATCACGAGCACAGACACGCACATGCGCACACACATATAAAAGCCATCTGTATGAAATACAGGAAATATTACAGTACCTGAGAAACGTACTAAGTCTGACTCATCAGGTAATCAAAAAGTTTTGTTTTAAAAATTCCTGGTGAGGTAATAGTTTTCAAATGTGCAGGGATAGAATTCCAAGCAAACGGACCAGATAATGACATACTAGTTTTAAAAAGGTCAATTCTTGGCAGTGGTAGGGGTAAGGTATTGTTTCTTGAGGTCCGTTCACGTTCTTGGTGAGATATAAATTTAGTGACTAGATACTGGGGTGTCATATTATTCAGTATCTTATGCATATAGACGCATTTGTTTAATGTCAGTTGCTTACGCAGACCAAGAATGTTTAAATGTCTAAATTTGTCTGTGGTAGGGATGGGGCGTATATCTATCATTTTTACAGCTCTTTTGTATATGGAGTTTAATCTTTTCATGTGGACATCACTGCAGCCGTCCCACACTGTGGAGACATAATCAACATGGGACATTATATGAGCATGAAAAAACAATTTACGGGTATTTGTATCCGTTACATGTCTAAGCTGGGACAATAAGAAAGTATTTTTAGCAATGGTCTTACAAACAGCATTTATATGAGTCTCCCAGCATAGTTGTTCATCAACATGTATTCCTAAGAATTTACGCTCAGTGACTTGTTCAACAGGTTCAGTGTTTAATTGTAATTGTAATGGCTGTAATCGGCGTTGATGTTTTTGCCGCGTGGCGATTAAGATACTCTTTGTTTTTGCTGGGTGAAGAACCATATGGTTCTGTCTACACCAGTCAGATACCTCATTGAGATTGCATTGTAAACTATGGCTAATGTCCGTCGTTTCTTTGCCAGAAACATGAAGACTCGTATCGTCAGCAAATAGATTACAATTAACGTCAGAATTAGTGATATGCAAAGGTAGATCATTAATAAATAGTATGAATAGAAGAGGGCCCAAAATAAATCCCTGGGGGACGCCGTATTTTACATTTCCTTGCTTAGAGTATCTTCCATGGGCGTACACCATTTGTTTTCTGTCTTCGAGATATGATCGGAAGAGTGCTATAGCGGTTGTGTCCAAGTGATAAACGGTTAGTTTATTTAGGAGAATGTCATGGTCCACAAGGTCAAACGCCTTTTTAAGGTCTAAGAAAACTGCTCCTGACATCAGGCTTTTATTGATTGCTTCCAGCCAGCTGTCTACAATATGTGTCAGTGCTGACTGACAAGAATGTTTCGGTCTAAAACCAGACTGGTGAATATTAAGTAATTTACCTTTTTCCAGAAAATCAAGGAGATGTTTTTGAATGTGCTTTTCAAGGGGTTTTGACAAAGCTGACAGAAGGGAGATTGAACGATAGTTATTAATATCTTCAAGATCTTTAGATTTAGGGATTGGGATTACCTTTGCTTCTTTAAGAATGATTGGAAATGTACTTTGCTTTATGCAGAGGTTGAAAATATATGTTAGTGATTCTACTGTATACGGTAATGAGATTTTTAGGGTTTCATTATCAATACCATCAATGCCAGCAGACTTTTTGTTGGGCATGCTAGAAATATATCTGCCGACTTCCGCAACTGTAATATCAGGGATGGTGAAAGTATTTGATATAGTTTTTTTTTTTTTTTTAAGTGTTCTCTGAGAGAACTCGGCACTTCATACGGTTTACTGTTATTTGCAGCTGACAATGCCAATATTTCGGCTGTCGTTAAGAAATGGTTATTTAATATATCAGCTGCCATATGAGATGGGATTTCGGGTGCTGATTTACCCTTCGTTATAACGTTCAGAGCTTTCCAAACAGATGCCGTGTCCTTTTTGTCTCGAATCATTTGTTGGAAAAAAGACTTCTTAGAGAGAGAGAGAGAGAGAGAGAGAGAGAGAGAGAGAGAGAGAGAGAGAGAGAGAGAGAGAGAGAGAGAGAGAGAGAGAGAGAGAGAGAGAGAGAGAGAGAGAGAGAGAGAGAGAGAGAGAGATAGATTAGTATACAATGCAAAGCGATCTCTCTTACCAAGAGGTATTGATCCCCATGAGCCGCTGCAACCGCAGGGGCTCATGAGGATGTGTGCCTCTTGCAGTCGAACAATTCCGGCATAGACATAATCAACAGGAAGCCGGCACAGGCGCCTGACGCCGGGCAGTTTGTTGGGATACGAACTAAAATAGAATAAATCCGTCTCTGCGAGTGAGTCCTTGACGGCCGACACACATGTTTATTCGATTATTAGTGAGCTTTCGTTTGCAACGAACGACTCCCAACAACGAACGAGAGCAAAACGACCTGCTTGTTCCATAAGCATAAACTCCAAACATCTCCAAGAGGCACAAATCCTCATGAGACCGGAGGACAAATTGGAGATGTTTCGAGTGTTGCCTGTCCACCGTCATTTCGCTCTCATTCGTTGTTGCGAGTCGTTTGTTGCAAACGAAACCTCACTATTTGGTATGTGAACCGTGCATGGCGCGAGGGCTCACTCGCAGAACACGTATTATTGCATCTCTCATATCAACACGCACGCGTCAGGCGCCTGTGTAGGCCGGAAACGTGCCCGGCGCCGGCCCAATCTTTCTCAAGGCCGATCGCAACCCCGTACTTCTGTACCTCTTTCTCAAGGTTAAACACTGATGTCAAGTACCACCCCTGTTCGTAGACGTAAATCCGGCGACGAAGAAAAGATTGTCTGCACAAAGCTACTAAGAGGCATAGATTCGCAATGGCCCCTGCGGATGCAGGGGCCCATGAGAGTCTATGCCTCTTGTGGATGTGGTATTGAGTTTCCACTGGCCGCAAACACCACCGAAGACGACGAAATCGAAGCCAGGGCGCATGTGCATGGTGTCTGGAGTAATCAAACCTCAGCTCCATAATTTGATTTGAGTCTCGATCCAACACGGTGTCTTATTCTAGATCTACGAGGGGTGTTCCCGAAGTCCGTATACTCTCAAACATTGAATCACTTACAAACGATCCAATCATGTCATTTTCTTGAAGAACCCTCCCTGACCTGACACGCAACTGGCGATCCTCTCAAGTGTGACCAGCTCATCCAGGCTTTGGACCACGTGACTTCATTTATACCATCTATGACCCTTGTGAAAGCTCTGACAGCATCTTCAGGGCTCTCGAACCTTGTTCCTCGCAGCTGTTTTTTGACATGTGGGAACAGGAAAAAGTCACAGGGGGAGAGGTCTGAAGAATAGGGTGGATGAGACAACAGCTTCACTCTCTCTGAAGCCAGAACTGAACTCTCTTGTCGCCAAATCGGTATGATCAGATGCGTTGTCATGGTGCAGAATCAGTCCACGAACACCTGTTTGGACGACACCTGTGCCAAGCATCAAGAACTTTAGGCAGGCAGTGGTGGACATAACAGTCAGAAGCGACGGTACGACTGTCCTCTAGAGGCACAGTGGCTACATGCCCTGATCTGCTGATAAAAAGATGCCACCATTTGTTTCCTGGTGCTGCGTGATCTTTTGAATTTGGCAGGATGGGGGTCACCTGGAAACACCCAGACTGAAGACTGTTGTTTAGTTTCAGGGTCAAACTGATAAACTTCATCTCCACTGACGACCTTCCATGCTGATTTTGACCGTCCATTGTCAAAAATTTTCAAGCATGTTCAGGCACCACTCTACCCGACCACTGTTTTGTTCTTCACTTAGTTCATGTGGTACCCAACGGGCACATCGCTTGTAGACTCTAAGATGTTTGTGCAAGATCTTATCCACAGTAGAGCTTTCAATGCCCAAGACATCCTGCATCTCTCCTACAGTGACTCGGGGGTCTTCTCGTATTAAGTGCTCCACAGCGCTGATGGTTTCTTGGGTAATAGCTGTTTCAGGTCGACCAGACGTGTATCATCTTATAGGCTCCGTCTACCCTGCTTGAATTCATCATACCACTTGTACACATTGACCTTGGCCGGAGCAGTCATTTGAAAAGTTTTTACCAAACTTTCATAGGAATCAGTCACTTTGAACCCCTTCTTGTAATCATAATAAATCATTGCTCTGACGTCGTGGTTTGTTAGCTCCATAACTTGGCTTTCAGACGTGCTTGGACAGTATCTTCAAGTGCGTATTTCTTGAAATCTATGCAACTTTGAATTTTTTTGGGCGTCAAAACTTGCAAAACGCTACTCTTTTATTGTGTTATGTATTTTAGATTTTTACGTCATATGATCACGAGCCCGGATTATACAGACTTCGGGAACACCCCTCGTATGTGCCAGACGCACAGATCCTCAAGGGCTCACGCACCTCATGTCGGTCTGTGCATGCTAGTTCTTTATTGAAGAATGGGCTCATAATCTGCTGAAACGGAATCTGCGTCCTTCGGTGGTCTGGATAAAAATGTCGCATCAGGAAATTCGTTTCTTTGACAATTTATTACTTGAAAGCTTTGTTTAGGTCATTAGACCGAGCGCGGATATTCGAGACGTGAAGCACGCAGATGCGCGGATTAAAGCCGCGTCGTTATCCGGGCGTGGCACTTCTCAAATGAGTTAACACATTTTGAGCCTAGCGGTCCCAAAAAATCTCGTATGCGGCAGTTTTCTTGTATGGGTAGCCATACTAATAAGAAGTATCTCCAAATAAATATGACGTGCATTGTGTCAGTGGTAGATGTACTGTCCTCGACAGACTACCCGGCAGTAAGCAACGGTCCTCGAGCTGACGTCGGCCCAAGGACCTTTGCTTGCTGGGACATACTGACCATTTGAAGAGATAGATCAGCCGTGATGGTTCAAGGGTAGTGGTGCAAGAACTGAAGTAGCGTCAGGCCTACATGCAACACACAATTTCTGTCATAACTGACTGATCTCGGTGTCCATTATTCACCGTAACTGTCAGAATGGCGGCTTTCTTCCGGCGACAAACCACATTAAAATGTGCATATACATTTGCTGACAACCATTTCTTTCTTCTTTCTTTAAAACAAAAAGGAAGAAGGAAAGAAATGAAAACCACATCAAGGAAGTCTTGCATACAATAATAACGATATTAACGCAATTAGTTAACTAAATAGAAAAACACCGTCCTAACAAGCCGAGCTGAAAATGAATGCTGTGGTCGATTAACGATTAACACCTTTGCTGCTTGTGATCACGAGTTTCGCGTCTGAAACGACTCAACACTGACAGACATTCGCTTGCAGAACACTATGTGAATGGGACAAAAGTAAAATAAAGAGCGTAGGACTAACAAGAGGGACTAATATAAAGAGACATAAATAGGACACGAACTTGTCAATCAACGCTTGTGTAGACGAGGTCGACACTGTACGTTGATGTTATTGCTGTTAGCTCACGGTTTAACGTCCACGTCACCGAAGTGATAATGGTTCGCCCTAGGGACAGGCACAAGGACAGCTATTGCCTATGGAGTATTACCTGAAAACTGATCAGTTCGGCCGCAGTGCAGCTGTGCCGCTTTGATTAACCAGGGACCAGTTGCATGAGCGAGCTTAGTCCTGCACCAGCCACTAAGCATGGTGCGCCGCTACTCATGCAACTGGCTCTAGGACCTTATAGCGGACGTGCTGTCTGAACTGTACGTCGATGTATTAATGACGACCCAAAAAAGAAATGCGATATCATTGGAATCGTGTCAGTGGTGTCGCATTTCCTTTGCTTCTCAGTATTTATCGTGAAATCGAGTGTTTCCACCCACACCTGTGCCTGTTTGCCGTGATTATCTTTTTTTTTTTTTTTTTGTTGTTGTTGTTGTTTTGTTTTTTTTTTTGTTAGAAAGACTGACAGTGGAAGCTCTGCTACTTCCTGATGGCAAAGTGTCATTTTTTTGGCCTCTTTTTTTTTTTTTCCAAGCTAATCGATTGGATGAGAAAGTGGGTAGAATTTATTTTCAGCTTAACTAACCCCCTTAAACTGCGGCGTCATGGTGAAGGCTGGCTACACCCAGCTGCAAAAGACATAAATCCTCACAAGCCCCCGCAGTCGCGGGGGCTCATGAGGATTAATGTCTCTTGTTAGTCCTATGTTCTTGTAGCCTCACTGATTTGCGCTTTTCACGCGAATGTCGGCGTGTGTAGTGTTTTCAGACGCGGAATTCGAGATCACTGACAGCAAAAGGGTTAAAGCAGCCCAACACCTGCGTCAAAAAGAAAAATGTTGAAGAAGAAAAAAAGAAAAGAAAAGAAAGACACTGAACACCTCAACCGCAAGGGCAAGACGAATGCCACACATCTGCAAGAGACATCAATCCTCATGAGCCCCCGCAGTCGCGGGGGCTCATGAGGATTGATGTCTCTTGTTGGTCCTGTGTTCTTTGTGCCCACGTTTGGTCCCATTTCATGTGCGTTCTTCAAGCTAATGTCGGTCACTGAGTGTGCAGTGGCGTTTCTGTCGGACGCGAAATCCGCGCCCACTGGCAGTCAAGGGGTTAATATTGCATGTATGCTAGTATGTTTGTTCGAGTATGCCAGTGTACTGCATACTCGAACGACAAAGCAGTACTTGCATTCATACGTGTACTCGTATAATATATTCCAAACATCAATTAGAGGCAAAACGGGCGCGTTTTATGATATCACTGCACCAGGAAACACTTTATGATAGCAGGGGCGGATCTGGAAGTGGGGGAGGGGCCCCTCTCCCCCTCCCCCGCCTCGCCCCCCCCCCCCCACCCAAAAGTGTTTAAAATGCTATAACAAATTCCCTTTTTGGGGTGTTTGGAACCCCCACCCCTCCGTATTTGCTTTTTTGGCGAGTTTCGACACATACACACGCTACCCCACCCCACACCCTCGTTGGTTGATTGGGTTTTCGACCACAGGTAGAAGGTCTAGTGTCGGGGAGGCCTACTGTGTCATGTTGAAGGTCCCAAACAAAAGGTTGGAACCTCCCCCACCCCCCACCCCCACCCTTCGAGGCAACTGATCCGTCCCTGGACAGGATATTTAACACCTCTAGATACATGCACGGGAAACAGCGGCTTTTAAGACCGTGTTTCCTGTGTCCAAGGCTGTATCTAGCACCAACAACCTGAGAGACCATTAACTCATTCGAGCCGTGTATCCGAAGTCGGCACGTCTCGAATGAGTTAAAATAATATGCATTCGTGCTCCCATGAACATTTATGTTGTCGTCTTCACAGCCACAGTTGAAACTTATGCCCACTGCACCGATTGTGACAATTTGTAATCTGTATTTTAAAGAAAAGACAGTAAGTGCATTTTCGTGAAAAGAGAGATTATCATTGCGAGGCAATGGAAATATCGCTGTTCACAAAAAAAATGCACGTAATACCATTTGCATACAGAGTTTGGGTAGGATCGTGCAGTCCATCCGTCCGGGTTTAATTTTTAAAACAGAAATTTGTCTCGCACGCTGAATACTAAAGTAATTTGTGTGGCATTGAGTGACACAGCACGGAAGCGCTGATAGAAAAATGTGTCTATCTCGTGCAGTAATTACGCCCAAAACGAGCCGGGAAGCAAGAAGGGGAAAAACAGTTCGTTGACAATACTTTCTTTCCATCTGCAAGAGGCACAGATACTCGTAAGCCGGCTCACCAGAATTGTGTCTCTTGGTGTAAGAATTACCACCACTAAGCGTCCTCAGACAGAGGTATCAAATCACCTGGAGTTAACTCATTCAAGTCGCCCCGCATCAATAGCTGCGAAAGTGTCGTATAGCGTTGCCGTCGGCAACGCTATACGACACTTCCACAGCTATTGATGCGGGGCACCTTGCATGAGTTAATATTTTTTTTCGAGATTTAAACGTAGCAGACGAATTTGTGACTCGGCGAGGTATACTTTATTAATGAAAGCCACTTATCTCTCACACAAATTGGGATTTCCTCTGCATTTATGACATCATATTGCGTTTGACTTTGGACTGGAATTGAAGAGTCATGCTTCAGAGGATGTTTGAAACAGCCTGTTCGTGTCCTTTAAGTTTTGCCTGTGTGCATACCGATATGTATACTGCATCGTATATTAATTTGTAACGGACGTAAGGAAAATCAGACATGACACATATAATAAGCTTGCCTCTCGGCTCTTTGTTTGCTCACTTGCAAATAGATGCAAAAGTTACATTCGTATCATCCCTATCATCATCATCATATTATTATTATTATTATTATTATTATTGTTACTACTACTACTACTACTAACTAAGTACCATTATTATCATCACCATCATCATTGCAATAATGTGAGACTCAATTGTAATTTAACTGTAACCTTGTATCTTACAGGTTCAGTATCCAGTCTTAGGTCCAACGCCACCGGAGTCCCTGAAATTTTAGGGAAATCCGATACTCCCTGACCGCGGGGTGAGGTCAGAAAACTCATCAAGTTGGTGCCGGACAGCCCAATGTTTATCTTGTGCAGTTGACTGTCACCGACGCAACACTTCCACTTTCTTTTCTGTCCCCTCTTCATTTTGCCTGGAAACAGTGTCCAAGTCAGACCAGTACAATTGCAATTGACATAGATCACCTTGAACCCCCAGACAATTGAATCGGCTGATGGGAATCTGTGCATTTTGCAGGCGGCCTACTTTACACCCTTATTAGATTCCCCGGATGAGTAAGCCACTGCGGAATTATTTGCTTATCCACGGCCTTACGACTACAAGAGGCATAGATTTTCATAACCTCATGCATGTTGTAAAGGCTTCTCGTCATTTATATGGATCGGTCTTGTTTGCACCCTAAAGTTGAGGACGTTATTACTGGTTAAAGCACAGAGTGGACTAGAAGAAGTAGAGTTGCACATACTATACTATTGGTCAAAACATAAGGGCCACCCCACTTTTTGGTGTCATTGTTTATCGTCGCAAGTACGATAATCAAACACAATGTTCTTTCGATCCAAATGGGTTAAAAGTTGACCTTAGACAGTCCACCGTACAGGGAACAACAGACAACAATTCATCAATGTCCACGAACGTGTCAAATGCACGTGAAACATCGTCAGTTTTTGTGATAAGCTGTGCGATATTGGCAAGCGTACCAAAGGCAGGCAGGTGGAAAAACTCGGTAAAGTCGTGATGCACGTGCTAAAGGGGTCAGTCGTGAACACTGAGCACTTCTGTTTCGCTACAAATACCGGTACAGTAAGGACATAATTGTCACTTTCCAAACCATGCCACCACGACGAAGCCTAACGCCAGTAGATCAAGACCGGGCGCTAGCATGGCTGCAGGATGGAATTTCCGGACGAGAAGTTGGAAGACGTTTTTGGGGTGTCCCATTCAGTGATCCAGATGCTGCTGGCACGATTCCAAGAAACTGGAAGGGCAGAACGACGACCCTGCTCAGGACGCCCGCGCTGCACCAGCAGAAGGGAGGACAGATACCTCTGTGTGGCGGCTCTGCGCGACCAAACTGTCACGTCAACCACTCTGCGACGTCAACTGATGCACGCTGCAAACGTTAACGTGAGCAGAAGCAGTCTGCCGACGTCTGCGTGAAATTGGCCTGGCTTCATGCAGAGCAGCAGTGAGAATACCCCTCACTCCAGCTCATCGCAGAGCACAGGTTGCCTGGTGTCGTCAACATGTGAGGTGGAACAGACTCCAGTGGACTCAGGTTTTGTTTACTGATGAGTCACGGTTTACTGTGTCCTTCAACGACGGCAGGGTGAGGGTCTGGAGACGCCATGGCGAGCGATTCACGGATGGATGCATCCAAGAGGTGGATCGCTACAGACGAGGCTCAGTCATGGTCTGGGCAGGCTTCAGCAGGGAAGGCAGGACCCCCCTCCACGTCATCCCAGGCACCCTGGACGAGATTGTGCAGCCCCTCATCCAGCCAGCTCTCCAAGCCATAGGCAACAATGCTGTTCTGCAGGATGACAACGCTCGACCTCATCGCGCCCGTGTGGTGGATGAGTACCTTGAGCAACGGAGCATCATGAGGATGGAGTGGCCAGCTCGTTCACCTGATCTGGCTCCCATTGAGCACCTCTGGGACGTGCTGGGGCAACGTGTAGTCAGCAACCATCCCCCACCTCAAGGCGTCCCTCAGCTGACACAGTTCCTGAACCAAGAGTGGGAAGCCATCCCACAACATGTTCTCGGAACCCTGGTGAACTCCATGCGTCAACGTTGCATTGAATGCTTGGCTGCAAACGGCGGGTACACACGCTACTGACTGGGCCAGTCTTGTGTGACTTTTCAAATGAGGGGTGGTGAACATTTTAACGTATTACAATTGCTTGATTTACTCAAAACTTAAATAAAATTGTTACTGAATAAATTAGCAAAGTACTGACTCCAAGTATTGTTACATTATTTGTGTGGTGTTGTCGGTGCGTCTGCGATAAAAAGTGGCTCTTAAGTTTTGACCATTAGTATATATGAAACTGTGTAGGCATATAAATGTGGATTTCTGATATTTCTGATACATATCATATTAAATCCACGATCTCTACAATCAATTGTTTCGAAAATCAGTTTCGAAATTTTGTGTCACATTGTGTTCCGTCATCGAATCTTTTGTTTCAATTAGCAAGAATTATTAAAAAAAAAAATTATTAGTACAGATATCTCAACGCACTACCTGCCGTTTTCAGCTCAGTAATATAACAAAAGTGAAAGACTGAGCTGGCTCTCCAGGGTCGGACAGTGCCGGTGATGGTAAGCCCGCTGACTGCTGGCTGGTGCTAAAAAGGGAAAAAGGAGGGACCTGAAATACGATGCCGTCATCAGGCGCTGGGCCCGCCAGAAATTATAAATGATGACAGCTTGACTCTCACTCACCCACCCCCTTACCACAGCACTCTCCCTTCCCTTGGCGTTGGACCTACAACTGTATATATAATCTTTAGGCATTGAGTAATAATTATGTGATATCAGTGTATAGGGCTCGGGAAGTTCCCGCCTTGGCCTAGCAGCGTCGGCTCGGCATCAGCCGCCATCTTACTGATGAGGATACCATTAGTCATCAGATAGTAGCGAAATAATGTTTCAACACGTTTTTCTTCATGTTTCTTCCTCTTTGGAAACAAACAAAAACAGATTCTGGTGAGCGTTTTCCCACAGTGATGGCAGGCTGTTATTGCTTATAGCGATTTCCCTATGAGCGCTTGCTTAGTCCCGTATCCTCACAAGATGGCCGCCACGACTGGCGTGATGAGTTTCCCGAGCCCTATAGGCTGTGACTGATACTGTCACTGATGCGGCGTGATGCATTGTTTTTATTTGTGGATAGATGCTATTTACTGATATGGCTGTTTTATTATTTTCCTACTGAGACAAGACGGTGCAATTTCTTATCTAATATAATTAATAAATTCTTTGAATCTTTACTCTAGAATATTGAATCTGCAAACCAGTGAACACAGACAGAGCGCTCGCAATGTCCCACTTTCCAGATAAATGCATCCATAATTTAGAGCAGCATCGAGACTCCAGCAGCGCGTGCAAGCCGGAGGCACAGATTCTCATAAGCCCCCGCAGGATGCGGGTGCTTATGAGAATCTATGCTTCTTGCTTATCAGCCGTCCCATTTGAACTCACGCCCGTGCTTTTCCAAGGGCAGTGAGTCAGAGCGCTTGCATTCAAGGACATTGCTTGTCTGCCCCTCGGCATGGGTTATGCACCTTAAAATATTTGTAATGGCCTACATGCGAGACAGCGCATCAGTTACACAGGCGTTTGTCAAGAGAGCGTTGCGCTGTGTTACAAGGAATACTCGAGGTGACAGCGCCGGTCATCACCTTTGTCGAAGCTGTACAGATCCGAAAACTGATCAGTCCCTCTGCCAGCGGACGTAGAATGTGTTCCTAAAATCTTAGTTGATTTAATGACAATGATCCCCCTCCGTCAAAGAAACGTGGCAACACCGGCAGTGCTTTCCGTCAGCGAAAGGGCACAGATCCTCAAGAGTCCCGCGACTGCGGGGGCTCATGAGGATCTATACCTTTTGCATTTGAATTTCGTTCATTTTTCAGTCTCGGCATTCAAGGGGTCAAGGCACGCGACGAAGATTTTCCTTGCAGGTCGGGCCGGCCGACTTAAAAAAAATAAAATGCAGACTAAACAAATGACTGCCAAGCGCCGCGTAGTAAGCCAAAAGAAAATCCGTCGCAACAAATGAAAGATTAAAGCAGCTATGATTTATTAAATTTTCGGATTGAAACTCTTTTTTTTTTTTTTTTTTTTTTTTTTTTTTTTTTGGGGGGGGGGGGGTGGGGGTGGGGGTGGGGGTTCAAAATGGACATACAAGCAAGAGTAGAATGTTCAACTTATCTCTCTTAAGTGAAATTTATTAATGTGACGAGTGACGCATCTCAGTTAAGGAAGCGTATGTAGTGAACTGTATTCTTAACAAACTGTGTTGTACTTGTCCGACCTTTCAAAGCGCGTTTCCTTCCTGGTTGTGATTTAATATATATATATATATATATATATATATATATATATATATATATATATATATATATATATATATATATATATATATATATATATATATATATATATATATATATATATATACTGACGAGCAAAAGAAATGCGACATCATTCGAGTAATCGGAAACACTGAAGTAGCGCATTGCTTCTTATACTGACGAGCAAAGAAATGTGTTTCCGATGACTCCAAATATGACGCTTTTCCTCTGCTCGTCAGTATATGTTATAGTTGTCCTTTTAAAGCGCGTTTCTTTCTTTCCTTGTTGGGATTTTAAAAAAATTGTATACAGAGAGAAAAAAAATGTGACATCATTCGAGTCATCGGAAACACTTAAGTATTTCCGATGACTCGAATGATGTCGCATTTCTTTTGCTCGTCAGTATTAATGATGAAGGGTGGGAGGTGGTGGTGGTGGGGGAGGGGTTGGGGGAGGGGAGGTGTTGATGTGAGTTAATGTACACTGCATTTCAGTATTGTCTCTTATTCTATTAACTAGTGAACACAACAGATCAATAGTGTACGTTGAGACACATCTTCAAGTCAAGATGCACTTGCCGCCATGTGATCTGCTCTGTGAAGGCAAAAGACGGCAAGTCCAATTTTATGAAAAGCGAGATTTTCATTGAAATACAATGAACATCTCGCTTTTCATAAAAATGCATTTACTGTCTTTTGGTTTACAGAACAGTAATCTCATCTACTACCCCCCCTTGCACCCCCCCCACCCGCACCACTCCCCACCACCCTTCCTTGCAAGTCCCCCCACCCCCCCCCCCCCCCCCCCCCCCCCCCCACACTCACACAGATCTCATGTCATGTTACAGCAAAGTTACCGAACTTTTGACGGCTGAATAAGATGGCGAAAAAAATTGCATCTACTCACGTCTATAATCGTAAGACCGCCGTGAGATGGCATTAGTTGCCTGCTCGGCGTTAAACCCAAATAACTAACTCTATAATCTGTAGGCGTTTCAACAAACGCCTGTAGGACAGCTGGGTGGAGCAGCACTCCGAGTGAAATGTCCATGACCTTGCAAAGCTAACCCGGGAACCCAAGGTCTCCTTGGCTTCTCATTACTTTAGCGCACATAGTGCACACTCACATTAAAACCGTCTTTTACCACGTGCAAGAGACAGATTCTCATGAGTCCTTGCATTCGCAGGGGCTCATGAGAATCTATGTCTTTTGCTTCGGGGGCTCGGGAAGTCCCCTCGTTGCCGAGCAGCGTCGGCGCGTCAGCCGCCATCTTAAGAGGATACCATAGTAGCGAAATAGTGTAGTTTCAACACGTTTTTCTTCATTTTTCTTCCTCTTTGGAAACAAACAAAAAAACAGATTCTGGTGAGCGGTTTCCTACTGTGATGGCAAGACTTGTTGATATTGCTTATTGTATAGTACGTCAGGACTTTTCTGACATTACAAAAGCAGCGATTTCCCTATGAGCGCTTAGTCCCGTATCCTCACAAGATGACCGCCACGCCTGGCGTGATGACGTCAGCTTCCCGAGCCCTATATGGCGGGTAGAGATGTGCCCATTTGTAAATCCTCAGTCTGTTCGAGATACTGGAATGTAACGAGCCTAACTTGAGTCTACGATTTTGCAGACGGTTAAGTTATATCGGGGTTCAACCTACAGGGCACCGGAGTGATAAAGAACGGCCCTAGCGGACGGGTTATCATCAGTGGGGGACGGGGCCAGCTATTGCCTATAGTGGAGTCAGTACGACTTGAACACTGATCAATTCAGTTGGGCTGTAACTGTGCCACTTTGATTTATGCGTAAGTCTACGGTGCCTGTAAGCCTTCATGGGCACAGCACGCAAAATACAATATAACTCCGTCACTGCCGAGAAAAAGTGAACACGATCCAACTGCAAGAGACGTAGATCCTCATGAGCCCCCGCGACTGCGGGGGCTCATGAGGATCTATGCCTCTTGCTGAGACCAATTTGTATCCAATGTTTCTTGCACGATTGTGGCTTTTGGTCGTTCAGTTGAATAAACATGAAGATTTCAGAAACAAAAATGTACGTACAGTGGCAGGGAAGGGGTTAATCGCACGTGTTATAAATTGAGGCCCATCTGCACTGTTGGCAAAAGAGCCTGAAGGCCCATCAGTTGACAATAGACGAACAACGTGCACAATAACCGCGAGTGCATGCAGCGGCCATCCCGGCATACTGTAACGTGATTGGTACCAGTGGCTGCAGGCTGCCATCGATAGGGTAGGAAGAGGGTAGGGTAAGGGCACAGGAGCGGATCTGGGGGGGGGGGGGTATCCTAGGGCTTCCGCCCCCCCCCCCCAAAAAAAAAAAAAAATTGTTTAAAATGCTATAGCACTAAGGTCCCTTTTTGGGGTGTTTGGACCACCCCCTCCCTATTTGATTTTGTGGCGATTTTCGATACAAGCACACGTGTTGAGTTTACACATTCACACCTTCTTCCTCAACCCACCTCACCACCCCCCTCCCTGATGGTTGATTTTTCGGCCACTGGAAAAATGTCTAGCGTCGGGAAGGCCTTTTGTGTCAAGTTGAAGGGTAAAAACAAAACGTAGAAACCACCCTCCCTCCCCCCCCCCCTCCTCGAGGTAACTGATCCGCCCCTGAGGGTAGATCAGTTATTCGGAAGGTGGGGTTTGGGTCATTTGGGACATTTAATCCTTATCATTCGGAATACACCAGTGTGAAATAAGTTTGACTAAAATAGTTAAAGAGTAGTGCCAGAATAGCGTGGCGCCTCTAGGCGCCAAGGTAATTCTGGTACCACCACCCTTGAACTAAAGCCATTGGTCTATATCCTTATATGTAAATACTATAATGTAGCTTGCAATATTATGGCAGTGTACAAATTTGAAGCGTTTAGCCTCAGTATGATATGGACTAGAAGGCACCCAGAGGCGAGAACTCAGTTGTCATTTCAATAGGCGACAAATTTAATCAAACGACTGACTGGGGAAGAGGCGGTTGGGGAACTGACGGTGGTAGGTGGGGGTCGGGGTGGTGTACCACGGGCAGAAAAATAAACCGAGGAAGGCCGGGTAGCGTTGCGGGTGGTGGGGGCGGGGGAGATTCGGGCCACCTCTGGCAGAAAAACTGATCAAATGGTAAAGGGGTGGGGTGTACTCAGCATCATTCTCAGGACTGAGTGTCATTCCACAGGATAAAAACGTGACGTGCTCGGTGCACTCCCCCCCCCCCCCCCACCCACCCCAATCCTCGTCAGTCTTGCCATTGGGAACAGTATGCACAAACTGATGAGGGCGTATGATCCCGACAACAGTCTGTTATCTTCAGTATGTTGCCGAATGCTGGTCGTTAGACACTGACATCAGGAGACCATTGAACAGTGACAGATCGAATGGCGGGTCATCACTGGACAAGAGGCATAGCTGCCCAGTAAGCAAAGGGCCTGCCGACGACGGCCGGTGGGTGTTTTGCTTGCTTGGAAAGAGTTAGTATCTCTGGACATATAGCTCCACATAAAATTCAGCAGCTCGAGATATAATTTGTGCATCGTGCTGAGCTTGAAGACCAGGCGGACTGTCACGTCAGTCCGCAGTGCGGACCCCTCAGTCACCCTGTTGATATCGCGCTGTTGAGTCAGTCCGGCTGAAAAGACACTGTGGACTTGTGTGCCCGGGTGTTTGTGGGTGAATAGGTTGGGGAATATATATGAAGTCGAAGCAGAGGTCGCGTTGACGTACTTTTATTTGTCGTTAAAACAAACAGAACAGCACCTAGGACAAATACAACAAAACATATTATCAGAAATGGTACCAGAAAGTTGCATCATACAAATACTGTATTCACTAAATGAACCAACTTATTAATTTGAGTCATAACTTAAGGCTGAAACGTCATGTTGGCACTAAATTATAATTAAAGCCAAAAGATCAATATAAGGCGTCACATAATCATCAAAGATACACATGATCAACCATACCACACATCATGATATTAAATGGCAACGAAGCATGAAATCAGCATGCAAATCAGGGCATTTAAGGCATCATGACCATAGAGTAAGCAAATCATACAAACACTAACAGTAACCGAACATGTAGTGAAATGGGAAAAGACTACAACACAACCTATAGCAGGTGCAACCATTTATCTCTATAAATATATAGTCTTTCCTAAGTATATAAGGTAACATAAACACAACAGTCCTTTTGGTCGCTTTTACAACAGTCACACCGCAAACACAATCATACGCATCCAGCGACACATAACAACAAACTAGGTAGCCTGTACTCGCATCACTTTCAATCTAACCCACTTTGTACTTCTGGCTCCACAGTCGTACACAGACTCTCACTCATCCATAAAATGGGTACACTAGGGACAGGGACACTTGTGCGCGCACAGTCATCCTACCTACTAGCATTCACACCACGTTCATACTCAGACCTAGCTATATACACAACACATCACATACATTCCTTGGGCACAATCAAGTGGGAAGAGATGTCACATACTTAAATCAATAGTCGCTCTCATTCAGTGTGTGTAGCACAGAACAAAGGAGGAGATAGGCAGAAAAACTTAAGTGTAGGTTGTGGCTTACTTGCATGTGCAAAAGTAGTTACCTAAGTCTATGCAAAAAGCAACAATAATAGACCTAATGCAAACAGGCATCAACATGCAAAGCAAAGCAACCTCAATAAACAAATCAAAAGAATACGTCAAACAATATATTATAAACAAACAGAAAGTTCAAGGCAGGGAGAGTGAAAGGAAAGAAAAGAATAATGTGTCGTACACAACTAGTGGCCACAGGAAATACTGTGTGTTGTTCCTGTGATTCCGGACCCAATGGCACCAGGCCATAGAATGCAGTATAACAGACCAACTTAGATGTCGCACAACCTAGCATGCTATAAGCTCAGCTCATGTGTCGGTCTGCGATTCCGGACCCAACGACACCAGGCCGCAGGATGCAAAATCACAGACAAACACTACACTGGAGTTACTAAGTGACGCATAATGGCCAAACACTGTGTCAATCTGCAATCCCGGACCAAATGACACTAGGCCATATAATGCAGAATCCCAGACCGACACAACATGTGAAAGAGAGAGAGAGAGAGAGAGAGAGAGAGAGAGAGAGAGAGAGAGAGAGAGAGAGAGAGAGAGAGAGAGAGAGAGAGAGAGAGAGAGAGAGAGAGAGAGAGAGAGAGAGAGAGAGAGAAAGAAATCTGCATCTTAAAACATGAACAATTAGTGTGACATCAAGAGTGTGGATCCGGACCTTAAGAACTTTTACTAAAACAGGCTGCCGGTGCCTTTAACCCCTAGTCACATAATATACATATAAGGGGCGCCATGTGCGCATACGTCGAACTCACTAATAATTACTATGCGCTAAGCCGTAGAGAAAAGGATCATTTCATAGGAGTGTGCAACCGACTACCCAGAAAATCAGCGAGTGTTGCCACTTGTTGTAACAGATCAAAGTAAAAGCCTTCACCAGTTAGTTGAATGTATTTAACGTTATAATCAAACACTGCCGATCATACACTAAATTTGGAAAGGTAGAAATCTATCGCATTACTCTGCTCGACCCAATGTAAACAAGCAGACGACAAATAGCGGGTCAAGGTCAGACCAAGATGGCTGTCTATTTTAGCACTCGTGACGCCACACGTATTGCCTGAGTGGAATTCACGCGGAACTAAGCACGACAAGGTGAGAAAGGATAGCAGCGGCAAGAAAGCCCAATTAAACATGAAATAAAATGCATCAAGCACACAATACAAATAACGTATCAAATCATATGAAATCTCAAAACAAACATTCGATGGCAAATCAAACCAAACAAATGAATCAAGCAAAACAACAAGCACTGAAAGCATCTTCGATCAGTACAACAATCAAGCGAGCATAAAAATAGCTGTCATGTTGTTTTGCCCTGGTTAGAGTCTGAGCTACTGATCTAAATACTTCTTTCAGAGACGCAGAGTGTTACAAACAAACTTGGCACAGTGCCAACGAAGCGAAATGAAAGTGTGCGTCATACTGCAACGAACTGATCACTCAGTCCTGCCATAAATTCAGTGGATAATCTGGCACTGAAAATATGTTACCCTACAGCAAAGGAGGCTAGCACTTAGACATCAGGCGAAATGGGAACAAGGGTTTCCAAAACAGTCGCGAAGCAACTTGTTGCGATCGTATCGAAAGAAAGGCCGCTAATGGCTGACTGTCCGACACAGGGCAAAACCGACAATCTAGCTCGTAACTCTTCATAAGTCCAATAAACAGCTGGTGGATAAAATAACATCATTCATCAACGCACAATGTAACAAGAACATGACTTACGGATATCCCAGTGGAGATGCGGTTGAAGATAAGCTCAGTGATGGCTCAGAGCGGTGGTAGCTATACTGTCAGTGGGGCAACTCTTAGGACAAAGACTTCCCGCTCTGGCACTGACCGGCTTAAATACTCTGTGAGCGAACCGCAAAGAAAGCCACACGGCGCGGAACACAAAATGGTACCAGACAGACCGGAAAATGGGTGAATCTGTGCTTCCGAGGTACTACAAAAAGAGCCATAACTCAATAATTACTTATCACAAAGGCTTCGGGTTTGGCGTAAAAGACAGGAAATGTAAATAGCTACAACCTACCAAAAACTATATTCAGGAATTTATTATTAAATTTTAAAGTGGGCTAAGAGGGCTCATTGAAATTTGTAAAAGTAAGTAAATCGCTAATTGAACTATGGTGATCCTAAAATCACTAAACACCGAGCATATGAGTAGAAGGGGAGTTGCACGAGGAAACTGATGTGAGTTACGGATTCTCGATCGGTAAAGCCGTTAAAAAGTTATAGAGGCTAGAACACGGACTCACTAACACAACTTTTAGAGTACTACAAAATGACTAGCTGACTGACTTCGTTGCTGGGTTGCGGCCCCTGGCTAAGCGTGGGTAGCACAAAGGCTTAGAGACTTTGGTGGCCAGAGGGTAAAGGTATAAAAAAAAAACACATCATAGCGTCTCAGCTGGAGGGACCGCATCAGCCGGTTACAACACGAAGCCAATCTATAGTATCTAATGCCGGCGCCGAGCCCCTTTGGTACCTGCACGCAATTTTCAATCGCCAGTGCCCCTATCTGCCATAGCGTCACGTCCTACTGAGCGATTTCGTTCAACTGAGCGAACTGATAATGTCATACCCATGCAAAAATCTGGCTGTGCAGCGCTGCCGACTGAGGAACAGTTGTTTTGGCAGTGACTCGACTTGGCGAAGCCGTTTCTTTCAACTAGTGGCATGCTTCGGTCCCCGGCAGCGTGTCAGTGCCGGTCAGCACTGCATGGACAGACCGAGTAGAATTTGCTTCAGTCTTTACGGTTTGTCAGTCCCAATGAGCACAGCGCGCGGGCCATCTGCGGCCGACGTCACCCCGGTCACTTTTTAACTCTTTCGGCTACCCCAACACCGAAATCCCCAAATGTTGCCATTGTCCTTTGAAGACAGCATTGCCTTGAAACACACAGATCGACGACCATGATAGTTTAAGGGTGATGCCAGAATAGCTTGGCGCCCATAGGATCCAAGCTATTCTGGCATCACCCTTGAACTATCATGGTCGATCCTTATCTTACTGTGGTGTGTCTGGGGTAGAAAGAGTTAACTCAGTACTGGGGTGTGGTGATGGCCGCAGTTTACTCAGTTCAGTACTCCTTTCAAAAGCGTGCCTGCATAACACAGTCAAAGGTGACTCCATACCTCTTATCTTGTGGGCAGGTTTCTTTCCATGCTCAGGCACAAACGATGATGTAAAAAAAAAAATGTTTAGCCGTTTTATCTGTCGAAAAGGTACCTGATAAACTACATACAGTTTTCTTTCATGCCCCACTTCTCTCTCTCTCTCTCTCTCTCTCCTCCCCCTTCTACCCGGCTCGGGCCCCTCTTCCTCGACCCCTCGCGGATCTGGGGGAAGGGAGGGGACGGGGCCGGGGTTGCGGGGTGAGTTACATGGGTTCCTCACCCTCCCCCCCCCCCCCCCCCCCCCCCCCCGTTGTTTTGATATTTTGGCAAATGGTGAGAGTCTTAACACGCATGCGCCTTCTCTCCTCCCCCCCTCTCCCCCGCTTTCGATTTTTCGGCCTCTGGAAGGAAGGTCTGGCTTTGTCGGGTAGACCTTTTGTATTAGGTTGAAGGTCCCAAACTGAACAAAAAGTTGAAACCCCCCCACCCCCAGCTCCCCCCGCCTCGAGGTAACTAATCCGCCCCTGCCTACCCCACTGACACCCTCCTGAAAAAAAAAACTTGAGACACAACACTGAACATGAAACTGACACCTTGCATAAGCCACCTTTAAACTTTCGTGCACGCAGCTCCGAGCAGGAAGCATTGGCCCGTCACATGACACCATATTGGCTTTTCCCTTTAAAGCGGCAGCCTGTGTATCGCTTAGCATCACAATACTTGTTAACTTAAGGAAGGGGGGGGGGGGAGAGGGGGCAGGGGGAGTGCAGACCGGGAGGAGGAGGGTGGTGGTGGCGTGGAGTGAATTTGTTGAGCCATCGATCAGGTGGCTATGCCAGTTGAGGGGGCGGGGAGGGAGGGGGGGGGGGGTAGCGAGGGTGGAAGGGGTTTTATACTCGGCAATCACAAAAGCCGGACGACCCGTCAACCTCAAATTAGTCAGGGTTGTTTCTTTAAGCCCAAATGCTGTTAACTTGTTAAGCCCTGACACGCAACTACACGATACGATTGTGATTGTTCAGGGGTAGTGCCTGATGCGCTTGGCGCCTAGAAGGCGCCAAGCGCATCAGGCAATACCCTTGAACAATCATGATCGAAAAGCATTAAATTTGTTGTTAATGGGCCCTGGAGCCGTTTTTGAAATTCTGAGCGCATTATTTTAAGGCAGCAAGGAGACTATGATCGTGTGACACAGTCGCATGCTCAGATTCAACGCACTCCTTTGTCTGAGGAAAAAAAAAGGTGTAAGTCAGTTTAGTACCTCTAATCCTTGCGATCAGCAGGCTTTAACTGAACCCTCACGAGACGTTGTATGGACGCCCACGCGAAACCCTCACCAGGAAGATTTATTTCTCTTGCAGATGGAGACTAAAGGACTTGAGAAGGAAATGTGACGCTGCACGGGCGGGTGGCCACACTATCAGGTCGGGGACATCACGGAAATCAGACTCGTCAGTTCCTTTCAAATTCATGTTACATCTTCCTGGTTCGACAATTGCATATTATCATTGTAAAATCTTAACCCCTTCAATGCCGAGAAAAAAGTAAAACGCGATCCAACTACAAGAGACACAGATCCTCATGAACCCTTGCAGTTGCGGGGGCTCATGAGAATCTATAGGCTATTTTTAAACACGTTTGAATCCATGTTCCTGGGACGGCGGGACCACTCTGGGTTAAAAAAAAAATATGCAGAAACGCTATAGGCGTCAGCCAGCAGTGAACGGGTTAAAACAAAGACCTGCCCGAAGGACATAATGCTCCCCTCCCCGGTCCCTCACGTTCCGCAACAGGTCCTAGGGCCGAAATCGCCGGGCCTGGGTTGTCCCGTGTACGACTGACGGCCGTTCTTATAATTATAGGCCTACAGGTCCATAGAGGAACGGAGCCAGTATCAGAGGACATGGTCCTGTCAAACAGCCAGCAAGAGGCGTCGAATTTCATGAGGTCTGAGGAAAATATGTAAATACCTCCACACGGCGTGAACTCTAATGTGTCCATGACCTACTCCGACCGTCATTGACCCATTTAGCCCTATGCACTGCAGTAAGAGACGAATCGACCATGATAATTCAAAAGTAGTGCCAGATAAGCTAATCTGGCACTACCCTTGAATTATCATGGTCGATCCTTCACTTGCATCTGCTGCATAGTCGTTAGGTGACACCTCTAAAATCAGTGTAGGGAAATGTAGTCGTGGGGTTTAATGGGTTAAGAGACAAACGCATTCTGGTTCCCGAGTCATGAATATGACTGGAACGGACAAAAAAACAAAACAAAAAACAAACACCAAAAAAGCCCGTCCCCGCCATAGGCTTAAAGCAGATTAAAAAAACCACCAAACAAACAAACAAACAAACAAAAAAACAAACACCAAAACAGAACTTAAAACCGAAATATTACTGATCTGATAATAAAGTGTATAAGGGTAAAATGCTCTCAACAAGATTGTAAAATCAGACGTTATACTGGTCTTGTAGACATCGTAACTTAAGCATGCGAAAATATGCGGCTCCGAAAAAAAATTTACAGCTCCGCTTACCTCTTTCACATCCGGAGCGTTAGATACATCTGGAGTATACCTAAAGAATGTTTTTACCGTTGACCGCTTTATTATCACATAGGCCTACTATTGCGGTTTCGGTTTAAAAAAAAAAAATCAACGTTGAGCCATAATTATCAGTTTCTCCCGTTCCAGAGTCATATCCCTGCGGGACCAGACAGGGCTATGACTGACGTGGGGTCCTATCTTCGTATATTTGGATCAAATTATTCTATTAACGAAGGTCAGTAGGACCCAAGTTGTATTACACTGACGCTCGATTGACTGACGAGCCGCCGAGTCAGGGGCACGTCAGTAACTCCGTCCTAATTTCCTCGCCTTTTTCAGATCCGAGTGCGAAACACGCCAGCGCCAGTATCGACTCAGTGCGTGCCAAAGCGGCCTAGCTAGAATGGTCAATGACCGGAGCACGTGGGCAGTTAGAATCAGTTGAGCCGCATTGGCGCGAGAACCCGACTGACCTGCCACGTGAGAAGTGCAACGCGGTATTGATTTTCCCGCTGCACCTAGTCGCGAACGTTTTTTGGGTCAAAACCCTCTACTGTCTTTCTCTGTACGCTAAAGGTAATCGGGCCGTCGTCAGCCGCAGTCGGCCCGATAATATCAGTATTGCTTGCCGGATCTAACGGCCCCTGAACTGACTCATTTTTACAACCCATATACCTGATCCGGAATTTAGCAGCCGCTCATGAGTTTGAGTCCGTATGCGCCAGCTGTTTCGGAAAGATGGCGGCTGGCCGGCCCGGATACAATACAATACAATACAATACAATACAACTTTATTGTCTGTTCGAGTCAGGGCACGACAGAAATTTGCCTTTCGGCTCGTCATGAAACAACAATATAAGACATTAACAAACACTAGACAAGAGCATATCATGAAAAATTATCATTGCAGCAATCTATCGGAAGCAGTCTGTCACAAGATGGGAGGTAATGTTAAGTAGATCATACTTATCGCGGCGCTATAAACGAGAGTTCAAAATCGAGACAGCAGTTGGAATAAAAGACTTCTTAAAAACATTCCTTTTGGCAAGTGGCATGTTGAAACGTCTGCCTGATGGTAGCATTTGAAACTGATCAGATAGTGGGTGACGAGGATCATTGACAATACTAGCAGCTATCCTTCGGACAGCTCTATGGTACAGATCATCTAGGCCAATGATCTTCTCAGCTGTTCATTGACGATACGTGACAGTCTGCCCCTGTTTTTCATACTGAGGTTGCCATACCAAGCAGTGATGTTAAAAGTCAGTATGCTTTCGATCAGGCTTCTATAAACGGACTCTAAAACCCTGGAACTGACATCAAAACTTCTCAGTTTCCTAAGAAGGTACCCCAGACGCTGGTTTGCTTTTTTCACAATCAGATCGGTGTTTCCAGTGAAGGGGGACAGCCCACTATCCACGACTGTGCCAAGGTATTTAAATTCGGTGACCACCTCTACATGTTGATTATTAATTGAGACAGGTACAAAAATGTCATCAACTTTCCTGTCATCAATGACGAGTTCCTTGGTTTTCTGTACATTCATTTCCAGAAAACTATCTTTGCACCATGACTCTAATACTGCTATCTGTGCAAAGTACTCAGCCAGACTGTCTTCTTTTTGGAGTAGGCGTACAAGGGCCATGTCGTCTGAGAACTTTAAGAGACGAGAAGTGGCAGTGTGACAACGCATATGGTCTGCAGGCATCGGCCACGGATTCAAATCAACCATCTACTGACCACTCAGTGCTCTTAACTCACTGACGTTCCTCGCACTGACCAAATGGTGAATTTCACACCCAGTTTGGGAGGCATCCTTACAACTTATTGAACTGAGAAACCACCTGTGTGAGGTTGGTCTGCCGTGATAGTTCAAGGGTAGTCAGTCAGTGCCAGATTAGCTTGGCGCCTTTGCCGGCGCCAATCTCATCTGGCACTGCCCTAGACTGAACTATGCCTATATATCACTGAACTATCAATTTGAAGGCCCAACCCATCTCAGTCCTGCCGCAGGCGCCAAGCTAATGTGGCACTACCCTAGACTGAATTAAGCTAATCTAGCACTCCGATGTCCTTATGCTATGATCTAAACTTACTCAGATGCCTACGAACAGTGTCGCAGTTTTTTGTTTGTTTGTTGTTATTGTTGTTTTTGTTTGTTTGTTTGTTTGTTTGTTTTTTTTTTTTTTTTTTTTTTTTTTTTTTTTTTTTTGGGGGGGGGGGGGGGGGGGGGGGACGGATTTTTGAGTTTGGGAATGGAGGTGGGGTGGGGGGGGGGGGGGAAGAGTAGAGGGCGGGCAGAGGGACCAGATGGTGGGGCCGGGGTGGAGGTGAGCGAAGTCGTTTCAATTTAACTGTTGTACCAGCTGTATAAAATGAATCGGCTATGATAGTTCAAAGGTAGTTCCAGATTAGTTTCCCCACTGTCCTCATACTTTGATCTAAGCTCAGTTATTCGCACGCCTACAAAAAGTTTTCATCTTTTGTGGGATATGGGGAATGGGGGGGGGGGGGGAGGGGGAGGGAGGGGATTGGAGGGAGATAGATTGTGGGAGATAGATCGGCCATGATAGTTCAGTTCAAGGGCAGTGCTAGATCTGGCACTATCCTTGAACTAAGCTAATCCGGCCGGCATTATCATAGAACAATCATGGCCAGTCTAGCTCCATCTCAGTGCTGGCCCGCAAGTGAAACAGGTATTGCACGTAATGTGCGTACGCGCGCCAGGCACGGTCCTGCATATTCTACAGCAGTCCCAACGCGCAAGAAGCGATCGGGCCGACGTCGGCTGCCGTTGGCCCGCGCACGGCTGTGCGCGGGCCAACGGCGGCCGACGTCGGCCCGATGGCCTTTTGCGCATTGGGAGTGTCACAGTTGTAAGTACGATCATACGCCTACGCAATACTCGAACATATTATATTATATTATATTATATTATATTATATTATATTATATTATATTATATTATATTATATTATTATTATATTATATTATATTATATTATATTATATTATATTATATTATATTATATTATATTATATTATATTATATTATATTATATTGAGCAGCATGTTGCTTGGTATAGTGCGGATAACAGGCAGATGTGATTACGAGACCCGAATCAAAATGTCTGAGTCGGTACGACGAGGACATTTTGATCGGGTCAAGTAATCACATCTGTCTGTTTATCGACACTATAATTATCAAGCAAAATGTTGCTCAATATAATGTATGTACCCAGTCCAAAACAAACTTTACCAGAGTCCTTCCGATTACCGCTATTGCTGCTGAAGTGGTCAATTTCGCTATATTCGGACATACAACTTCCCAGCTTGACAATACTAACCGAAATGTACTCAGCGCAAATCCACCCAGGCGTACATCTACACAGTGCAAATGTGTTCCTCTGATTTTCCATTTATTTTAGAACTAACATTTATTTTTAGAACTAAATAAACTCAGCGTGAATCTCCACAGCATGATTCCACCCGGCAGCATAAATCGACAAAGGCTTGAATTTATTTAAATAAAAAAATAAATCTCAATGGAATAGCGACAGCACACATTCACACTGGGTAGATTTACGCCCAGTTCATTCAGGCTGTGTAGACTTTCGCTGGATATTTTCACCTTTTTTTAGATTTGCTCTAAAACATAGTGAAACTTACCCTTTCAGCGCCACTGATACTGGCACTGTGTGTCGTACTAGAACAATCACGTCACCACAACTCTTTAACGTCACAATCTAGGGTCCGCATAGTCTGGAGTTCACGTCAAACTTTTCTGAAATGTTGCAAAGGAGGTGACATGACGTAAAGTTTATATGAATGGCATATGCTGAAGGGAACTTTACCGTTCAACACCAAATGTATGCTTCAAACATACAGAACCCAGCAAATCTGACACATGTTTCATCGCGCAAATTCCCTCTCGCACGCCTCCGACGTTGGAGAAAACAAGCGGATAAGCTGCCTTAGGTGCGACCAAAGACATAAAATAACTATGTCTATTTATGAACGTGGGTGTGATACTTCCGATGTGTGTTTGTCTCTGTCCAAATGGTGACCCTGTGGTGCCACGTATTAGGCTGTCGACTGACTCGGCGCGGAGATTTCGTTTGACTGTGTAGACATCAGTGCTTTCTATAATCGTGCGTGTTGTTGAGTGAAGTCTACTTGTAATTAGTAGGGGAAGGGGAATACAAAGGGGAATTACTCTGGACATACAAACAGTTAGATCCCCTGCGGCTCCCCGCCTGTCAGGCACCCAGTCGCCAGCTCACAGAAAAATAAGGCAGGTAAAGGACAAGACGATCATCTACATCCCTAAGAGATTTTAAATACATCACTAACGGATTTTAAGGGATGTAGATGATCGTCTTGTTCTTCTGTTTGTATGTCCAGCAATTACCCTTAGTGTGTGCAATATTCTACCAGCGCTAGCATCACCTCAGTATCTGGTTTGTGACTACTTGTCATTACGGATAATGGCGGAAAATGGCAGCAGGTTTGTTTATTTAGTCCTTTTCTAAGGTTGTCACTATCACTAGCGGACACCAGTGTCGTCAATCTCAATAGTCATTATGGCGATTCGATTCGTGTGTTCGCTGCTGTATATTCTCCGTTTATGTGTGTGTATGGGAAAGTACTTTCGAGCTTGCGTACACACTAAGAAGTATTTTATTACCAGCGAGCGTTTCTGCATTGCGTACAGGCAAGCATCAAGATTGAGTCTTTCTGGTCTGCAAGGGATCAACATATGGGAAGGAAAGGCATATCGAGCAAGCTCATGAATATTAATTTGCTTGTTATACAATGTATCAGTACACGTGTCAAAGAAGGGAAAATTTTATGAAGTGGGTGTATATAACCTTAGTCGACGTGTAATGTTCGATCGTACCAGATCATAGGCTTATGCCAGTTGTGGCACGATGCATTAAACACGTACATTGCAATGAGAACACAATGACAGTTCTACGATCCTTTCATTTAACCCATATCATACTGAGGCTAAAAGCTTCAAATTTGTACACTGCCATATGCAAGCTACATAATAGTACTTACAGATAAGAATATAGACCAATGGCTTTAGTTCAAGGGTGGTGCCAGAATAGCTTGGCGCCTAGAGGCGCCAAGCTATTCTGGCACTACCCTTAAACTATTTTAGTCAAACTTATTTCACACACTGGTGTATTCCGAATGATAAGGGTTAATGACAATTCGATACACGTATACATACATTGTCATTAATAGACATTTAGGTTGCAGTTCGTTTAGAGCTGTTTAGCTTTGGTCAATCCGGTAGGACTTCGGCCGGTACGTTCATTTTATCAAAAAAGTACCCAACGGAGAAAGAAACACGCTTAGAAAAGACGGGTACAACACAATGTATTAATATTTCGGGTAATAATAACCTTTGTCAAAATAGACAAACAAACAAACAGAGAGATTAGCCGCTACTTATCTTCATTGGCAGAAGGAATGTGGCAACTGAAGGAGATGACGTAAAATAAAAGAAAAGGAAGAACAAAAGTGCGGAAAAAGTAAAAATGACGTCAACGAAAAATCGTAAGAGAGAGAGACTCGGAAAGAACCTGAACACGAGAGACAAGAGTGTGTGCAAGCACGTGCAGGAGCGAGCAAAAGAAAAGGCGTGTAGTTGAGTCCAGAGAAAGAGAGAGAGAGAGAGAGAGAGAGAGAGAGAGAGAGAGAGAGAGAGAGAGAGAGAGAGAGAGAGAGAGAGAGAGAGAGAGAGAGAGAGAGAGAGACGGAGAGACGGAGAGAGAGAAAGAGAGAGAGAAAGAGAGAGAGAACGAACGGGGAGTACCCTTGGGCACAAAGTAGGCTGAGTGTCTAATACACAAAGCCTGCTAAACACCAACCTGAAGGCAAACTTTATATCACCTTCAAGTTGAGGACTATCTCGGGGAAAAACGGGAGGACCCCGGGAAAAAACCCCCAGCATTTAGCACGGTACACAACAAGTAATAAGACATTAAAACAAAGCAAATAAACAAATTCAGTAAGAGAATATTGGTATAAGTGGAGAGTAGGTAGTTGTGAAACCGTCTTCAAGGGTAACTCAAAAAATAAGGGGGGGGGGGGGGGGGAGAGGAGAGAGAGAGGAGAGAGAGAGAGAGAGAGAGAGAGAGAGAGAGAGAGAGAGAGGAGAGAGAGAGAGAGAGAGAGAGAGAGAGAGAGAGAGAGAGAGAGAGAGATACGGGGGCGGGGGGGGGGGGGAGGAGGAAGGAGGAAGGGGAAGAAGGGAAAAGGAAAAAGCGTAAAGAGAGAAAGAGGGCTAGAGAGAAGAGTTAAAGGGGGCAGGGGGGGGGGGAGAGAGAGAGAGAGAGAGAGAGAGAGAGAGAGAGAGAGAGAGAAGGGGTAGGGTGGGGGCGGAAGACAACCAGCCAGAGCCACCAGCCCCACCCGACAGGCACCCACCAGCCCACAGAAAAACACATAGGCACGCAACAAGACGACCACATACACCCCCAAGGAATGGAAATGATTGTCTTATTCTATACCTGCGTATTTCTCTGTGGGCTGGCGATTGGGTGCCTGATAGGCGGGGGCAGGGGATCTAACTGTTGTCTGTCCAGCGCTGTGATTCCCCTTGGTTTGAGTACCCCCAAGGGATGCACACGATCGCCCCGCCCCAAAACCACGTATCACTCCGTGAGCCGGAGACCGGGCGCCCGACAGGGAAGGGCAAGGGATCCAACTAAACGGTCGGCCAGCACTGAGAAAGTCCCCAAGAGAAATGTACACATCAACCAGCGCCAACCTCACCTATCTGGTTAGTGAGTAGTAAAGCAGAAGCGATACAGTGAGGGAAAGGTACAGTTAGCAGACAAGCCAGGTAAAAAATGTTAATTTTTCATATTCATCCCGAGTGGCGCCACAGTGCCCAGTTTATTAATCAGAAATTTTTTACGGTCTTTCCTGGCCTAGACATTACTGGCTTGTATAAGCCAGAGGCCTTTAACCCGAATGTCCGAGACGTAGTGGTCAGCCTGATTGAAATGTCGGCCGACCGGTCTGTTGACAAACTGAAGATGTTCTTTGAAACGGTCGTTGATGGTTCTTTCCGTCTCTCCAACATTGGCAGTCACCTTTTGGGTCTGGATTGTTCAATTTATCGACACATCGAAATCATAGCTTCCGGGGGCGGATCTGTACCCAATGCGCAAAGGCCATCGGGCCGATGTAGGCTGCCGTTGGCCCGCGCACGGCTGTGCGCGGGCAAACGTCGGTCGACGTCGGCCCGATAGCCTTTTGTGCATTGGGTTCTTCCTCCTGTGAGGGGGTGGGGGGGGGGGGTGGGATCGGGGTGGGGGTGGGTGGGTGGGGGTGGGGGTTCCAATGTTTGTCTGGGACCTTTTAACTTGAGACCTTGCTTCAACACTGGCCAAAAAGAAAATCACTAGTCTGTTCTGACTGAACTGGAACATAACAGGGAACACAACAGAACAGACAAAAACAGAACAGACACGTTTTCTTTAAGTAGTGCACCAAAATTTACATCTAAAATCTAACTCTGATCTAAGTGAAAATTACAATCTTAGAAGGGACCACTCGGCACTCTGTTTGGCTGTGAAAGTTTTACATGTTAACGTTTTCTCTTTATTTACAACCTGACGCATTATACTCATCATGCCACGCTGAGTTTTCACGGCGCTCGTTTTCAGTCCTTCAATAAATTGAAAGGTGTGACGCAAATCTTGACGCCGATTCGCGACCTGTGACGCACGTCTGCTTCCTGTTTTTATCCTTGTGTTGATTTTTTCCCGCAAAAATACCGTGCACGACGTAGTCGGTGTGTTGATTTTTTTCCCCCGCAGAATATGTTACATCGCCTGATCTTTTTGTTGATTCTAGCTGCAGAATGTCGTGCTTGGCGCTCAATAACCGTATAAACTGTAGCGAGGATGCTGGCAATAAAGCTGTATACAGAGTGTTAACTTTCATAGGTAGTCATCGATGTTTTCTATCACCTGCGGATGTTGAAAGTCGGTGAGGGGCACTGTGAGCGTCTACCGTTGGGAAGCGGAACTGGAAGCGGAAGGCGGAATTAACCCTTTTAGCCTTCAAGACCCTAGAGCAGGAAATTGGTTGACCATGATAACTGATTCAAGGTTAGTGCCAGATTAGCTTGGCGCCTTCAGGCGCCAAGCTAATGTGGCACTACCCTTGAATTATCATGGTCAGTCCACCTCCTGCAGCTGGTACATAGTCGTTAAGGAACATTCAAAAATTTGGAAATGGTACCCTGGGGTTAAATGGGTTAAGGAGTACTCTGATGGAAAGAAGAACGGTTAATATTCCTATCGCTTGAGTCGTTAACCCCACCCTGCCAACGAACGCAGATGTTGTTTTTAAAATCATTGTAAATTCAACGTCAAAGATCCCTAACCGCCCAAGCAACGCAGATGCGAAGTGGTTTCAGCAAGAGGCATCGATCCTCATGAGTCCCTGCAACTGCGGGGGCTCATGAGGATCAATGCCTCTTGCAATTGAGTGGTGTTCGCCTTTTGAAAGATCCCCAGCCGTCCAAGGAAAATGGATACGAAGTGGCATCAGCAATAGGCATAGATCCGCATGAGCCCCCCCCACCCCCGCAACTGCGGGTGCTCATGAAGATCTATACCTCTTGCAGTTGGGTGGTGTTGACCTTTTCTCGACAGTGAAGGGTTAACTCTTCACTGCCCGCAGCTGGAAATTTTGTTTCGGAAACCGCCGCAGATTCGTTTCACTATTGTGTGCCTGAAGCTAGCAAGAGGTACCTATAGATCCTCATGAGTCCTCGCGTCTGCGGGAACCATGAGGACCTGTGCCACTTGCATTAATTCGATATAGTGTTTGCTGTGCCCTGGTAGTTGAGGGGTTGAGAACCAGTTCTGAGCCTGTGAAGAGAATTATGCTACACTGCCTCGTCATTTATATAACGTAAAATCGGCCTAATGTGCTGTTGATGAAAGGATGTGCTACTTCCAGAAGTGTCCTCTAATTGTTCCACGCATACAAGAAGGAGAGCAAAAAGGCGATGATAATGTCCATTTGTAACGCCGTGCGCATCCATGCTCAATAGAAAAGTAAAAACACAGCGGCGTAGGAACCGGGGAGAGAGAGAGAGAGAGAGAGAGAGAGAGAGAGAGAGAGAGAGAGAGAGAGAGAGGAGAGAGAGAGAGAGAGAGAGAGAGAGAGAGAGAGAGAGAGAGAGAGAGGAGGGAGGGGAGGGAGGGAGGAGGGGAGAGAGAGGTATAAAGGGGGAGGGCCCTCCCCCTGACCACCCACCGATCCCCCCATGAAAAATTCTGGGGGAGGGAAAGAACACCCCCAGGCCACCCACGGTATTTCTTGAGAGAGAGAAAAAAACCCTACCAAAACCATGGTAAAATTATAAATTTATATTAATACTTTGAAAACAAAATATTTTTGAAAAAAGCAAGCATAAGATTATGATTTTTACGTTAGTATTTTTTTTTCACCTTAGGTTGGACTGTGTCTCCCCTTGATCCCCCCCCCCCCCCCCTAAGCTCCCTCCACGACCACCGGCCCGCCATGATTTTGTTTCTCTTAGGTCGGACTGTAACATGTCCGGCGCGCTGCCATCCGGGCCCCACCCCCACCCCACCCCCACTCCCACCCCCACCCCCACCCCACCCCCACCCCCTCCTCTTCCCTCCTCCCCCACCCGCCTCCCACAAACGAAACATATCGTCATAAGCCAGTGAAGCATTCTGATTCATCTACAGTTTGAAAATGCCAGTAGCACCAATCACCAGGAATGAGCTCCCTCATTGGTAAGGTGCTCATTAGAAAGGCGCCAAGCTAATCTGGTACTGCCCTTGAATTATCATGGTCGACACATCTCCTGCTGTAGTGCGTCAGGGCTGAACGGGTTAATTGGATATATTGTTTGCTCTAACACGGTCACTCAGAGTGAGTTTCGATTCGACGGTCTCGCTTTGATGCATCCATCCGTTAGGCGTATCAGCAAGGTAAGCATCAACATGTACGCACAGCATTGACCCCTTCGATGCCAGTGGTCACGAATTGCGCGTCCAACGGCTGCACGCTGAACGGCAGTCGCGGGTAGAGCACAAATGTAAAACAAACCAAGGGGAATTACTCAGCGCTGGACAACAGTTAGATCCCCTGCCCCCGCCTATCAGGCACCCAATCGCCAGCCCACAGAGAAATACGCAGGTATAGAATAAGACGATCATTTGCATCTTCAAATAAGATGCATCAGGTCTCTTATATAACCCATGTCTTTCTCCGGAACTTAGGAAGTAGGCAGGGGAAACATACATACACAAACACGAAGGTGCATTACTATATGTGGTCGGGTAAATACCCTGTATTCCCACAGTAGATGCACAGAACATTACACAACAATGTAACGATACAAATTTGCCTCGAGTTATACTGAGATACTCACAAACCAGATAGGTGAGGCTAGCGCTGGCAGAATTGTACAACAAACCAAGGGGAATTACTCAGCACTGGACAACAGTTAGATCCCCTGCCCCCGCCTATCAGGCACCCAATCGCCAGCCCACAGAGAAATACGCAGGTATAGAATAAGACGATCATTTGCATCTTCAAATAAGATGCATCAGGTCTCTTATATAACCCATGTCTTTCTCCGGAACTTAGGAAGTAGGCAGGGGAAACATACATACACAAACACGAAGGTGCATTACTATATGTGGTCGGGTAAATACCCTGTATTCCCACAGTAGATGCACAGAACATTACACAACAATGTAACGATACAAATTTGCCTCGAGTTATACTGAGATACTCACAAACCAGATAGGTGAGGCTAACGCTGGCAGAATTGTACAACAAACCAAGGGGAATTACTCAGCGCTGGACAACAGTTAGATCCCCTGCCCCCGCCTATCAGGCACCCAATCGCCAGCCCACAGAGAAATACGCAGGTATAGAATAAGACGATCATTTGCATCTTCAAATAAGATGCATCAGGTCTCTTATATAACCCATGTCTTTCTCCGGAACTTAGGAAGTAGGCAGGGGAAACATACATACACAAACACGAAGGTGCATTACTATATGTGGTCGGGTAAATACCCTGTTTTCCCACAGTAGATGCACAGAACATTACACAACAATGTAACGATACAAATTTGCCTCGAGTTATACTGAGATACTCACAAACCAGATAGGTGAGGCTAGCGCTGGCAGAATTGTACAACAAACCAAGGGGAATTAATCAGCGCTGGACAACAGTTAGATCCCCTGCCCCCGCCTATCAGGCACCCAATCGCCAGCCCACAGAGAAATACGCAGGTATAGAAGATGCAAATGATCGTCTTATTCTATACCTGCGTATTTCTCTGTGGGCTGGCGATTGGGTGCCTGATAGGCGGGGGCAGGGGATCTAACTGTTGTCCAGCGCTGAGTAATTCCCCTTGGTTTGTTGTACAATTCTGCCAGCGCTAGCCTCACCTATCTGGTTTGTGAGTCTCTCAGTATAACTCGAGGCAAATTTGTATCGTTACATTGTTGTGTAATGTTCTGTGCATCTACTGTGGGAATACAGGGTATTTACCCGACCACATATAGTAATGCAACTTCGTGTTTGTGTATGTATGTTTCCCCTGCCTACTTCCTAAGTTCCGGAGAAAGACATGGGTTATATAAGAGACCTGATGCATCTTATTTGAAGATGCAAATGATCGTCTTATTCTATACCTGCGTATTTCTCTGTGGGCTGGCGATTGGGTGCCTGATAGGCGGGGGCAGGGGATCTAACTGTTGTCCAGCGCTGAGTAATTCCCCTTGGTTTGTTGTACAATTCTGCCAGCGCTAGCCTCACCTATCTGGTTTGTGAGTATCTCAGTATAACTCGAGGCAAATTTGTATCGTTACATTGTTGTGTAATGTTCTGTGCATCTACTGTGGGAATACAGGGTATTTACCCGACCACATATAGTAATGCACCTTCGTGTTTGTGTATGTATGTTTCCCCTGCCTACTTCCTAAGTTCCGGAGAAAGACATGGGTTATATAAGAGACCTGATGCATCTTATTTGAAGATGCAAATGATCGTCTTATTCTATACCTGCGTATTTCTCTGTGGGCTGGCGATTGGGTGCCTGATAGGCGGGGGCAGGGGATCTAACTGTTGTCCAGCGCTGAGTAATTCCCCTTGGTTTGTTGTACAATTCTGCCAGCGCTAGTAATGCACCTTCGTGTTTGTGTATGGATGTTTCCCCTGACTACTCCTAAAGTTCGGAGAACGACAGGGGTACTAAGTGACCTGTGCATCTTATTTGAAGATGCAAATGATCGTCTCTATTCTATACTGCGTATTTCTCTGTGGGCTGGCGATTGGGTGCCTGATAGGCGGGGGCAGGGGAGTCTAACTGTTGTCCAGCGCTGAGTAATTCCCCTTGGTTTGTTGTACAATTCTGCCAGCGCTAGCCTCACCTATCTGGTTTGTGAGTATCTCACAAATGTAAAGCCGACCCAAAACAGGCATTAAAGAACAGCACTAACAAGAGACATAAATCCTCACGAGCCCCGCGACTGCGGAGACTCATGAGGATTTATGTCTCTTGTAGTATCCGGGTTGCGTTCGACTTGCCCAGGCAGTCAAGGGGTTAAAGCCATTTGCGTCCACTATATTGGCCAACATCGTCACCCCAATCAGAGTGAGCTTCGATTCAACTGTCTCGCTCTGATTCGTCTATTAACGGCAGAGTATCATCAATACGTATGCATAACATACTAAATAATCCAGACCAAAAAGGTGACTGCCAAGCGTGTAATATGCAAAGAAGTACCCAACGGAGAAAGAAACACGCTTAGAAAAGACGGGTACAACACAATTTATTTTATTTATTTTATTTATTGTGTTGTCTTTTCTAAGCGTGTTTCTTTCTCCGTTGGGTACTTCATAACATACTGACACGTACCCTATAATAACGTGCAAAGATGAATAATTGATATACATGTATACACACACATATCAATTATTCATCTTTGCACGTTATTAAATGGGGGTCAGCAAGAGGCATAGATTCTCATGAGTCCCCGGCTCCAAAAGCGGGGGTCTCATGAGGATCGATGCCTCTTGTAGATGCGCGGCGCCCAGCTGTAAGCTCGTCACGTAGTCAAGTGGGCGGCAAAAATCTACCGTAGTTTTGACGTCAGAGTCGGTCGTTTTTGCTCGTTTCAATATCACCTTGAAAATGTCAGAACACGCCCTTTCAGCGTCCTGTCTGTTTGTAGGACAAACATCACACACTTTGAAGGTGCGAAGGTTGCGAAAACCTATTGACCTGATATCAGAGAAAAAAAGAGAGAGAAAAATCTATTGACAATAAAGCAGAAAAAAGACCCACAAAAATCTATTCAGTGACCTGATGTTAAATGGCAAGTGGGTAAGGGTGGGGAGAGTGGATGGGGTGGAAGGAGGGGGAGGGAGGGGAGACAAGATAAAAAGACAACTCTATCATGTGTTTGCTGGTCTGTAATTTTGCATCGTACAGCTTAGAGCCACAAGGTTAACACACACACACACACACACACACACACACACACACACACACACACACACACACACACACACACACACACACACACACACACACACACAAAACACCCCACAGATCAGAACCAGTTTTATGCACTACACTATCCTGTTTTTCGTGGATTCGCACACCTGTTAACCCTTTGGATGTCGGTGGCGATTTTTTGTATCGACAATTCATTCAGGAATCACTGATCGCGATAAAAAGCGCTACCAACAGCCAAAGGGTTAGTGTTCGTGGCAGATGATGATGTTTCCGTGTCCCACGACGTTTGGCAGTATAGTTTGTCGTCACGCTGACATTTACCCCCTCCCTGCGACTGGACCTATATTTCGTTCATTCAAATACCAAAATTCACAACCTTTTAAGGGACATATATTCAAATTTGTCTCAGCAAGAGACGTAGATCCTCATGAGGACCTTTGTCTCTTGCAGTTGGATCGTGCCCACTTTTTCTCGGCAGTGAAGGGGTTACAACTATCGACATGTTCAGTTCAGTTCAGCTGGGTCAAGATGGGGTCTCTGTGCTGGGAAAGGCAGCATACGCGCTTCATCCGACCCATCCGAAGTCTTCGGTCCGGCCCAGTGTTCCTTTCGATAGCGCCCTGTTCACTGTGGCCTTACCATGGCCTTTCAACGTCTGCTGCCCTTCTCCACACCTCTGCTACAAATAGACTATCGACTGTGTGGTGCCCTCGGGACTAGTTCCCGAGAAATTCTTTCTCAGGTTTCTCACCAATGTCTGATCTGTGATTTCTGTGTGCCCCAGCGAGGTCGTCCTCTCGATCATTGCCCTCGACTCCAGCATGTCCTGGACAGCAGATCCACTGACCGACATGATTGTTATCTACGTGTATTTCTTTCTCCGGGTACTCCGGCTCTTTCCTCCCCCACGAATTTGGTATTAATTTCAGTCCACTTAATCAAATTTCAAAAATATAAAAAAAAACCGATTTAAATTTCCAAAATTTCAGTAGCTCGCTTGAGCTTGCCCTTAGCAGCACGTGAATGTTCTGTGTTTATGTACAGTGTGTGAGGGAATGCGCGTGATTCACGTGAGTGTGCTTGTTGGGTTCAGTTCGCGGCTATGTTCTGCGCATTGAGTTATATTATAAATATGAGAAATGCGCCATATAAATACTATGTATTATTATTATTATTATTACTGTCAAAAGGTTCAGGCACTCCGTGAACCTAACGCTTTGGTTGTCGGTAGCGCTATAGGTACCTCTTGCTAGCGCTACCGACAGCTAAAGGGTTTACTGATAATGTGCGGACAACTGAGTCAGTCATATGTTTCACATTCTCACTTTCAATTCCGGAAGTTCAATTAGAATCTCAGTGGCGAAGGGTCCTTGGGCCGACTTCTGCTTTTCGTCGGCTGTTTCCACAGTCGGTTTGTAAACTTTTGTATACTGTAACAGATGACGAGGAGCTCCACGAGAAATGCACGAGCAATTTGCCCCATGCCGGCTACGAGAGTCATTATTGAGCCGGTAAAGGGAACATAACTCGAGGATTTCCTCGCCCTGTGGTTATAAATCCACGTACACGTAGGACAGTATAGATTTCGCCGGAGACTGTAACTGTGGTATAGTTGGCCACCGCAGTTCTTATGAGTATGACCCACGATACCGGCTGCTGTTAGTTCGGGGTTTAACGTCCACGGCATCGGGGTGCTAATGCCGGACGGCCCTAGCGGGCGGGTTATGGGGAACAGGGCCGACAGCTATTACTCATGAAGCACGATCTGAACACTGATCAATTCGGCCTCACTGCAACTGTGCCACTTTGATTTACCAGGACCTTATAACGGACATATCTGAACAAGCCCGTCGTTTTGCCTGGACGGCCAATGATACCGGATAATGTGCATCTGTCTTTTAGTGTAACCAGTTCTCTTTCGGACATTTGTCAGGGCGAATAGGGCTCTGGAAGCTGGCGTCATCACGCTAGTCGTGGCGGCCATTTTGAGAGGATTCGCGATAAGGCCCTCAGTAGGGAAATCACTGTCAGGACAATGTCAGGAAAGTCCTGACGTGCTATAGGCAAGAACAGCAAGTCTTGCCATTACCGTAGGAAACCGCTAACCAGAGTATGTTTTTGTTTGTTTCCAAAGAGGAAGAAACATTAAGAAAAACGTGTTGAAACACTACTTCGCTACTATCTGAATACTATTATATCCTCTTAAAATGGCCGCTGACGTGCCGACGCTGTTACGGCGGCAACGCGGGGAACTTCCCGAGCCCTACTGACCATTTAATTTTGTCGGTATAAAGTTCTGCGATAAAGAACTGAAATCCAACGCGGCCGTGTGCGGGGTATTAGGGCTATTCGTCAGTTCTTAACAATATCATACAATGTACAGCGCGAGTTACTTTTTCCCTTTGTCATTTTCTTGGTCTACTCCGCCAAGTAACTCAACCCATCTGCAATAGGCACAGATCCTCAAGAACCTCCGCCGCAGGCGGCGGGGGCTCATGAGGATCTATGCCTATTGCTGACCGGCTTTACGCCGGTGTTTCTCAAGTGTTTGAGGCGAACGCCGGGCGTTCAGTAGGAAGGCAGATCCACCTCCGCAAGAGGGGTAAGATCTGCCCATTACCTCAGCTGCGCATACGCAGACGAATAGACAGCAGAGAGTCTGTTCTGTGCTTTTAAATATTAATTTGGATGTATCTCTATTTATTTCAAGCCCTCAGCGGCAGGAACTATCTGGTTTGTGAGATGACAGCAAAAGGGTAGTGGCTGATTAGTTTGGCGCCTGTACAAGCGCCAAGATAATCAGGCACTACCCGTTTGACTCTGAGGCGCCAAGGTCTGCACCAGCATTGCTCTATCGATTCGGGCACCCCTGCTTGGAGGCACCACGCTCATCGTGAACGACCTGTCTCAGTTTAGTGTTAGTCCATAAGCTAGCCAGATCTACCGTGCACCCCCCCCCCCTGCCCAACCCCTCCCCCCCCTCCAGTACTCAATATCGATGGGTTTCAAAGTGTACCTTAGTATGTCCTGAGATGTTTAAGCCATGTTCCCCGAAAATCCTTAGGAACACACCAGACATATAGCCGATGGCGCAAGGGTACCCCTATTCACGCTCTTCGCAAATGCTAAAATTAATGAGGTTGAGAAACATTTTCTTCTAAATAAATCAGAGTTTATTCCAGAAGCCCAAATCAGGCAATATTATGTTACGGCACACTTCTGCATCCTTTGCAAAAATACAGAATGAAAACATATTGAATCTCTGGCTCACAGTGAAGGTATTTGTGCACCCAGTAAACGGCCATTTCCGCGAAATCGCAAAAAAGACAAAAATAATGTGTCAGATGTTTTCAGACATTTTCTCTAGCACTGGCAGTCCATTTTCAGGCTTACATCATTAACATAGGATGTCACAATTATCATAAACTTGTCTAGGTGATGCTGTGATTACTGTGAGTGCCACAGAGGTTGATTTTGTATTCCTACCCCCAAGTTGCAAAAATTCACAAAATTAATTAGAAAAAATTGCTAAAGTTATTCCATTTCATTTTGACCTCTCTTTACCTATTAAGTCTCAATAATGTGAGCATAAAATGCAAGAAAATAAGGAAAGTCGGCATCCTTTACGGTACATTCGTGGTGAATGATAGCTTTTTCCTATTTAAAATTGCCGAATTAGGAAACGTACGTTGTTTCTGATGCCCTCAGAAATTTTGTATACACTGATAGATCATTTTTAGGTTTTATTGGTTAGGCTAGAGTACCACAGTTACTCCGAACCTGATGTTATGATGCTGTGATGCATTTAGGGGCCACAGTGGCTGACTCTGCTGCCCTACCCCCATTTTACCAGTACGCAAAGGAACGCAAAATGATCATAACAATTGCTTATGTCATACTCCTCTGTTTAAATATTTTTGTTGCCAGTTTTCTTAACAAAATATGCATATTGAGCATAAACATTTGTGATCATTTCATTAATTTCAATGTGACCCATCAATTTAATTGTAATTCTTTTTAGTTAAGGCATGTTTAACGGGCTGCCGCTGAAGCTTCTACCGTCTGCACATTCAGCAGTCTTGTCAGACTCGGGGAAGGTGTACCTCAGGGAGATGTTGTGTCTGATGCTGTTCTTGGTCTACATTAATGACATCAGTACAACAGTACCAAGGTTCGTCTCGAACATCCTCCATGCGGATGACTTTGCAGTGTGGAGAGCAGCAGAATATAAAGAAATAGCATCCTTCAGAATCCAGTATGCTGGTAATAGAGTCAGCAGCTGGACTGAAAGAGGCCACTCAAACTGAGCTAGACCATCTCTATCAATCAGATGGAAGAGGTCACCTTAAAACTGCCACTGGAGACCTTCCAGTACCAAAGACAGACAGGCCAACTTTACTGGCAACAAATAAATTACTGGATTCACGTGGAGGCCTCACATCGAAGCCATGGAAGCTAGAGCTGCAAAAAAAATGTCTCTGATGAAGAAACTGGTGGGGACCACATTGGCGCAAATTACAGCATCCTGGCACAAGCAAACACCTGCTCGGTCAGACCAGTAGTGCGGTACCAAGCTACATCGACAACATGAAACACTGCCTGCAAAACCCAAAAAGCCAGGCTTGACAAGATGCAGAGTTCAGTGACATTTGGAGCACCCCAATTTAGGAAATGGACGACATTGGAGCCACTGGAACGCAGAACAGCACACACGATGAAGAGACTTACTAAACACCGACAGCATGGGAGACTACAGGAGGTAGACCAAGAACCGTCACAAACGCCTAAGTCTGAACCGCCAACTGAAGGTCCTGCAAAGGGCTAAAACTGTCGTCCTTGAACCATGCCCAAAGATGTGTGAAGAGCTCCCTTCAGATACCTGGACATCTCGAAAGAGCCTTCTAGACAACATAAACAATGTTCTATGACTCTTTGCCAAAGGTCGAGGCACTGCACAAAGCCATCTCGCTGGAGATTATGCACAAGCGCTACCGTCACAGCAGCTGTGGTACCGAACAAGAAGCCGTGTGGAATGAAGGAAGTGGCGTGTACATCTGTTGTGCAGACCGCACTACTACCTCCCTCTCCTTACCAGCTGGCGGCAGCAGCTCCAACTATCGTACAGATCTGCAGGTGCTGAACACAGCAGCAGAGCACTAGCTAGGGAAAAGCAGCAGCTTGATCCACTGATCTTAACAGGAAGCTTCAAGATAGTCTGGATGCCCTGTCCACAAAAGAGTGCTGCATTGGATTCCCGTGCATTCTGGAGTAGCTGGGAATGGACAGGCTGACAGCCTGGCCAAAGCAGGCGCCAGACTATCTCAAGATCAAACATCCTCTAAAGAAACCAAGACACTATAGCAACAAAGTGATTGTCAACAGCAGAATGGCGGCTGCAGCCCGTGGGCAGACGACATCAAAAAGCTGAACAGGGAGAGCCAGGCCACCATCTTTCATCTACCCACCGATCACTCTGGACTGGGTCCGTACATAAAAGCAGGGACGAAGTTCACAAACTTTTCATAAACGTTTCACAAACCCAAACTGAAGCCTGAAGGTTTACTACTACACACTTAGTTAGATCACTCTGTACCAGCAGCTCATTTGAAGCTTTCGTGCCTAATGCATGAAGGTCACATTATACAGTCAAATTTGGCCAGTTCAGGCAGTGCAAGGACCGGTGTTTTTAAAAATAATTTTTCTCTTGTTTGAAAATTTGTAGTAGGGCTGAATGTTGGAATTTGCTGGAAATTTCTGGTTAGATGAGATGAGACATGTTTGGTGCTTTGATTCATACCATCCTGAGCTTATCCAGTGGACAATTTTGGGCCTATTTTGAGTTGCCATTGACGTAGTGATTTGAGGGGCACGCTGATTTCAGCTGTGCTTGGTTGTGGGGTTGGTTAGGAACCAGTCTCATAGCCAAGAAATGAGACGGGTGATGTGCTGTAATTTTTTTGTATTTTGTGCATGGCAAATGTACAGCTGGTGGGCGGTAGTGTTTGTTAGGGAATTGAAAAATTAGGGGATGACTGGGACTGACTAAGGCTAAGAGACTGGACAGTACGGAAACGGCACTGTAGTCCGTGACCTGTCATGTGCACAACATGCCACATGTGACATAGACCAGAAACTGGTTTAATGTAACCATATCATTGAGTTTGGACTTTTGCAGTTGGAAAACTGAGAAAATCATGAAAAATTTGAAATTTTGCCCAAAAATCGCTGCGTTTGCAGTTTTATAGGCGTTTTTGCATGTTTTGCGTCTCAACACCCTGTTTTCCTGCACTGTGAGCAATGTTTAGTGTGTTTGTTCATTTATTTTTTGTCTTACAGGTAGTCATGAGTCTTACCTTCGACCTTGACCTTGAAAGGGGTGGGGTTTGGGGCGTTCAGTTTGATAAATGCGTTACAAATAATGCACTTTTTCAGTTATTGAAGTTGTGGGGTGTGGTGGGGTAGGTTGGGTTGGGTGGAGGGTGGGTGAGGGGGATTGGGGGGGGGGTGGGTTGGAAGTGGGGGTTAGGGGGGGGGGGTTGGGTTGGAGGTGGGGGTTAGGGGGGTTAAGGTCAAAGGTTAAGATGAAAGCTACAATGAAACACCTCGCGCTGGGACCATACGGCGTTGAGGCGCGTCCCCTGGGTGGTGGATAGGGGGTCCCTCGTGAGAGGGGTGCACCGAATGAAATAAGGTGCCGTGAACCAACATGGTCTAAGGGAAGGTGACCCCGACAGAAAACCCCTGGTCCTCCTAGTAAGGGGGTTGGGCGTGGGGGTAGCTTCCCCACCCTGCAAAAAAGGAAATAGCTACAAAAACGCCGACGAAAAGATTAACAGTAATTCCTTTCCTGGAGGAGGAAGGTTCTTCTACTAGAAGACTTATGACGTCCTGTGGTGAAAGCCGGAAGTCTTCGGAAGCCACAGGACCGAGCCGCCTCTCTCTATCCAGGGATACAACCATGGGCACATGGAACGTCAAGACCATGTACCAGAGCGGCAAGGCCGCCCAGATAGCAGCGGAAATGCAAAAGTACAACCTTTCCCTGCTAGGCATCAGTGAAGCCAGATGGACGCAGTCTGGCCAGAAAAGGCTGTTAAGTGGGGAGATGATTCTGTATTCAGGTCATGAAGAGGAGAATGCCCCCCATACAGAAGGAGTAGCACTCATGCTGTCACCAGTGGCACAGAGAGCGCTGATGGGCTGGGAACCTCTTGGGCCAAGAATTATAACAGCAGCCTTTAGAACTAAGAAAAAGCTCAAGCTGAACGTCATCCAGTGTTATGCGCCCACCAATGACAGTGACGAGGAAGAGAAACAAGAGTTCTACGACCGACTCCAGAGTGCCGTGGACAAATGTGCGGAGCGAGACATCACCATCGTCATGGGCGATTTTAATGCCAAAATAGGGGAGGACAACACCGGATACGAAGAGGTGATGGGGAGACAGGGACTAGGCTCGGAGATGAGTGAGAACGGGGAGAGGTTTGTAGACTTTTGTGCTCTAAACCGACTTGTCATTGGAGGCAGCATCTTCCCACACAGAAGAATACACAAAGCAACTTGGGTCTCACCTGACCATACAACAGAGAACCAAATAGACCATATCTGCATTAGCAAGAAATTTAGAAGATCCCTTCAAGATGTTCGAGTGAAGAGGGGAGCAGATGTCGCCTCAGACCACCATCTGCTTACCTTAAGAATGAAGCTCAAGCTAAAGAAAATCCGCACAGAGACAACAAGAAGACAGCGCTATAATGTAGGCCTCCTGAGAGAAACTGGAGTTAGAGAAGAGTTCAAACTGGTGCTGTCCAACCGGTTTCAAGCGCTACAGGAGCTAGTAAATGAAGAGGAGGCGGTCACCACAGAGCAGCAGTGGAAGGCAGTTAGAGAGGCGCTGAACTCAACCTGCAAAGACACTGTAGGGTTCAGGAAACACCACCACAAGGACTGGCTGTCGGCACAGACCTTGAAGAAGATAGAAGCAAGGAAGCGGAAGAAAGCAGCGGTCAACAACAGTCGCACGAGAGCAGCCAAAGTAAGGGCACAGGGGGAATACTCGGAAGCCAACCGCGAGGTGAAGAGGAGTATCAGGGCAGACAAGAGGGCCTACACAGACAGCCTGGCAGCAGAGGCAGAAAAGGCAGCAGGCAGCGGCAACATGAAACAGCTCTACGACATTACCAGAAGATTGTCGGGTAAGTATGGCCATACAGACAGGCCAGTAAAAGACAAAGAAGGCAAGCCTATTGCAGACAGAGCAGACCAACTCGACAGATGGGCCGAGTATTTTGAAGAGTTACTGAACAGACCTAGCCAACCCGACCCCCCCGACATCCAGCCGGCAGAGACCGACCTACCCATCAGCTGTGACAGACCCAGCCGGGAAGAGATCAGAAAAGCAGTGGCATTTTTGAAGAATGGCAAAGCAGCAGGGCCAGATGGCATCCCAGCGGAGTCTCTGAAAGCAGACCTAGAGACAACAGTTGAGATGCTGTACCCACTGTTTGGAAAGATCTGGGAAGAGGAGGTGATGCCAGCTGACTGGAAGGAGGGGTACCTAATCAAGCTTCCCAAGAAAGGCGACCTCAGCAAGTGTTCCAACTACAGAGGAATCACCTTGCTGTCAGTACCAGGAAAGGTCTTCAACAGGATCATCCTAGAGAGAATGAAGAGCTCCGTTGACCCCCAGCTGAGAGACCAGCAAGCAGGATTCAGGAAGAACCGATCATGTACAGACCAGATCGCCACTCTCCGCATCATTGTGGAACAGTCTCTGGAGTGGAGCTCCCCGCTGTACGTCAACTTTGTGGATTATGAGAAAGCATTTGACAGCGTGGACCGAGAGACTCTGTGGAAACTCCTACGACACTACGGTGTACCCACAAAGCTCGTCCGCCTGATCAAGAGCAGCTATGATGGCATGACATGTCGCGTGATCCACGAAGGGCAGTTCACCAGAGAGCTCCAGGTCAGAACTGGTGTCAGGCAGGGGTGTCTGCTGTCTCCGTTCCTCTTCCTACTGGCCATAGACTGGGTCATGAAGATGACCACAGAGCACAGACGAAGTGGAATACAGTGGACACTGTGGACACAGCTTGACGACCTCGATTTTGCAGACGACTTGGCATTACTGTCCCACACTCATCAACAAATGCAGGACAAGACCACGAGGCTTGCTGACATCTCGTCCCAAGTGGGCCTCATCATTCACAAACAGAAAACAAAGACAATGAGGCTGAACGCAACCAGGGAAGAACCAGTCTTGCTTGCTGGCACCCCGTTGGAGGAGGTGGAGTCCTTCACCTATCTCGGGAGCATCATAGACAAAAAAGGCGGCACTGATGCAGATGTCAGAGCACGAATCGGTAAAGCCAGAGCAGCCTTTCTCCAGTTGAAAAAAGTGTGGAGTTCCAGAGAGCTGTCACAACACACCAAAGTCCGGATTTTCAACTCCAATGTAAAAGCAGTTCTCCTATATGGAGCAGAGACATGGAGATTGACAAAAACCACAGTCAACAGAGTACAGACCTTCATGAACAGTTGCCTTAGAAGAATTTTGAAAATCCACTGGCCAGAGAAGATCAGCAACGTCAGACTCTGGGAGAGAACAGAGCAGATAACAGCAGAGAATGAAATTGGGCGAGGAAGATGGGGATGGATCGGTCACAGTCTGAGAAAGCCAGCTTCCAGTATCACTAGGCAGGCATTGTCATGGAACCCCCAGGGAAAGAGGAAAAGAGGTAGGCCGAGAAACTCCTGGCGTCGAGACCTCCAAGCAGACATCAAGAGACTGGGAACCACCTGGAGTAGAATCGAAGGAGACGCACAGGACAGGAGTTGCTGGAGGTCTCTCGTCGACGGCCTATACCCGGGTAGGGGTGACAGGCGTAAGTAAGTACAATGAAACAGTGTCAGCATGTGCATTTCATCAGACAGCTGACCTCAGAGTGAAATAAGCCACCAAAATAATGTGACATGCAGAAGTGTTATTTTGCATGATCCTGCTACACTGGGTGCATCTGAGGTGTTATTCTGCTGTAATTGTCATGAGGGATGTCTCTGGTGTCTATTCTGAGCCAAACACGAGCACTTTTACACTGCGTAAAGCTCATTTGAGTGCATTTGACCAGCAGTTGCAGCCACCAGTACAGGCTTTTACAGGAATATTCACAAGTTTGGCACACGCATGCCTGCTGCATTTGCAAGATAAGTTGAGGTGTTTTGAGACTCTGACAAGTGTGTCATATAAAAATGAACTGTACATAATCATTTTTCTCTGCTACCTCGTAAATAAGCACTCCAGACACTTGTTTGGGTATGCGGTGTGTCCCGCGTAGCATAGTTTTGGCTGTTTTATGTAGTCTTTTGTCTGTGGGATGTCGCCTCAAGCACCAGACGGCGCAGAGAGGACTGAATGATGATGATGATGTCTGTGGGATAGCTCAGTAGACTTATTGTTTAAATTGCAGAGCTGTTTCACGACCCCTTTGCCTGAGAAAAAGATTGCAAGCAGCATGTAGGGCATGGCAGCTGATTACAGGCCTCTTTCTGCTTGTTGTCTCTAGACAACAGGGTCAATGAGGGTGCCTGGGCGTTGTCTTTTTGGGTGCCCTGAGATACACAAGGAAATGGCTTTGGGTATGAAACCTCATTTTTCATCAATTTCAGTGTCATGGTAACTTTGTTCAGTTGTCCAGCCCACCAGAAGTCAGTTTGACTGTATTGCATGTGTGTGTAAACTTGAAAAAACATAAAAAGTAGGGGGGTAGGTAATGGAAAAATTTGAAAAAAGAAACTTTTATGTGCTTGTGTCTCAAATGCAACATTTCTAAAAATCAGATATGTTACTTGATGTACATGCCAATTTTGGAGGCATTCTGACCATATCTAGTCTGTTTTTCATGGCATCAGATATGCATGATCCAAGACATCAACAGCAAAGTGAACGCCACAACAAGTTGATGCGCTTCACATAATGAGCCATAACATAAAGATGCAGTAACATTCAATGGTGTCACTTTGGGTATGACTTAGCTAGTGTCTAAGGGTTGCACTGATGGCAGATTGAATGGTGTTCAGGTGGGAGAGTTCCTTTTTCAAGAAATACCAAAATAAAGAACGCTTAGCGAATGGCGGAGCTCGGTAGAAGCCTAAACAACCAATCCGAATGTTTGGCAGAAAGGCCATGCAGTCACTTTATGATCAGAGCTAAATATAGATCACTTGCAACAAGAGTCAGCATGGTCGTTCGCAATGGAATAGTCACAAATTGGGGGAGAAAATAAAGAAGTGGACAAAAGTTTGCCAGCACTTTGTCATTTTTTACAAACTTTCACAGACTTTAAGGAAAAGGACTCAAATTGACAGACTTTCCAGGGCCCTGAAAAAGCCTTGTCATTTTTTAACAACTTTCACAAAAGCTCACAGACCGTACGGACCCTGCTGGAGACTGGGTCATGCGGAAACAGCCCTGTGCGAATTTGGCGTAGAAAATCAGTCTCCTTAGCACATTCTCCAAACCTGTCCATACAGAGAAGCGGTCTGCTGGCAGTTCTGACCAGAATACATGCCCCTGTACACAAAACTCTGAAAACATGCTGCCGAGCTCTTGACAGTTCACTTATTGGCAGCCAGAACAATCATAGATTTAAAGACGGCCATCAAGGAATTGAACGTTGCATTAGAAGAAGGTGGAAGTGGTGATCTCGTGGCGGACATGTGGAAACTAAGTATTTTGATAACATTGTTTTGGCTGTTAGGAACCATGAAACTTTATTATGCATATTCATATTTACAATTTCTAGCCGAAAATAAATGAAAGGAAAAGGGGAGACCTTACTAGACCCGCCTTACGCTAAGTAAAATATCACTAAAGACCAGCCAATTAAAAATAGTTACAATTAAATTGATGGGTCACATTGAAATTAATTAAATGATCACAAATATTTATGCTCAATATACATACTTTTTGTTAAACAAAACTGGCAACAACAAAAAATTAAACAGAGGTAGTATGACGTATGTAATTTTTATGATTATTTTGCATTACTTTGCGTACTGGTAAAATGGGGGTAGGGCAGCAGATTCAGCCACTGTGGCCCCTAAATGCATCACAGCATCATAAAAACAGGTTGGGAGTAACTGTGGTACTCCATCCTAACCAATAAAACCTAACAAAGACCTATCGGTTGTATACAAAATTTCTGAGGGCACCGGAAACAACGTACGTTTCCCAATTCAGCAATTTTAAATGGGAAAAAGCTATCATTCACCACGAATGTACCGTAAAGGATGCCGACTTTCCTAATTTTCTGGCACTTTATGCTCACATTATTGAAACTTAATAGGTAAAGAGAGGTCAAAATGTAATGGAATAACTTTTTTTTTTTCTAATTAATTTTGTGAATTTTTACAACTTGGGGGTAGGGATACAAAATCAACCACTGTGGCACTCACAGTAATCACAGCATCACCTAGTCAAGTTTATAATAATTGTTATATCCTGTTTTAATGATTTAAGTGGACTGCCAGTGCTATAGAAAATGTCTGAAAACATCTGACACATTATTTTTGTCTTTTTTTGCGATTTGGCGGAAATGGCCGTTTTCTGGGTGCACGAGTACCATCACTGTGAGCCAGAGATTTAATCTTTTTTCATTCTGTTCTTGCAGAGGATGCAGAAGGTGTGCTTTAACATAATATTGCCTGATTTGGGCTTCTGGAATGAATTCTGATTTATTTAGAGGAAAATGTTTCTCAACCTCATTTTAGCACCTGCGAAGAGCGTGAATGGGGGTACCCTTGCGCCATCGGCTATATCTCTGGTGTGTTCCTAAAGATTTTCGGGGAACATGGCTTAAACATTTCAGAACATACTAGAGTACTGGTTGGGTGGGTGGGTGGGGGGGGGGGGGGTTTGGGGGGATGCACGGTAGATCTGGCTAGCTTATGGACTATATTCGACGATCCGACTCAAGGCCATGACAGCCCGCGCGTGGGTTGCCAGCTTGTATCAGACATCAGTATTAACGAACCCCCGGCGTGTCAGTGCATGCAGCCACCGGTACTGTACACTGTGTACTCGGCGGTTGCTGTGAACACGAATTCACTTCACTGAGTGCCGAGTAAAATCTAAGACACCTATCCATTTGCAAGAGGTATAGACTGATCCTCATGAGCCCCCGCAGTTGTGGGGGCTCATGAAGATCTATGCCTCTTGCTGCCAAGGCATCTCGGGTTTTTCGGCGTTGAATCAACGAAGATGGTAGAAACACAGTCTGTGGCAGCTGGCCGCACTGAACGGGCTAAGGGGTGTCAACGCCGACTGACAGTATACACAGTCTGTGCTGTCAGCACTGGCAGAGACGGTGATTAATCAATTTAGTAGCCTTTGATGTCAGCCGCAATGAATCGATGTGAGTTTATTGGGGAGTGATGAAGTTAGGCGGCCGGTTAGCTCCAGCAGTGAAAGGCCTGTCGGCAGTCGTGCTACTCTTTTCATGTCAGTCGGCAGTGCAGAACGGTCGGGGATTGGAATTTCTAAAAATAGAAACTTGGCGCAACACCGACAGGCGGGCGTTTGGATTGAGCGTCAGTGCAGCCTTTGAATTTAAAGGCTCCAAGCGCTTGATCCCGGAGCAGTGTAAGCATTGCATAAAACTGTTCTATAAAATGTGTTATAATGCCTCTGCGGAACGGCGAGTAGCTACGGTTGTTATTTATTTCATTACTGCGTGATTACATCACTTTGCGGGCCGTTTTAACGCAGAAGGGTATGTCAGTGAACCGCCGAGGTAAAAGCTATTTATAGCACAACTAGTGGCCCATGTGAGCGCCAAAACAGAACTGACGTAGGCTGGCAATATGTGACATCAGTGACGGCCTGTCTGTGGGTTATATCACAGTGAGGTGTCTTAATTACTCTGTCGGTGAGTCAAATATGCAGTTATGACCGGACATCAATGTAACGGGTTTGTTTGGTCACCGTCGCCGCGGGCGCATAGTTTAAATCAGTGCGATCTTGGGCTCGTAGTCAGTAGTTCACCCAGCCGGCCTTTGGCTGTCGGCGGTAGCGGTTTTACTGAGTCGCAAAGATTTCTGCAGGACCGCAGGCTACCGGCGACAGCCAAAGGGTTAACATCCGAATTAATGCTTTATGTAATGTCTTTTGACACTGGCCATGTTACAACTCTGTGTGTGTGTGTGTGTGTGTGTGTGTGTGTGTGTGTGTGTGTGTGTGTGTGTGTGTGTGTGTGTGTGTGTCCTTTATCAGTCTATACCGAGGTAGGTCTACGCTGTGTGGACTGCAACTTCCCCTAGTTTGTCTATGCCCCAGTAGCAAAACGTCTTCGGCCCTCGACGGCCGCAGTGGGCCCGAGGACCTTTGCTTTCTGGGCGGGGACAGTGAAAAAAGGTCGCCGCTCACGCTTTTCTTTTTTATGAGTCTAGTAATACGATCTCACTGATCTGGAATGCATTTTGAAGTTACAGGCGTCTGACCGCCGCTGGATCGCTTGAAAAAGGGTCGACCCACAGTCCTCATCTGCTACGCGTGAGGGCCGAGGTAGCAAGTGTGGGATCGGCGATAACTTCAAATATAGTGCGATGTAATGTAAGATCGCTCCGAAATAACAGTGCCGGATTTACTTCTGAGGGATTTTTACAGTGGGACCAGTTTTCAGTCCACAATTGAACAGGGCTGTAAACTCTTTAACTCCCAGAACTAAATGACTTCCATTCTATAGAATGTAAGTCATTTAGTTCTGGGAGTTTAAGATCTAATCAGTCACTACACTCAGTCTTAGTGCACAGCGTTTTCACTTAAAACGACCTACTCCAGGCAGTAGATGGTGAATATATCGCAATATCTCCTTAGTATGTCTTACACTAATGCTGTACAAAAGGGTTAACTTAAATTATCAAGTGTAAATGTCAGTCTTGACCCTTATACCCCCAAGCTCCCATTTCTCAAAGTTTGGAGGTCTTGCCTATCGACTATGTACCAGTTGTAGGAGATGGACTGATCATGATAATTCAAGGGTAGTGCCAGATGAGCTTGGCGCCTGAAGGCGCCAAGATCATCTGGCACTACCCTTGAGTTATCATGATCAATTCATCTCCTGCTGCAGGGTCCCGGGGCTAAAAGGGTTAAACTAATGAAAGACTTTTCTGCTCTTCTTCCCGTTGCACGCAGGAGTGTTCTTTCCGTTACGTTAAAAAGACAATCACAAATCATCTGGTACCTCCTTCAGTTGCCACATTCCTTCTGCGAATGAAGATAAGTAGTGGCTAATCTCTCTGTATTTTGACAAAGGGTATTTACCCGAAATATTAATAAATTGTGTTGTACCCGTCTTTTCTAAGCGTGTTTCTTTCTCCGTTGGGTACTTCTTTTTATCTGGTACCTGTGCTTTACCCTGCATTTTGATCACGTGACATGTTACACTCCGCCGCAGACTTTAACCATGATTTCTAATGAAAGACGTTAAAATTTTGAGGGCTTTAAACGTCTTCTGTCCGCCACAAAGGTGGTTTCAAAGACGGCAGGGCACCGAAAAAAGTTCTGAACACATTTTGATCCCAGCTGGATTCGAGCCTGCGACCTTTCGTACGAGAGTCGAACACTCTACCACTGACCTGAGCTCCCCATAATTTCTAATGAGGTAATGTCTTTTTTAAAAAAAAAAATCAATCTCCATTTTGAACACGTGACCAGTCGCACTCCGCCGCCGCAGACAAATATCTGGGGGCGGAGAAAATTGTTTGATTGCCGCTCTCAAATGACAAAAAAATTACTTCTGCGGGCGGAGCCACACTCGGGTGCCTGTATGTAACTTTACGGATGAGTGCAATTCGGTCACAGGTTCAGTCTCTGCGCGCTGCACTCTTACCAAACTCCTTCAATGACACTCGGCTGTCGGAACACAACGAACAACACGTACATGCACTGAAGAGGCATAGATCCTCATGTGTCCCGGCGAATGCGGGGGCTCATGAGGATATATGCGGCCTCTTGCTGGCCACTATTTAGATCTATGTGTCCCAGGCAGTCAAAGTCCATGACGGTTTAAGCGGAGGCATCGATTTTTTTCCAGTAGTGTGCAGAAAAGTGGTCGCCCGCCCCGCCGTGAAATTACGCAGCTGACCTTGGAGGACTTGAAAGAGCCCACGCTGTTCTAGAAGTTATTCACCTATATCAGATTGCGTCCCTTGAATGACGAAACATCCAATCAGAAATATTAACCCATTTTTTAACACCACAGTTGCATTTCGGAGATTTTGGAGGTGTTACTTAACGACTTTGTGCCAGCTGCATGATATAGGTCGACCATGATAATTCAAAGGTAGTGCCAGATGAGCTTGGTGCCTGACTCATCTGGCGCTACCCTTGAATTATCATGGTCAATATATCTCCTACTGTAGGACCCTGGGGTCAAATGGGTTTAACGCGTTAAACCGCTTTGGCTTGATCCATGCCGGCGATAGCTTCCCTTTGAAAGGCATTCCCAGTCTAAAGTAAAAGTATCCTAGTGAACCGGCCTCTCTTGCGCCACTCAGCAAGTCATCATTCTAAGCAGTACAGTAAAACTTGCGTAAAACGACCACCTAAGAGACTACTATCGGTTGGTTGGTTAGTTCGGGTTTTAAATTAACGTCCACGGCACTGGAGTGATAATGGACTGTCCGCGGGACGGTCGGGCTGTGCGGGACAGGGACAGCTATTGCCTATGGAACACGACCTGAACACTGATCAATTCAGGAGCACCGAAACTGTGCCACTAAGACTTTGATCTACCAGGGACCTTGCAACAGATACTGCCAAAAAGGGCACGCCATAATAATGCAGGTTGTCTTCTTACGCCGCCGTGCGTTACACTCAAATAACTAAATAGTCCATAAGCTTGCCAAATCTACCGTGCACCCCCCCCCCCCCCCCCCCCCCCAGTACTCAATAAGATGAGTTTCAAAGTGTACCCTAGCATGTTCTGAGATGTTTAAGCCATGTTCCCCGAAAATCCTTAGGAACACACCAGAGATATAGCCGATGGCGCAAGGGTACCCCCATTTATGCTCTTCGCTAATGCTAAAATGGGGTTGAGAAACATTTTCCTCTAAATAAATCAGAATTCATTCCAGAAGCCCAAATCAGGCAATATTATGTTAAAGCACACCTTCTGCATCCTCTGCAAAAAAACAGAATGAAAAAAGATTAAATCTCTGGCTCACAGTGAAGGTATTCGTGCACCCAGTAAACGGCCATTTCAGCGACATAGCAAGAAAACCCCAAAAATAATGTGTCAGTTACCTTCAGACATTATCTATAGCACTGGCAGTCCATTTTCAGGCTTACATCATTAAAACAGGATGTCACAATTATTATAAACTTGACTAGGTGATGCTGTGATTACTGTGAGTGCCACAGTGATTAATTTTGTATCCCTACCCCCAAGTTGTAAAAATTCACAAAATTAATTAGAAAAAATTACTAAAGTTATTCCATTTCATTTTGACCTCTCTTTACCCATTAAGTTTCAATAATGTGAGCATAAAGTGCAAGAAAATTAGGAAAGTCAGCATCCTTTACGGTACATTCGTGTTGAATGATAGCTTTCTCCCATTTAAAATTGCCGAATTGGGAAACGTACGTTATTTCCGGTGTCCTCAGAAATTTTGTATACAACCGATAGGTGTTTGTTAGCTTTTATCGGTTAGGATGGAGTACCACAGTTACTCCCAACCTGATTTATGATACTGTGATGCATTTAGGGGCCACAGTGGTTGAATCTGCTGCCCTACCCCCATTATACCAGTACTCAAAGTAAAGCAAAATAGTCATAAAAATTGCTTACGTCATACCCCTCTGTTTAAATTTTTGTTGTTGCCAGTTTTCTAAAACACGTATGCATATTGAGCATGAAAATGTGTGATCATTTCATTTATTTCAATGTGACCCATCAATTTAATTGTAACTATTTTTGACTGGCTGGTCTTTTAGGTGATATTTTAAGGCGGGTCTAGTAAGGGCTCCCCTTTTCCTTTCATTTAATTTCATCTAGAAATGTGTAAATATGAATTTGCATAATAAGGTTTCATGGTTCCTAATCGCAGCCAAAACAGTGTTATCAAAATACTTTGTTTCCACATGTCCACCACGAGATCACCACTTCCACCTTCTTCTTCTGCAAAGTTCAGTTCTTTGATGGTCGTCTTTAAATCTATGATTGTTCTGGCTGCCAATAAGTGAGCTGTCAAGAGCTCGGCAGCATGTTTTCAGAGTTTGGTGTACAGGGGCGTGTATTCTGGTCAGAACTGCCAGCAGACCGCTTCTCTGTATGGACGAGGTTTGGAGAATGTGCTAAAGAGACTGATTTTCTACGCCAAATTCGCATAGGGCTGTTTCCGTATGACCCAGTCTCACGAGGTGAGTCCAGCAGGGTACGTACGGTCTGTGAACATTTCTGAAAGTTGTTTAAAAAAAAAATGACAGGCTTTTGCAGGGCCCTGGAAAGTCTGTCAATTTCAGTCCTTTTACCTTAAACTCTGTGAAAGTTTGTAAAAAATGACAAAGTGCTGGCAAACTTTTGTCTACTTCTTTATTTTCTCCTTCAATTTGTGACTATTCCATTGCGAAAGATCATGCTGACGCTTGTTGCAAGTGATCTATATTTAGCTCTGATCATAAAGTGACTGCATGGCCTTTCTGCCAAACATTCTGATTGGTTGTTAACCGCTTCTACCAAGCTCCGCCATTCGCTAAGCGTTTTTTTTTTTTAAATTTTGGTATCTCTTCATGCATTAGGCACGAAAGCTTCAAATGAGCTGCTGATACAGAGAGATCTAATTAAAGTGTGTAAACCTTCAGGCTTCAGTTTGGGTTTGTGAAACGTTTATGTAATGTTTGTGAACTTCGTCCCTGCTTTTATGTACAGACCCAGTCCAGAGTAATCAGTGCGTAGATGAAAGATGGTGGCCTGGCTCTCCCTGTTCAGCTTGTTGATGTCATCTGCCCACGGGCTGCAGACGCCATTCTGCTGTTGCTAATCACTTTGTTGCTATAGTGTCTTGGTTTCTTTACAGGAGGTTGTGATCTTGAGATAGTCTGGCGCCTGCTTTGGCCAGGCTGTCAGCCTGTCCATTCCCAGCTACTCCAGAATGCACTGAAATCTTGAAGCTTCCTGGTGAGATCAGTGGTTCAAGCTGCTGCCTTTCCCTAGCTAGTGCTCTGCTGCTGTGTTGAGCACCTGCAGATCTGTACGATAGTTGCTGCTGCCGCCAGCGGTAAGGAGAGGGAGGTTTTAGTGCGGTCTGCACAACAGATGTACACGCCACTTCCTTCATTCCGCACGGCTTCTTGTGCGGTACCACAGCTGCTGTCACGGTAGCGCTTGTCCATAATCTCCAGCGAGATGGCTTTGTGCAGTGCCTCGACCTTTGGCAAAGAGTCCTGGAACATTGTTTATGTTGTCTAGAAGGCTCTTTCGAGATGTCCAGGTATCTGAAGGGAGCTCTTCACACCTCTTTGGGCTTGGTTCCAGGACGTCAGTTTTAGCCCTTTGCAGGACCTTCAGTTGGCGGTTCAGACTTGGGCGTTTCTGACGGTTCTTGGTCTGCTCCTGTAGTATCCCATGCTGTCGGTGTTTAGTAAGTCTCTTCATCGTGTGTGCTGTTCTGCGTTCCAGGGGGTCCAATGCCCTCCATTTCCTAAATTGGGGTGTTCCAGATGGCTCTAAGAATGTCACTGCATCATGAGAATGTTCTGCATTTTGTCAAGCCTGGCTTTTTGGGTTTTGCAGGCAGTGTTTCATGTTGGCGATGTATCTTGGTACCGCACTCCTGGTCTGACCGAGCATGTGTTTGCTTGTGCCAGGATGCTGTAATTTGCGCCAATGTGGTCCCCACCATCAGAGACTTTTTATTTGCAGCTCTAGCGTCCATGGCTTCGATGTGAGGCCTCCACGTGAATCCAGTAATTTATTTGTTGCCAGTAAAGTTGGCCTGTCTGTCTTTGGTACTGGAAGGTCTTCAGTAAGGTGACATCTTTCATCTGATTGAAAGAGATGGTCAAGCTCAGTTTGAGAGGCCTCTTTCAGTCCAGCTGCTGACTCTATTGGCAGCATACTGGATTCTGCAGGATGCTATTTCTTTATGTTCTGCTGCGCTGGAGCGCATGGAGGATGTTCGAGACGAACCTTGGTACTGCTGTACTGATGTCATGAATGTAGACCAAGAACGGCATCAGACACATCTCCCTGAGGTACACCTTCACCGAGTTTGACAAGACTGCTGAATGTGCAGACGGTAGATGCTTCAGCGGCAGCACCTGTTAAGCATGCCTTAACTAAAAAGAATTACAATTAAATTGATGGGTCACATTGAAATTAATGAAATGATCACAAATGTTTATGCTCAATATGCATATTTTGTTAAGAAAACTGGCAACAAAAATATTTAAACAGAGGAGTATGACATAAGCAATTGTAATGATCATTTTGCGTTCCTTTGCATACTGGTAACATGGGGGTAGGGCAGCAGATTTAGCCACTGTGTCCCCTAAATGCATCACAGCATCATAAAATCAGGTTGGGAGTAACTGTGGTACTCTATCCTAACCAATAAAACTTTAAAAAGTCCTATCAGTTGTATACACAATTTCTGAGGGCATCAGAAACAACGTACGTTTCCTAATTCGGCAATTTTAAATGGGAAAAAAATATCATTCACCACGAACGTACCGTAAAGGATGCCGACTTTCCTTATTTTCTTGCACTTTATTCTCACATTATTGAAACTTAATAGGTAAAGAGAGGTCAAAATGAAATGGAATAACTTTAGCAATTTTTTATAATGAATTTTGTGAATTTTTACAACTTGGGGTTAGGGATACAAAATTAACCAATGTGGCACTCACAGTAATCACAGCATCACCTAGTCAAGTTTATAACAATTGTTACATCCTGTTTTAATGATATAAGCCTGAAAATAAAATGTCAGTGCTATAGGAAATGTCTGAAAACATCTGACACATTATTTTTGTCTTTTTTTGCGATTTCGCGGAAATGGCCGTTTACTGGGTGCACAAATACCTCCACTGTGAGCCAGAGATTCAATATTTTTTCAATCTGCTTTTTGCAGAGGATACAGAAGATGTGCCTTAACATAATATTGCCTGATTTGGTCTTCTGGAATAAATTCTGATTTATTTAGAGGAAAATGTTTCTCAACCTCATTTTAGCATCTGCGAAGAATGTGAATGGGGGTACCCTTGCGCCATCGGCTACATCTCTGGTGTGTTCCTAAGGATTTTCGGGGAACATGGCTTAAACATCTCAGGATATACTAAGGTACACTTTGAAACCATTTTATTGAGAACCGGAGGGGGGGGGGGGCGGTAGATCTGGCTAGCTTATGGACTAAAATGCGTGTCTCCGTACGCAAGGACACCTAAGTAACAAAAAGAAGACGATGTCAATGGGACCAAAATGGGTGGTCTGCTTACACAGGTGGTAGCTTTATACAGATGCTCGCCTTGACAGGTTTGACTGTATCCTATCATGGTCAATGGAAGCCTTAAAAAAAGGTTTTCTCTTATCTAGTAGTTCGGGAAAGGCGAAAGAGGCCCGGAAAAATGGGACAGAAATTCATCAGTCCAGTCGCAGCAGTGAAAAGAGGTCATACCTCAGTCTCCAATAACGTCCTTGGGCCGATCACGGGCCCGAATACGTTTTGCTACGGGGGTCGAGAACTGCATTCCCATCCTGCGTCTTAAAAGTGGAACACACGAAGACACAGGTTAGTGCTTCCTTCCATGTCTTATGCAGATAGTCATTATGCACAGCGGATGGTCGGGCGAGATAACCCCGGCATTTAGCCCCGACGCCCTATAGCAGGAGGTGGATTGACCATGATCATTCAAGGGTAGTACCAAATTAGCTTGGCGCCTTTAGGCGCCAAGCTAATCTGGCACTACCCTTGAATGATCATGGTCAGTCCGTTTGCTGCAACTGGTACATAGAAAATGCGGCAGTGGGATAACCATTATGACATTTGAAGTGTTTCAAAACTGGGACAAATTACGCGGGTCGCACTGACGGCGTCAGGCTACACTGGTTGTCTGCCCCGATTCGCTGCGCTGTAGCCGTCGTGAAGCATTCTTCATTGATTTTGGCGAAAGCCAGTGTGTTCATTTTAGAGAAGAGCGAGACTGATTTCTCTCTCTCTCTCTCTCTTACACACACACACACACACACACACACACACACACACACACACACACACACACACACACACACACACACACACACACACACACACACACACACACACACACACACACACACACACGGCGTCTTGGCGCCAAATGTACGTTCTCTAGTAAGGTGACGTCATTTTTATCTTGTTATTTCTTTGCCAAAATCAGTGCAGGATCCGCCCGCCCAGCAATCAGTGCAGGATCCGCCCGCCCAGCACATTGTGTGCATTCGGCTCTGGAACGCGCTCCGACCAGCCCCATCAGTTTCAAAGTCTACCGTATTTTCAATACTGAATTTCTGACAGCATTTTTCACGAATGACGATCAAGGTTCTCTCACAAGACACGACTGAAACCTTATTTTAAAAAAAGGACAGTAATCACGCGTCACCGCCTCATGTCCCCCGTCTTGCTTCTCTAGCCTGTGTACTACCCCCCCCCCCCCACCCCGCCCTTTTTTGTACCCTCTTCTTCGCCTGTTCATTTGGTCTTCATCTCCTCTTTTATTTTATTTCATTTCAGTCATTCGAGTCTCCGTTTCAACCTTCTCAGTATCAATTGGGGTTAGTTAGCAGAAAGCCTTCAGTTGCAGCTCCGTTCATCGGCAAGAGGCATAGATTCTCATGAGCCCCTGCGACAGCAGGGGCTCATGAGAATCTATGCCTCTTGCTGTCAGCCAATCAATCTAATCATCAGACGTGTCAGTGAAGGACATTTTTTTTTTTTTTTTTTACAGGGTTTGACTATGTAGCCAACGACACGGTTATAGCGGGAAATCGATATTAGAGCGGGAATTAGGAGTCGGAAAATTAAGTTCACTGGGTATGTGTGGAAAATGCTCGTAGGACAAACACCCTAGACCCTCCTTCCTAGTGTGAGGACGACGGTAGTCAGCGATGTTAACCCCTTCCCTGTCAGCCCGCCCGCCAGGATGATGTCTATAGTTACATGGCGGCTCATCACACTCTGGCTGTCTGAGACGACCAATGTGGGCTGGTCACATATTCTCTGCAATCCTTCTCTGCCAGTGATCGCGAATTGCCGGTCTGAAAGCACTGCACGCTGACCCACATTGGGGGTGAAAAAAAGAAGAAGATGCAAATGGGACCAGAAATAGAGAATATAGGTCCACCAAGCGTGTTAAGGTGTATGTCTTTAACCCATTCAGCCCTGACGCCCTACAGCAGAAGATGGGTCGACCATGATAATTCAAGGGTAGTGCCAGATTAGCTTGGCGCCTGTTGGCGCCAAGCTAATCTGGCACTACCCTTGAATCATCATGGTCGCCCCATCTCCTGCAGCAGGTGCATAGTCTTTAGATGACGCCACCACAATTTGGGAAATACGTGGGTCGGGCTGAATGGGTTAAGCTTTTGAAGATGCTGGGTAACGTTCGCCTTGCCACGGCATTTAACGGGTTAAAACTCCTATAACCTGCCTGAGGTACACAGATATCACTCACGAATACTGGCAGCAAGAGGCATAGATCCTCAAACGCCCCCGCTGTCGCGGGGGCGCATGAGGATCTATGCATCTTGCACTCGGATGTCGTTCTCTACTTTTTTCTCAGAGTGTAAAAATTATGGGTCATCACTAATTAAACTCTCTCTCTCTCTCTCTCTCTCTCTCTCTCTCTCTCTCTCTCTCTCTCTCTCTCTCCCCCCCCCCCGCCCCCCACGCCGACCTGGGATTCATGGAACTCTGTGCCTTGTCACAAAGAGTTGATAAAATTTGGCTACTTGAGACGAGGCTGGCTTTCCGACACGACTCAAGTCTTCTTCGTTTCCGCTGCAGGCTGAACTCCCGAATACTTCTCCATCCGAGAAACACACACGTAAGTAAGTACATGCATAGCATAGAGGTCCTCAAATGTCCCATCACCGGGGTGACTGAGACTGAAAAGACCCGCCAGGATCTATTCCTGTTGCGTATGGGAGGAGACAAGCATGCACTCTTAAACTCAGGAATATAAGGACACTTTTTGTCCTGGTGCCATTTGGACTCGTGAGGATCTGTCTTACTTGCAGAAAGGTATCGGTGACACCGAAGCAACTTTTCTCCCTCTTTTGGTGCTAGTGGCGAGCGGAAGCCTAAGGGGGCTCTTGAAGATCCGTGCCTGTTGCAGCAGAAAGGTTTTAATATGCTGCTCTCGTGGCAACCGGCGGGGATCAGTTCTTTTATTTCTTCAGGCTCCTGACGCAAGCTGAAATCTCTCTTTAAGTTATTACCAGTTGCACTGAGCGTCACGTTAAACGACAGAGACTACCTCGGTCTGAGACTGAGGCTGCAAATGGGACCGGATCTCAGCCAGCAAGAGGCATGGATTCTCACAAGGGCTCATGAGAATCTATGCCTCTTGCAAATTATCAAAAGAACCGACGCAGCACTCTTCCAGCTTGTACCATTGTTGGCTGATGCCAGGAAGACCTCACTCTCCGGGTGCTAACTGAATGAGCGAAATTCATCTGAGCAAGAGGCATAGATTCTCATGCGCCCCCGCATTCGCAGGGGCTCAGCAGAATCTATCCCTTTTGCAGATAGAAAGGGGTTGGCTGGAGTGATGCAGACGGAGTGGTCTATTCGATCATTTGTCAACGCTCTGGGCAGCTCTATGTAGATCGAGCGTGATTCAAGCCAAATTTTCTCCCAAGCTTGCAGTTCCTAGATTCTGCCTGCAGCCTCCTCCTCTTATTGCTAGCCCGCCTTGGAGGAGTCGGACTATATGTGCTTGCTTGGATTTTTTAAAATTTATTATATTTATTATTATTATTATTAATAATTATTTTGCATATATATATATATATATATATATATATATATATATATATATATATATATATATATATATATATATATATGTACCTACTCCATAAAGTCTTTCCTTCTTTGACACATGTGTTGATATATTGCCTAACAAGCAAATTAATATTCATGAATTTGTTTGATATACTTCCCGTCCCAAAATCCCTTGCGCGCCAAGATTTGATCTTGATGATAATTACATTTTTCAAAACGGAAACGCGAAATATTTTCAGACGGGATCATTAACAAGCTTCTTATATGTAGTATTAATGAAATACTTCTTAGTGTGTATGAGCGCTCAAAATTTACATCCTATACACAAACACGAACAAAGAACAGACTCCAGGAAACGTGCGAGTCGCTGGATAGACTAGTCAAATTGGCGAGATGTCATCTGGCGATATCGGCAACATGAGAAAAGAACTAAATAAATAAACCTGCTGGCATTTTCCGCAATTATCCGTGATCTAGTAACAAGTAGAATTTACTCAGTAACACACACGGCCAGGTTATACACAGCACTGGATGTGCTCATAGTCATACGAAATCTACGCGCTGAGTCGACACTGATATGCAGTCGTCTGCCATTCATGTGTTTTGTCTGACCACCGCAATCACCTGCAAAATGAATGTTTTGTTTTGAGTTTTGGACTGCGTACATACATTATATTGAACAACATTTTGTTTGATATAGTGCCGATAACCCGACAGATGCGATTACGAGACCCGAATAAAATGTCCTCGTCTTACGACTCAGACATTTTGATTCGGGTCTCGTAATCTAATCTGCCTGTTATGGGCACTATATCAAGCAAAGTGTTGCTCGGGTGTTGCGTGTACCTTATTCACATAAATGGCGTTGCGCTCCATGCCTGAAGACCACATACGCACATGTAATCGAAGTTACTGATTCCCTAAATCAGAATCAGGTCAAAGACAGTAGGCTGCGCCCCTTTATAATAAGGAAGACAGTAGGTGGTACCTGTATAGCCGGTAATGACTGAAGGGACCGTCTGGCCGGACTGCCGCTCGGATTGCTGCAGCACGCATCCTCGCAGCAGTCGCTCTGTTCGTTGTCGAGCACCTCAATGAGACTGCATGTCACTCAGGCAGCTCCTTGCGAGCAGGAGGCGTATTGGATGTCGCAGGCTAGATGAATCTGGCCACAGCCGGAATGCTTGAATTCCCTGCAATGTTTGACTTACTTCTGAGTTAGAGATGCTGTAACTTCTGTTTTTACGAGCATAGATGTAACCCGACCAGCAAAAGCAAACCCGGAAAGCAAAGGTTCTCTGGCCGACATCGGCCAGAGGGTCTTCTGCTTACTGCTCCGGTAGGCTAGCGGCGTTTCGGCTCGATCGTGCGGCATCCAGAATAACCTCCCCCCCCCCCCCCTTCCTTCCTTCCTCCCCCCCCCCCCCACCCCCAAACCCTACAACCTCCAATGGATTGTGAAGGGGAAAGCTATCTGCCGTTAAAGCCAGCATGTACATTTTTGAGAAACGTAAGATTTTCATTGTTATACAATGACACAAACAGACATACAGACTTTCTTCTAAATAACGGCAGTTATATACTAAGAGATAATTTTGTCCCACAAGATGCAAGATCACTTACAATGTCAGCCGCTAGTTTGTATCTGCGATGTAATTTATAACAAAATCATTAGGCCTACTGAATGACATTGGTTCGTTTCAGGAATGAGTGAACAGGAGTTTTAAAATGGCACTGATGACGTGTTGGTTCAGAATAGTTGTGCTGCCTTTATTTTGTCCAGAGATGCTTTAACCCACTCTGCCCACGACACACCTCAGCAAGATATGGCTCGACCATGCCGGATAGTTCAAGGCTGGTGGCAGAATATCTTGGCGCCTATAGGCGCCAAGCTATTCTGCCACCAGCCTTGAACTATCATGGTCAATCTGTCTCCTGAATTGTAATGCAGTCCTCAGAGGATAACTCCAAAAAGTGGGTTTTTCGTACTTCGGGAACAATGAGTTAAACAGTACGAGTAATCAGTTCTTTGGGAAAATCAGCAGAAACAGGAAATATGTGTGTGTGTTAATATCGAGGGTTCTGTGGCATAAGTCTAATATAGCGCTGGTTACGTCACACAGTGAAAACCATATCAGAGATTTTATAAGAAAGGTTAGTCCATGACGTTAGTCTCTTTGTAAAGAAGTATGACGAAAATCAGTATCCACAGTGCGACGATCACAGCTTTCTATTTTCAGTTAGAGGGAAGCAGACGTCTAAGAATAGACCTGATGACGTCATACCTCCGTGCTCCCATGAGGAATTTATAAAGATGTTTGGTGCAAATGTACGTAAAAATCTAAATTGTCCTTTTCAGGATAAAATAAAGAATTCACTGGCTGGTTTTATCCTCATTGATTTTTCTTCTCATGTTACTTCAGAATTTTATTTTTAAAAATAGAAAAGAACTGATGACGTCATATTCAGAAACCTCGGGGGATCTTGGTGGCCATTAACTCTCTGCAGGTAGCCAGTACCCTAGTCTATCATTTTTACCGCTAATCAGCGTGTAGATGGTTACTTGCAACTTCCTCACTGAGTTGTTTGCTCGTATGCTCTCGCATTCTGTCCCGTCTAGATTACTGTAATTCCCTCCTTGCTGGTATCTCATCTGATCAACTCACTCGCATTCAGCGTATCCAGAATAATGCAGCCCGGTTAGTCCTTCGCAAAAAACGTACTGATCATGTCACACCACTGCTAAAGCATCTCCACTGGCTACCTGTCAAACAGAGAATAGAGTACAAGCTGGCCACTTTGGCATACAAACACTATGACAATACGCTTCCTGCATATCTGTCTTCTTCCCTTGCCTCACACAATCCTAGTAGAAGTCTACGCTCAAGCTCACAAAAACTGCTTGTTCAGCCCAGAGTCAGCCTAAAAACTGCTGGTGCCCGTTCTTTCAGTTATCAGGCCCCTCACGTCTGGAACTCACTTCCACTGCATGTCCGTCTTTCCCCTACCCTGTTGACCTTCAAAACAAATTTGAAGACCCATCTTTTCCAGGTAGCATATCAAGATTAGCTTAGTCTGGATGTGCTGCCTGGAAATGTTGGTTGTTTCCCCATGTTGATAGGCTGTGTGTGTGTGTGTGTGTGTGTGTGTGTGTGTGTGTGTGTGTGTGTGTGTTTCGTGTTAGGAATGCGCCTACATGGTGCGAGCAGATGTTTATTTAAAGAGTGAGTGCGTTCTAATTTTTCTCCTTTTTAATATTTTTTGTGTGCTGTAAAGCGCTCCGAGCTTGCTGTTTGTGGGGAAGGGCGCTATATAAAAACTATGTATTATTATTATTATTATTTTGTTTGGCCGATACGCCGCTCACCGAGCGGTCCGGGATGGCTCAGATGGTGAAGCGTCGACTTTATCTCATTACATCCTGTGGATGAAATTATCAATTTTGTAGATATCCTTTGAAGTTTACATCACAGCTCTGGGGACAGATCGACTATGATAGTTCAAGGGTGATGTCGGAATATCTTGGCGCCTACAGGCGCCAAGCTATTCCGACACCACCCTTAAACTATCATGGTGGATCCACAGTCTTAAAATCTAGACCAAAAAGGTGACTGCCAAGCGCCCGAAATATCAATAAATTGTGTGGTAACTCTCTTTTCTAAGCGTGCTTCTTTCTCCGGTGGGTGATTCTCTGATTCACAGTCCTGTCGTAGCATGTCAGGGCTTTGTGGGTTAAGCCTCGTCCCAAAGGTTCTAGGTTCGTGGTTCGAACTCCTGTGATTTTTATAAAAAAAATCTCACGGCTTTGTTTGATCTGCGGTAAAGCCATATGTGCGTAAAGCCCACAATTACAGATCAGCCGCACACATTTCTCCAGATTCTCTCCGGTGTTCGCGTCTTTGAAATTCCGTTGACGATGTAATGGTGACCCCCCACTGACTCCCCCCTCGCACGCACGCACACGCACACACACACACACACACACACACACACACACACACACACACACACACACACACACACACACACACACACACACACACACACACCCGGCACACACACACACACTGGCACACGAAATTAAACGTGCGTAAGAGGAAAAGTTAAAAAGTTTAACTCATTCAGCCCCGACACACCACAGCAAGACATGGATCGAGCATGATATTTCAGTCAAGGGTGGTCCAAGAATAGCTTGGCGCCCATAGGCGCCAAGCTATGCTGCTTTCAGTCTGCTGCTAGCAAATTGGACGAGGCGAAACGAGCCTGACTGTTATGACATAGCCTGCACTCAATGTAGCCCATGTGTGCTGATCTGTGATTTTGGACCTTACGGCATCTAGCCGTAAAGTCCAAAATCACAGACCAGCGCACCGTAAAGCGTGACGGCGTTCACTGAAAATGTGAGGCGATGGCGGAATATGCGTTTTATGATTGTTGTGAACCTCCTCGTCAGTTCACGCAAAGTTCAACTTTATGGAAGATGAAGGGGGGAAGGGGGGGGGGGGTGTTCTGTACTAATGCCGGTGCACAGATGCCGGCCCCGCCACAGCTGTGTGATTATGATGTCTCACACCGTCCAGGTACGTGTAATGTGATAATAAACGCTTTAAAGTAATTCACTTAAAAAAATAAAAAAATCCGCGTGGAACTAGCCACTTTATTACCGTGGCCGCACAACACTCACATGCAACGGGCATAGATCCTCGTGAGCCAACAGACACACACGGTCATGCGGGATCAAGAGGATCTCTGCCTGCTAAGGGCGTGCCCCGGTTATCTAGATCTGCGTTCCTCACACCAAACAGTGGGTATCGTGCTTTGTTCAATAATGGTTACCGAGATAACGATGATTCATGCAGAGGGTGTAATTTAATTCCAGTCCTTGCGCACTGAGTGCTTTGTGCGATATAGATACATCAAGTATGTTGTGTGGTCAAACAGACTTCATTAATTAAATAATCACTGAACAGCTTAACACTTTGGCTGTCGGTTGCGGTTTTTTGTCGTGGTGATTTCCGCTGTAGTAATCACCGCGACAAAAACCGCTACTGACAGCCGAAGGGTTAACTCATTCGCGGCCAGCCGCATCCGAATGCGCGGTATAAGCCACGCATCCGGATGCAGCTTCCCGCAAATGAGTTAAACTAAAAGTAAGTGCACAGAAAATTAAAAAAAAAAAAAAAAACAACCCAAAAAAACACCAAACAAACAAGACAACCTTCCAGTCATAACATAACGCTCCGACCTCTTTCAAGTTTGCTGGCTGGAAACAGGGGCGGATCTGGTCGGGGGTGGGACGCGAGGGTGGGGTGGGGGGTTGAGTTGCACGTAATTTTCAATAGCCAGTGTCTGCCTGTCATAGTTCCGACAGCTTTGTTTTGAGCTTTTTTAGCCCCAAGGCAAGGACTGTTAGTAGGTGTCCTTGCCCCAAGGAATTTTTTTTTCCTGCAATGCAGAGGGACAGTTGGTTGGCAGTTACTGGCCTGGACAAGTTTCCTGCAACTCAGTGGGGGCAGCCTGACTCCTCTATCCCCACACGGTTCCAAAGTACGTTAAAAGGCTATATCAAAGACTATTTTGTATTGAGTTTGAACCCCCCTCCCATTCAGCCAGTGGTGAAAAGCGTGCAAAAGGTTTTGACACGCCTGCCGCATGCCTATCCCTTTCCTCCCACCTCCTCTTTGATATTAGGACAGTGGAAAACAAGGTGTGGCTTCAGGGCGTCTTACATGAGGTTGAAGGACCCCAGCAAATTGTTGGAAACCCCCCTTTGGGAGGCAACTGATCCGCCCCTGGGACTGGTGCATCCAACCTGCCCTTGTCACCCGCTGTTATGTTAGGGGCTGGAAGTTTACGATCTGTATGATCTTTTTAACTCATTCGAGACGGGTAGCATCCGGATACGCGGCTTCAGCCGCGTATCCGGATGCGACCCGTCTCGAATGAGTGAAAACAAATCTTTAATGGCTCTTCAGTGAAACGAGTGAGGGAGGCACTGATGAGATGTTAACTTGATTGGGACATTTATCTAGTGCCTCTGTTTGCATGTACATTATCAGCCCACGTGGGAAATTCCAGAATATTCGTCTGTAGGCTACATGCCTTGACAGTTCAAAGGTGGTGCCAGAATAGTTTGGCGCGTAGGACAAATGATAGCATACCGAGGTCAGTTGGCAGATCGACCGTGACAAGAGTGGTGCCAGAATAGCTTGGTGCGTACAGTAGCAGAACATGACCCCGGGGGGGGGGGGGGGGGGGGTGGGGGTGGGGGGATTCCTTACTATTCTTCTGTATACTACATGCCAGTTCAGAACCATGGCAGTTCAAAGGTGGTGCCAAAATAGCCTGGTGCGCAAGACGGTCAGTTGAGAGATCGACCTAGACAGAGCAAGAGTGGTGCCAGAATAGCTTAGCCGCGCGTGAGATTCAATTTACATCACAGTTCAGGGGTGAATTCGACCATAACAGTTCACGGGAGGTGCCAGAATAACTTGACGCGTCACCATGAATTATAGATCAGGCAAGAGATCGACTGTGAAAGTTCAAGGGTGGTGCCAGAGTATCTTGGCGCCTCCAGGCGCCAAGCTATTCTGTCACCACCCTTGAACTATCAGTCTATCTCTCTGCTCTGGTAGTGTGTCGTGGCTAAGTGGCCTATGGAGAAACGTTACGGCCTGATCTACACTTCGACCTGCTCGATGTCTGGGTCAGCATTCCCATTTACAGCATCACATGCAGCGAGTGAGTACATCATCACTTCCAGAGCCAAATGCCAACATTCTCGGCGTTGTCTTTGTAAGTGAACGCGTCGCCATCGTCGTCATAATCATCAGTCATGATTGTCATCATCATCATCATCATCGCTGTCATCGTCATGATGATACCGTCACACTTTTGTATATTTTTGTTAAAATAATAGAATAATTTTGTTTTACACCCGCATTTAAAGCATACAATACAACACGGCTGTACTAGTGTAGGCGTACATGACTACCTTTGAGAAGGAGATTGAAAAAAATCCCCCAAAAAACCAAACAAAAACCAAAACAAAACAATGCCCGCCCCCAAAAACCCACCACAAAAAAAGAATAAACAAACAAACAAGCAAACAAACAAATAAACAAACAAACAAAAAAGACCCCCCCCCCCCCCCCCAAGAAGGAGAAGAAGAAGAAGAAAGACCATCAATGTTCACACATAAAATCCGTAGCACGCAAATATTCACCTACATGCACTATTAATGGGCTTTTTTTTTCTCAATAAAAAGTTACTATTAGCCAATGCATTTACAGCATACAAAAAGCTTGTACCTGATTGCCTACGAGAGGGCTGTGACCTGGAAAAAAAAGACCATTTACGTATATCCACTTGATGACTTACATCAAATCTCATTCACTTACTTCCATCACAGGCTTCGGAAGCCGGTTCTGTGCCCTGACTATCAACGGCTCCTAACGCCAGTCAGCACATGTGCACCACATCCAGCGATTGACGTTCCGAGCCTGTCGGGGCCACGAAACTCGTACCAGAAAAATCGTCGATTCCCAAAGTCCTGTGATTCGACACCCCTCGGGGTGTTGACCTGCAACTACCTTATATGCATTTTAACCCATTTAACATCGAGGCCCCATTTCCAAAGTGTTGAAGATGCCACCTAACGACTGTGCTGAGATGGCCGGATCGACCGTGATAATGCAAGGGTTGTGACAGATTAGCTTGGCGCCTTCAGACGCCAAGCTAATCTGTCACTACCCTTGAATTATCACGAGTCGATCCATCTCCTGCTGCATCCATCTCCTGCTGTAATCGGGGCTAAATGCGTTAACACTAATGCATCAAAAGCACACAATAAGGCTCTATACATAATTACCCGTGTGAGAAGACTGAAAAAAGACCTTTTTTTTTTTACTTTCAACAAAAAAATATCTTCCACGAATCCATCACATTTACCTACTTCCACCATTATTAACCCCTTGACAACCCTTAGTCAACACGATCCAGCTGCAAGAGACATAGATCCTCATGAGCCTCCGCAGTTGCGGGGGCTCATGAAGATCTATGCCTCTTGCTGAGACCGATTTGTATCCATGTTCCTTGGACGGCTGGGGATCCTTGGCGTGAGATGAACAAAAAGTTCACGATCCGCCTCCACTGGCAGTAAAGGGGTCAACACTGATGCAGGTAAAGCACACATAAAAGTTGTACCTATAATTGCCTGCGAGAGGGCTGTGAAGAAAAGACCATTTTTATGTCCATCTATAAAATCTCTGTCATGATTCATTCACACCAACCTCCAGCCATAGGCCTACTTTTCCACCAGGGGCGTTGACCTGCAATTTCCAACTACTGTATATGCATATGGTACCTCAGCTGACCATTAGAGCCCGTACCTCGACAGCCGGCCTGCCCAAAGTATTAGCAGCATAGGTCTAAATCTTACTAATCGTGTCTCTGGGAGAGGCACATTTAGGTGTGCACCTTTCGCATGTGGTGTCAGGCCAGGCAAGAGTTGCACGTCCAGTTTTTATCCTTGTTGAGTACCCACCCTTAGTAGAGACCACATGTCGTTGTAGCCACCTAAATGATGGTCTTTAAAGACATGTGAAACTTTTTTCCTTTCCCTTTCTGAAAGAACCACTTGTCTTTTACGATCGTTTTCTTTTTAGCAAAACAAGGCGGACGTTGGAAACCGTCCCTGCTGTGTAGTTGTCCCAGTGCTCGTCTTGATTGACTTTTGAACAAGCAAGTCAGCGAAACCGCAGATCGTCACACACATGTACCCCAAAACTATGACACATATGTCCGAGCAGTCCTGCTCTCATTTGCTGTGAACCATGTAGATCTGTGTCTCTTTGCAGATCAGTGGCTCACGAGGATCTATGTCACTCTCAGATGGAAGCAGTTCCATCTGCAGCTGACTACTACAAAATGTACATTTTGTCCAATTAGCGAGACTTGTGCGGTGGACGCCGCGGCATCGTTGTAGTGAACAATTTAACAAAGCATCAGTTCCGGTTGCAAGAGACATAGATTTTCATGTTCCCTTGCGGTCGCAGGGGCTCATGAGAATCTATGCCTCTTGCTTACAATCACTGGGTTCAGCTGTACCTTAGACTGAGGGTGTCTTCTGGGATTTGACGGAAATGTGGTCGCAGAAAATGCAGCAGCTAGCAGCACCTGTAAAACGGGATTGCGGTCAATATTTCACACCGGAGTAATCTGAAAATGGTGAAGTCTGTATAGACGACTCCGCTGAATTCACACACCCCCCCCCCCCCCCCCATCTGCGGTATTTTATTTTATTTTTTGTTTAATATAATTTAATTTATTTTATGTCATTTTTTAATTTATTTTGTATTTTATTACTTATTTTATATATATATATATATATATATATATATATATATATATATATATATATATATATATATATATATATATATATATATATATATATATATATATATATATATATATATATATATATATATATATATATATTTGACAGACTCCATTCTCTTCATAACTTCAGGTAACTTCATAACTTCCGGTAAGAGCATATTAGGCTTATCATCAGTTTTTGTATTTTACTATAATTATTATACTACTTTTTATTTTACTGATTGTGTTTTGCTATAGCTAGTAAGATCTTCATATTCTACTTCATAATTACTAATAGTGCATTACCATTTTGAGCGTATTTATATAACTTAAATTGATTTTTTGTTGGTGTGCAGAAGCTAGTGCTCATGAACCAACACAAGTTCCATGACCCTCAGATAAAATTCTACCATGTAGCGCACGTGGACCTTAGTCAGGGTCCCAGGAGCTACAGGCTCGAAACAGGCACAACCCATTAGCTACCACAGTCCATTCGTCTCCTCTTAGTTTTGGCTCTGCTTGCCGATGTGACACAGTTAACCATTTTCAACCTGATACACTACTGCTTGAAATAAATGTGACTGACAGTTCAAGAGTAGTGCCAGAATAGCTTGGCGCCTGAGGCGCCAAGCTATTCTGGCACCACCCTTGAACTGAAATGGTTGATCTATTTATTGATTTGTAATGTAGCCTTCATAGCATAGGACAATAAGCGAATATTAAACAATCAGTCTCAGTATGTCACGGGTTAAAATCAGTAGGGTTTACTGAGTCGGGGTAAGAGCTAGACATCTTTCATTGACAATTTAGTCACCCTGCGTGTACTGACCTTCCGGCCTCCCAGTGCACACAAAGCCTCTAGCTCGACGTTGAGGGCCGCAGTTGGCCCCGCGTACTGACGTGTGCAGGGCCGACAGCAGCCGAGGCCTTTTGAGGCTGCTCTCGGTTCTCCCTTGTAATGCTTCTCTACGTCACCCAGTCCTCAGTGTCTTAGTTCCATCACTAGTAGGCCACTCACTCTCACACAACCGCGAGAGATGAGCCAACCCTTCAGTGACGCCTCAAGGGTCGTGCCTGATCAGCTTGGCGCCTTTCAGGCGCCAAGCTGATCAGGCACGATCCTTGAGACGTCACGGACTGGCCGAGGTTTCGCGTCGGTTTGTGGAGTGGAGTACTATTGCCGATTACTGTAACATTAATTTTATTCCGCTAGCTCTGACAAGAGCTGAAGGGAAGGGGGTACATAGGTCATACGGACAAATGTACTTCGACTCTGACAAGGATCAGGAGTGAGCATTAGGGGAGGGGGGGGGGGTAGGGGGGGGGAGGAGGGGACAGAATATGGAGTGAGGGAATAGAGAGAGATGAGGTCACTGAATTATTTATGATCAATACATTAATACGCAATACCAGCCGATCGAAATCGCAAAGTACAAATCGGCAGTGTTAAATCCCCAAGAGCTCCCGGGGCATCTGCAGCGACTCGATCAACTGAACAGGGCATGTTGACAGGACTCCGCCTGAGCAATTAGCGGAAGTAAGGACTACGTCCCGTACGACCCACTAGGCTGCAAATTATGCTTGTATCAGACAAAATGTAGGTCCGTATTGTTCATTTTAAACGGCACCCGCTAGCTGCAAATAGATTGGCGCACCTGTAGCTCTTTGCAGAGGTAAAAAAAATGTGGCCGCAAACTGTCATAGTTTGACGAAATCGGCGAGATTTAAGTGTGCAACATTTGATCGATCGCGTGTCCAATTCGTCAGGCCGGATTCTGCTGCTGAGATGCGTCTGCACTACACTAAATACACGTGTCAACATTCCTGTGGGTTGTACAAATGATATTAAGTGGTAACGTTAGGGAAATTTAGTCTCTTTCGAACTGAAAAAGGTTTTTGTTTGTTGGGACTACGCTGTGCAAAAGACGATCTCGGTTGTTTCATAAATGGCCTACGGTGTGAAGGATTTGGGACTACACTGTGCACACGATGCTGAAGCAATATCCATACTGATATTCCGTATATTTAACGAAAGAGCCCCTTTGAGAGCTGTAGAAAGTAATTACAACTTTAGTTTTGTAATTTCATGTGAATGAAACTCTCTCTCTCTCTCTCTCTCTCTCTCTCTCTCTCTCTGTAACATTTTATCTCTTTTTGTGGCTATCTTTCAAATGTATTGAAGGACAAACATGATTTAAAGACAGACATGACAAAGGCATGCGTGTCTGCTGTCTACATCCTTAGAAATAAAATTTCAGCTCAGTTGTGTGTGCGGTGTGTGTGCGTGTGTGCGCGTGCGCACGCGTGTCACACACACACACACACACACACACACACACACACACACACACACACACGCATACTGGCACACACACACACACACACACACACACACACACACACACACACACACACACACTACACTGCACCCGAGCCGCCGAGAGAGAGAGAGAGAGAGAGAGAGAGAGAGAGAGAGAGAGAGAGAGAGAGAGAGAGAGAGAGAGAGAGAGAGAGAGAGAGAGAGAGAGAGAGAGAGAGAGAGAGAAGAGAGAGAGAGAGAGAGAGAGAGAGAGAGAGAGAGAGAGAGAGAGAGAGAGAGAGAGAGAGAGAGAGAGAGAATCAATGAATCAATGAATCTTTATTTTACAACGGTAAAGATATTAACAATGCCAGAGGTAATGCCATTTTTCAAATCTGTCGTTGCTGCATCTACAAACAAACACAAGAATTACATTACATCAATACATGTATATGACCAACGCCTACGGGTGTGTTGGAGGAGGGGGAGCAATTGTAAGAAAAGTAAATAAACAACAACACAGCAGCACCACCAACAAAACACCGCGCACATTATTCGCATGCGCAGAGAGAGAGAGAGAGAGAGAGAGAGAGAGAGAGAGAGAGAGAGAGAGAGAGAGAGAGAGAGAGAGAGAGAGAGAGAGAGAGAGAGAGAGAGCATAATAATAATAATAATAATAATAATAATAATAATAAGCGCATTAAATAGGCGCTTTATCCCAATTGAAAATCGGCTCAAAGCGCCGCCGCGAACTGAACCCAACAAGCACGCTCACGTGAAACACGCGCATTCACTCACACACTGTACATAAACACAGAACATTCACGTGGTGCTAAGGGCAAGCTCAAGCGAGCTACTGTAGTTTTTGGAAATTCAAAGTCGTTTGTATTTGAAATTTGATTAAGTGGGCTGAAACTGATACCAAAGTGGAGGGGGAGGAAGAGCCGGAGTACCCGGAGAAAGAACCCCCGACGGTCCGCCCGAATTAACGGTGACACTTACTAGAGGAGAAAAATCCGACGCCGGAACCCGTAATCGAACCTCGCACCTTTAGCATTGGTGGCAGGCGCCTTAACCACTGCGCCACGGACCGCCCAACATAACATACACTGTAGCCCCTGTCACTCGACTGCACGATCACCTGCTTCGACTGGCCACATTTAAGTTCCAGGGACGACATTAAAATTTAGGAAACATTTCACCCATAAGGGCCTGACGAGTGATGCTTTGACTAAATGCAAATCCGCTGCGAGTGAAACCGCGTGCGCGCGGCCACCGCGTAAATAGCTTGTCAAAATACAAGGGAGGAAACGAAGCACACCCGCGAAATTCTAGATGTGGCCGTAAGTATCTCGGACCTCTTTCTCAACATCTAGAGTTGAACGTTAAACCATTTAGTAGAGTGCCGTGAAAGAGGCCACTATGCACTGCTGTGCATCCATTCAGTGTTTTCTGCTGTGTTTACTCTAAAGTCGGAGCGAATTACTGACTCGACTTGAAAAAATATTGACAGGACAACTGGGCAGTGTTTAAACCAGACTCCATTAAAGTAGAGCTTTATCTGGCTGGGGAAAATACGTACCTAAAGCGATTGCTGCGAGCAGGTCACAAGTTCATGTCAACAGTAAGATGCACTCTTGTTTTACTGAATTTCATTGGATATGCTAATTTACATAAACCAATGAAAAATGAGCATGAGGCGTATTTCCGGCCACATCTAAAACCCAACAAATCGACGTCTGCTAAAATGATGCTTGACTGTGCAAAAAGCCTTGATACTGACTAAACTATCAATGTTGATCGGAGGACAAGGTTGGTATAGATTTGTGGCAAAATATCTACCGAGTTTGTTCAGTTCGAGGTTTTAGGCGGATGGTTGCTTTGAGGGTTGAAAACTGCTCTGGAATCACAGTGCTTCGCCGCTTTGCGTGCCTTTTGTTTCCTCCCTTGTATTCTGACTTGAGCTATTTACGCGGTGGCCGCGCGCACGCGGTGGCGCAGCGAATTTGTATTTAGTCAAAGCACCACTCGTGAGGCGCTCTGATTTCACCTTGGTTTTCCGGTCACCTGTTGAACTTGACATGGTCGGTATCGGTGCCAGAAACTACGAAAAGTTCTACGAGTTCAGCTGGACTGGCTAAGGCTATCACGTCGCTCGCTCGCCCCTCTCTTCCTCCCCCCGCGACCCCCCCCCCCCCCGCCCCCCCTCCCCTCCGAAACACACACACCCCTCTTCTCCCCTGCAGGCTCTTGGTGCGTACGTGCGCCAACGCAAGTGTCCCAGTAAAAGTGCGACTCACGTGTTATCTCCGGTGATTTGAACAGTACCATCGGCGACAGGACATTGACCCCTTTCACATCTCCCTTTACAGCTACAGACAGATATTCGCGAAGCGGCAGAGATACCATACCATAATTATGGTCACAAATGCAAAATGTCATCCGCATCGGTAATGACTCTCTCTCTCTCTCGGCTCTCTCTCTCTCTCTCTCTCTCTCTCTCTCTCTCACACACACACACACACACACACACACACACACACACACACACACACACACACGCGCGCACGCGAGCACACACACACACACACACACACACACACACACGCACGCACGCACGCACGCACGCACACACACACACACACACACACACACACACACACACACACACACACACACACACACACACACACTGATCGTTGTGCTCAAGTAAACAACACACTGAATTGATCAACATATGATGCATTTATTCAGTGCTCAGTGAGACGAACTGGTGAAAGATAATACTGTCAACTTCGCCTATAACAAGGCGGGATATAACAAAAGCCAGACATGTGTAGCACCTTTCCCTGAGGTCCCGACCACATAATTTCCTTCGCATATAAAATGTTTCGATGTAACAACAAAAATTAGGTCCACAAACGATTTGTTATATCCGATGTTTAGTCACGTTGACGGTCTTTGTTCTAAACGCCGGCAGGTTACGACAGCTGAACCCATGTGCGACGTATGAAACTTTCTTTCTCTTTCTGCCCATTGCAATATCACTACCCTCACGTGCTCTGGTAAAAGATCGTAAAAGATGCATTTGTCTATGATCTTCAGATCCTCACTTGAAACAAACAAACAAACAAACAAACACAAACAAACAAACAAACCAACAAACACAAACAAACAAACAAACAAACAATCGATGTAATCGATTGCTGCGTCATTTTCGATGATTGAGACACTAGACTTAGCGGACACTAAAACACTAAAAGTGACATGCAGTCATCATGGCGGCGACACACGGAGCACACGAAAGACAGCATAGGCATAAATTAGCCCGCGCTAACACTGCAGGGGTTTCTTAGATCTCATATATATATATATATATATATATATATATATATATATATATATATATATATATATATATATATATATATATATATATATATATATATATATATATATATATAGTTCAAGGGGGGCCTAAATAGGAGTTAGTTACTGCAGGGGTTAGTTAATGAACATCCATAAGTAACATAAGCCATTGCATGCAGCTGACATGACTTGAGTGTAATGTATGTTGGGTTCATTGTTTCCACAGATGTTCGTGTTGATCAGCCTCATATAAAATAGTCAACATTTCAGCCGGGGTATTTTAGCAAAGCCAAACGCATTCTGTCATAACAGACACTTTTCCTTTGCCTCTATCATACTTCTTTTTCTGGCATGTATCTTTATTACACCTTTTAATGGAATTTCAACTAGTTTATTGACAGTATTTTACTGTATATTAAAATCAGACAGCTACATAATGAATAAGTATAACAAGTCAGCGTAGGCTGGAGGGCAGCGATATTTGCACGGTGTCGTCCCACATTCTTCACATCGCAGGCCATCTCAAAAGAGACTAAAATTCCCTAATTTAAACACAGAATACCACTTGTACAACCCGCAAGAATCTTGACAAGTGCATTTAGTGTAGTGTGTTTGCTGTTTTGAAGCAGAATCTGTCCCAACGAATCGGACACGTTATCGATCAAAGTTTACACACCAAAAGGTCACCGATTTCTTCAAATTATGACAATATCCTGACAACTTTTGAAATTCTGCAAAGAGATGCAGGTGTGCTAATCTATTGCAGCTAGCACATTTTGAAATGACTAACATCGACTTATATAGTGTATTTTGTCAGATACAAGCATAAATTGCAGCCTAGTGGGTCTTTGGGGACGTAGTCCCGCCTTCCACACCGTAGTCCTGTCTACATACCCTGCTGAATCTATCACACAAATTCCTCCAACGCACTTAACCGCGGCAAAGAGATGCAGGTGTGCCAATCTATTTGCAGCTAGCAGATTTTGAAATGAACAACATCGACATATACATTGTATTTTGTCAGATACAAGCATAAATTGCAACCTAGTGGGTCTTTGGGGACGTAGTCCCGCCTTCCACATCGTAGTCCTGTCTACATACCCTGCTGAATCTATCACACAAATTTCTCCATCTCACTGAACCGCGGCAAAGCTTTAGTGAATATACGTGTGCACTACTCAGACAGAAGGAGACCGCAGGTGGTTCGGCCTGCAACTTCCAGAGATCAATACGTCTGCCGACCACAAAACGAGCTCGTCTGCGTCATTTATCTTTTTCTTCGACGGCTCTAGGAGGCTGAAATAATGTATAGGAGCCAGCAGACGTCACTTTGCCGAGTCTTAGAACTTGTCCCAAAGCTGACAGATGATACAGTGTGTGTGTGTGTGTGTGTGTGTGTGTGTGTGTGTGTGTGTGTGTGTGTGTGTGTGTGTGTGTGTGTGTGTTCGGTTTTGTTTAACTCATAAAGCACTGACACGGTGCGACAGGACGTAGCGGATCGACCATAAAAGTTCAAGGGTAATGTCAGAATAGCTAGCTTGGCGCCTATAGGCGCCAAACTATTCTGACATCACCCTTGAACTATCACGGTCGATCCGTCTCCAGATCTGTGACTTAGATCTCAGATGATCTCTCCACAATTTTCATAACGTAATCATTTCGTCCTCAGGGCTTACTGAGTTAATTAAACCCCCTTGTGCATGCAACTACCGGTACCGTTAACCACTGAATTCAGCCCGACGCACGTATTTTCCCAAATTTTGGATGCGTCGTCTAACGACTATGCACCTGCTGCAGGAGATGGATCGACCATGATAATTCAAGGGTAGTGCCAGATTAGCTTGGCGCCGACAGGCGCCAAGCTAATCTGGCACTACCCTTGAATTATCATGGTCGACCCCTCTCCTGCTGTAGTGCGTCAGGACTGAATGTGTTAACAGAACTGCAAGAGGCACTGGGTCCTCATGAGCTCCATTGTATTCATGTTCCTTGGTCGGATGTAGTTCTTCGGTCTTGTATTTACAGAGATTTCAGAAACACAAACTGCGACCACTGACAGTGAAGGGCTAAAAGATAGGCCAAGCCCAAAACATTGGACACAATATTGCATTCTCTGTAGTTCTCGCGACTCCATAATAATAATTATAATATATAATAATGTACATTTTTAAAGGCGCCTATACTTTTGATAAAACGCTATAAGACCTTTTCTCGTTCTTGTCATGAACGTGAAATAGTTTTCCAAATTTTGTTTAATCATTATAATGGTAAGGAATGTATATATAAAAGGCGGTAAGCTACTTACAAGAGGAATTTAGCTATTATATTCCCCCTGCATCATATTCATTCCCTCCTCCCCCCTCCCCCCCCCTTTCCGCCTTCCAGTTGCCCCCATGCGGTGACAAGAAAAATCTAATTTGTGGTTCAGTGTAATGGTACGTGAGGTGATTTTTCCGGGTACAGTAACTTTTACCAGGAAGAGCGGTGTCTGGATGTGACCGAGGTTGTTGTTTTTTTTTTTTTTTTTTTTTTTTTTTTTTTTTTTTTTTTTTTTTTTTGGGGGGGGGGGGGGGGGGTGGTGACAGGCACTGAGGTGACCGTATCTTTATGCCTGTCAGTAGATGTGTTACTGTCAACTTCAGTAAACCTGGATACTTACTTACTTATGCCTTGCACCCCTACTGGGGCATAGGCCGCCTACAAAGGATCTCCAAGAGTCTCTGTCCCGGGCTCTCCTTTCCAGTTGGTTTCAGGTCATCTTCATGGTCAGCATCCAGTTCTCGGCGCCATGTGTTTCTTGGTCTGCCTCTTTTCCGCGTGCCCTGTGGATTCCATGTTAGGGCTTGCCTGGTGATGTTGTCCGCTGGCTTACGTAAGGTGTGCCCTATCCATCTCCAACGTCGTTTTCTAATTTCGTCTTCTGCAGGCAGCTGGTTGGTTTTATTCCAGAGCTCGTTGTTGCTGATGGTCTCTGGCCAATGGATATTTAGAATCTTGCGCAGGCAGTTGTTAATGAAGACTTGTATTCTCCTTGTGATGGCAACTGTTGTTCTCCAAGTTTCTGCTCCTTATAGAAGAACTGCCTTGACATTGGTATTGAAGATCCTGACTTTGGTCTTGGTTGATAGTTCTTTGGATCTCCAGATGTCGACGTTTTATAGAATACTAGGCGTGCTAACTGATGCGCCGCAACCCGCGCAAAGCAAATAACGCGTACGCCACAACCCGTGCTTCCCTATTAACCCTTTGTCATTCTGATACTCTGCTGTGTTAAATTAATTTGACTATGATAGTTCAAGGGTGGTGCCAGGCGCCAAGCTATTCTGGCATCCACCCTTGAACTAAAATGGTTGATCTATCTCCTAATCTGTAATATAGCCGTCATAATACAATAAGCAAATAAAGAAAATCAGCCTCAGGGAGTTATAATGGTTATGGAGAGTCCAATACAGCGGCAATCATCGGAGTTACTAAGTGCATTTCCCCGTGCCCTACCCCCCCCCCCCACCCCACTCTTTCTACCCTAATACACACATAAACGAATGTCGCTGGAGAGAGTAAGTTCAAGGAGGTACAGTAGGACAGACGGGCGGACAAAGAAGAGCATCATGTGATCTGGACCACACCAGACACCAGTCATAGTGTACCAGTCACAGAGAATCTACTCTTCTGACAGATGACATGGCTAGCTTAGTGCCACCTTCATAGCCCTCTCTCATTGTTGCTCAACCTCACTGCTCTTATCAGTTCATGCTGGGTGGCAAAAGAACCGCAGGAGTACACCTGTACTCAACACATTCACACTGGTGCTTTCATGTAGGCAAGAAAACATTTACTTCGGGAAACAATTTTCCTGATATTATTTATAAAACATGTGCTCGTAAATCAGTATTGGGGATCATTGGCTTTATCATCGGATTTTAAAACATTAAATTGCATTATCATTTGAAATATAAACCTAAAACAACAACAACAACTATATGAAAAATCATATGTCAAAGGATGTCTCTATAACCAGAGGTCGTTTTGAAGTGCAATGTTTATTTTCAAGTGAAAGACCACTTTGCGGAGACGTAATACTTTGTCTTTGATCTTAAATGGCAAAGATGCACTAGCTGTTCCATAAAGTATTGTACACGATTTTGGAAGATACTTGAAAACAGATGGTGGATAGTTGTGCATGTGTGTGTGTTGAGGGATGTTGTGCGTACTTTTTTATATTGAGCATTTTGTGGTTTTGATTTGCGGTATCACTTTGCCGTCGGCCAAAATGGCCCCAGGAACTTGACACGGGAAAATGACTATCACACCAGATCGACCATCAGTCATTCGGATGTACATCACACGAGAAAGCCTTTCACGCCAGATCGACCCTGGGTCAGGTTGGTGTACAACACACTACTGAGAATGACTCTCACACCCGATCGACGCTGTGTCACTTTGGTGTACAACAAATGAAAATGACCATCACGCCAGATCGACCCTTGGTCACTTTGGTGTACAACAATTGAGAATGGCCATCACGCCAGATCGACCCTATGTCACTTTGGTGTACAACAAATGAGAATGACCATCACGCCAGTTCGACCCTGGGTCACGTTGGCGTACAAAACACTAATGAGAATGACTCTCACGCCAGATCGAGCCTGGGTCACTTTGTGTACAACACACGAGAATGAATAACACGCCGGATCGGCCCTGGGTCACTTTGGTGTACAGCACACGAGAATGACTATCACGCCAGATCGACCCTGGGTCACTTTGGTGTACAACACGCGAGAATGACTATCACGCCAGATCGACCCTGGGTCACTTTGGTGTACAACACGCGAGAATGACGAAAACAGTCACGCCAGATCGACCCTGGGTCACTTTGGTGTACCAAACGCTACTGAGAAGGACTCTCACGTCAGGTCGACCATGTCAGTTTGGCGTCAGGGTCGATATGGTGTGAGAGTCATTCTCGGGCGTTACTCCTTTTACGCAAAATTGTCACACCCCTCAAAGTGACTCCGGGTTGATCTGGCCATAGCAATAAGGCCTAGACCAGCCCATTCGTGTGTATTCTGCCTGCTGTGGAATCATTCTAGAGTGTCTTGTTGCACCAGCGATGCTTACTGTGAGAATAGATGTCAGCTGCCGCTCAAACTGCAGAAACAATCTGGGAAAACTGCGAAGTAAATAAAATACTGTGGAGAAAAAAACAACAACAACAAAAGACAAAAAACTCCGGATGTTTAATACAGTAAAGATATTTGGTGAATGTTTTCGTATTTTGTTTGCGAGTATTACGAAAACGTTTGATGATCTGTAACATAATAGAGAACAAATTAAATTAATGATGCCCCCCTCTCTCCACTCCCGCCCTTTCCCAAAGGGGATGCCCGGTGAGCAAAAGGTCCTCGGGCCGACGTCAGCCTTAGCTGGCCCGCGCACAGTCGTGCGCGGGCCAGCTAAGGCTGGTGTCGGCCCTAGAACCTTTTTACTTACGAAGTCGCTTTTCTTCGTAAGTCTATGTAAGCACTACAGTCTCGAGATTGCGAGTAACGCGGTTTGACTCTATCAGATGACTCCCGATACGTTGAGGTTTATTAAAGTTCGTCGTATATCATGCTGCCACAAAAAAAAACAAAAAACAAAAACAAAAAAAAAAACCGCTGTAATGACTTATTACACTGTAATTGTGAACGGGATTGAAGTGTAAGTTAGGATTATCCAGGTTACATGTGAAGGCCCGGTGCAAATGGACTATCTGTACGGTACAAACTGCGTACCAATACGAACTTGCAATACGAACACACAGCCCAGGACCATAGGGGCCTGACGATGGTGACCAAATTTAGTCACCATCGTCAGGCCCCTATGGGCAAAACGCTTGTGTCGCGGCATGAAGTTGAGGTATGTCGTAAAATATAGGCGCCAGACGAACGCGCGTTTATACAATCAAAACTGTCAAGGCGACTATCTAAGCAAATCACCCATTTTCGCTCCCATGGTCGTCTTTCTGTAACTTAGATGAGCATGTGTGTGGAGACCACATGGCTAAGGCGACCACTTTTTGACTAGTCCTTGGGGCGTTCATCTTAACAAGATTTTACTGTTTAAGAAACTGCGAGTCAGCCCTCTCGCGCGCGCACGCCAGTCATCGATGGTGTTCACATGACGCAACCTCATCAATAAAAATTGTGTATTTTCGAAAGGAGAAATAAACAAACAAACACCCCTTCCCCCCTCCCCTCACACACACAAAACGACTACGTACTGTTTACATGATATATGATCCGGGGCTTGCTTCACAAGGCAGTAACAAGCATTTCCTGTTGAGCCACAGGTTCAAGGTTACGTCAGAAATGGGAGAAACTTCAAAGGAGGAAACTGCATCAAAACATGATTTCGCGCCAGAATGTCACTTACGAGACTGCATGCGAACACCATCGACACACTCAATAGCACAGTTGAGTTCATGTGCGGCCGTACGCGCGCATAGGCTCGACTTGCAAAAACAGTATTGGGCCGCATATTTTATTGTGTCTCACACGAAACAATTGTCTTCGGTTGGGATTGTGCTAAAAATCGTAATTAAAAGGTAATAATGATCATTCATTTCACAAGTATCGAACTCTCAGCCACTCGCGCACAAACACAGACACACACACACACACACACACACACACACACACACACACACACACACACACACACACACACACACACACACACACACACACACACACACACACACACATCGTATTTGCCAGCATGTGCACACATTGTCAAATCTAACTAAACATATCTTGTTAACATACTGTTAAAAATACACAGAGTAAAATCACAGTGGTAGATAATTTGAATATATCGCCGCCCTCCTTTTATGCACGCATATATTATGCACCCTTCAAGCGCCTATGGTTTATATATCCAAAAGACGGATCAGCGACCTTGATTCCTCGAACTTCTTGGACGCGTGATCCGACACTCAAGTTCGAGCGCGAATAGTATTTTTGCTGACCAAGCAGGCTTTTAGAGATCGTGTCCGTACGGTTCGTGTGCTGATCTGTGATTTTGGACCTTACGGCGGTACGCCGTAAGGTCCAAAATCACAGATTAGGGCATTGCGATCGGATCGCGTAATATATATTGATATACATGCACTCTGTCATGCACGGTATATGATGGCGACTGACTGTCTATGATTAAATACAAGTCTCGTATGAAAGTGGCCTATAGATCGACCTTCGACCTAGCAAGCAAAGGACACTCGGGCCAACCCTGGCCCGCGGGTCCTTTGCTTACTGATCGGGGAGCACCCTGAAGCTCTGTAAGTTGTAGTAAAGGTATTATTTTACGTCACCTCCTTCAGTTGCCACATCAAGTTCCTTCTGCCAATGAAGATACGTAGCGGCTAATCTCTCTGTTTGTTTGTTTGTCTATTTTGACAAAGGGTATTTACCCGAAATATTAATAAATTGTGTTGTACCCGTCTTTTCTAAGCGTGTTTCTTTCTCCGTTGGGTACTTCTTTGCATATTACACGCTTGGCAGTCACCTTTTTGGTCTGGATTGTAGTAAAGGTGCTTTGAGAATACACTGTAGTATACGCGTCTTGCTCCACTGGCTGGTCACCGTTCAAGTATGCAGGTACGTATGCCAGCGGTCATCAGACGGGTCACTCCGTTCATTTGCGTGTACCTTGTGGTCCAGTGACTCGTATGACCCATTACATCCTGAGGCTGATTTTGTAAAATTTGCTAATTGTCCTATGAAGTCTACATTACAGATTAGGAGAATGAACAACTGTTTTAGTTCAAAGGTGTTGCCAGAATAGCTTGGCGCCTCAGGCGCCAAGCTATTCTGGCACCACCCTTAAACTATCAGTCAGATCTGTTTCAAACAATGGGTGTATCAGGGTGAAAAAGGTTAATAGCTCGACTACATTTCTCAACTGACTTGGATGACTCGACCATTATGTCTCAGTCCATCATAGAGATGGCGTCACTGAATTAACTGTATATGCAGTCAGCATTGCTGTAAACAACATCGGCTGCTGCACTGAACACACAGGGGTGAAACAGTTAAGGTTTCACCGGGGCTCCGGTTCACGTGTACTTATAAACTTGAAATGTAGTGAACCGCCAAGGTGAATTTAGACGACTAAACGGTTCTTCTCCACTGCACAGTACACTTACGACCAACGTAGATGTGGCACATGTACCAATGGCATTGAACAGTTTCAGTTAGGCATTGTATTTTCAGAGAAAAGGGGGGAAAGATCTCCTCCCCCCCCCCTCCTCTCTCTCTCTCTCCCCCCCCCCCACCTTCCGCGACCGAAAAAAAAAACAACAAAAACAACTCAAACGCATGACAACATTTCTATCAGTGACACGAAAGGTTAAAGGCATATCCAGGCAAAAAAAAAAAAAAAAAAAAAAGGATTAACAGTTCGCGACATTAAAAAAGAAAAGAAAAAAGAAGCAAGAATGTTCTTAATCTTAGTATATGTCATACAATAATGCTGGACAAAGGGCCAACTTGACTTACGAAGTCAGTCTGAATGCCGTAAAAGGCAAGACTTTTCTGCTCCTTTTCTTAGTCCTTTATACGTAGAAGAGTTCCCCTGTTGCGCACAAGGATCGGGTATCACACCTTTGTTACGTGTGTGCCAACTGACATGGGTTGTGAAAAGAAGGGCAGAGGAATAATAGATGAGGCGAGACAACGTTGATAACCCGTGTTATGTGCACATTACTGATTTTTTTTCAGCAAAGCCGGCCATAGAGCAGATTGCTTCATATTTTAACTCACTCGAAGCGCCCCGCTTCAATAGCAGCTATTCAGTGATGCGGGGCCTCTTGAATGAGTCAATGCTGATGAACGGACAGCCGAACAACCGCCGCAGCACCTAATCTTCATAGATTCTCATGAGGATTATCTCCGTTCTCTCCGTATCTTCTGCGCAAAGGCGTTCGCGTAGTATAATATTGCGTACCCCCCTCCCCCCCCCCCCCACAATCCACCCACCCAAAAGAAAGCCCTCGCGTGCCATATACCCATGATCCCGCAGACAGGGTTATAGGTCGATCTATCGGGCACGTGATGGTTCTCATGGGGGAAAGCGCAACATTACATCAACGCAACGCACTCACACGAGTGCTTGTGCGCCAGTTGCAGTGAGTCAGTTTAGTCAGAGCGGCAGCCACTAAGCAAGGCGCTCCGCTGTAAGCAGAGCACCTTGCTTAGTGGCCGCCGCAGGACTAAGCTCACTCATGCAGCTGGCCCCAGTGGTTTAGGAGTTACTAGAACCGGAGTGCGCATGGCGCAACTTGCTATCTCATCGTTATTTATGCATGTAATCACTGAGTCAAGCGCTGGCCGGCTCGGCTGTATGCGTGCGTGGGCTTAAATTGTGCGCAATCCACTACTGAAGTGTGGCAAAGCGCCTTCGCGCAGTGGCTTGCGCAGGATTTAAGCTCACTCATGCCAGTGACTTCTGCCGGATCGAACGCAGCCGTGGCGGCCATGGTGGTTTTTGACTGCACATGAAGGTTCAGTTGCATATGATTGTGTACGCTCGAGCAACAAACGCAATCCAACTGCAAGAGGCATAGACAGGGGCGGATCAGTTACCTCGAGGGGGGGGGGGTTCCAACTTTCTGTTTGGGACCTTCAGCCTACTCAAAAGGCCTCCCCGACGCTAGACCTTCTTCCAGTGGCCGAAAAAAAAATCAAACAGCCGGGTACTGGGGGTGGGGGGGGGGGGGTGGGGGTGGGGGTGGGGGTGGGGTGGGGGGTGAGGGGGAGGGACGGGGGGGGGGGAGGAAGGGGGGTACAAGAAGAAGGCGGTTGTGTGTCAACACTGTCGCCACTCGCCAAAATATCAAACAACGGGGGGTGAGTGGGGAGGGGGGGGGGGGAGGGGGTTTCGAAACTCGCCACTCTCCAGTGGCCGAAAAAAATCAAACTGGGTGGGGTGGGGTACAAGATGAAGGTGGTTACGTGTCAACACTCTCGCCACTCGCCAAAATATCAAACACCGGGCGGTGGGGGAGGAGAGAAACTCGCCAAAACGTCAAATTAGTTGGGGAGGGGTGGGGGTGGGGGGTTTCAAACACCCCAAAAAGGGACTTTGTTATAGCATTTTAAACAATTTGGGGTGGATAGGGGTGGGGTGGGGATGAGGGATCCGGAACCGCTGTGATCCGCCCCTGATAGATCCTCATGAGCCCCCGCAGAATTGGGCTCATGAGGATCTATGCCTCTTGTGCGCTCCATTTACATTCCTACAGTGTATGACTTTATATTCGTACACACTTGCGAAAATTTATTATGACACTCGTGTTCTAGAAGCGAAGGATGGCGCTGAGCGCTCAGACGGTCTAGCCAGTGAAATTCCTGTTGGACGTCAGATTCGCATTTTTAGTTTCCGTGTGTGGTCCATGGAAGGACTTCTTGCGGTAAAACCACAGGTTGGGGGTAAAGAAATGCGTTTTCAGTTATGATAGGTATAAAGAAGAAATAAATTATATATATCAGATCATGGAAACCCTTTTTTTTTTCTAACCCAGCCTGTGGACAAAAAAGTCCCCGGCTGCATTGACCACACATTTCTCAGGGCTTTTTTTCCCCCCAGGGTCCATCTCGCCACAAGTAGTCATCAGATTTTGCAACAAAAATTTGACTTATAGGATTTTTTTCACCCTAGATTTTTGCACACTGGATTTGTAGGCCCAAGATTCCACAAACGCGGTTAATAACCCTAAGCGCGGTTTTGGGAAAAAAACAAACAAAAAACCCCCCACCAAAAACCTGTCACATCGAAATTCATATGTTGTCTTCATGTCTCACAATCCAGGATCTCTTACAATGTCCATACATTGGTCATGTCTCCAGTTAAAAAATCTCTTGACGGAACTTTACTAAAGCAGAACCAGAGACATTCAGATATATCAGTTTATTTTTGTGGCACAACTGAACAGAAGCGTAAGGAAATGGTGCTTACTGTTTCACAAACAAATGTGTTATACATTATCAGTTGACTACTTGTGCCGAGATGGGCCCTGGGGGGAAAGAACTCTGAGAAACGTGTGGTCAATGCAGCCGGGGACTTTTTTGTCCACAGGCTGGGGTAGGAAAAAAAAAAATTTCCACGATCTGTACCAATATATATAATTTACTTCTTCCGCTTTATACCCATCATAACTTGAATTGAAAACGCATTTCGTTACTCAGCCTGTGGTTTTACCGCAAGAAGTCCTTCGATGGACCACAGACGGAAAATAAAAATGTGAATCTGACGTTCCATAGGAACATTCGCAAAAGGATCAACTTAACCCTTTGCTGCCGGTAACGGGTTTTGTCGTGATGATTCCTACAGGAATCATCGCGACAAAACCGTTACCGGCAGCCAAAGGGTCAACATAGAAGTGAACCTTCAGCTCACAGGGTGCGGAAAGCCCCCCGTTTGATGTAAAAAAGTCGGGAACTCTACCTAGAGAGCATGCAGTCATAAAAGCCAGGAGAGCGTAACGTTACGACCGACTGAAGCCAGGGACCTTATAACGACTTTACCTCAGCGGAATAACATGCGGCGGGTTATCTTATGCAAGGTTTCCCGTAGTCGTAGACCGAAACGATCACCGGCGTCAGCAGAGTCCCGCTGAGATAAAGGTCCTCGGGCCGGCGCTGGCCTTAGTTGGCCCGCGCACAGCCGTGCGCGGGCCACTGAGCTAAAGCTGACATCGACCCGAGCACATTTTGCTTCTTTGGGTTGTAAGTGCAAGGTCTATTATCTTCTTGGCTTTCTCCCTTCTAGAGAACAAACTAGTGGCAGTAATGTGTGTGTATATTATAAGTTATTGGTCGGAGGGGTTTGCTACACGGACCCTTGTAGGCCTGAGGGAGGTCAAAGGAAACATTGTACCCCGAAGACCTCCCGATTTTGTTTTCCTCCCTACGTCACACGACCAGTCACTTTAGCGCAAACCGTACCATGTGACCGTAACTATAAAAACCCCTGTAGCGAAAAATGGCGGACGTTTTGTAGCCCTCTCGATGACGCATCTTGGATGCCAGTTTTGTTCTATTAAAGATTGCCAAACGTTCTAAAGTACAAAGTTACTTAGTGTTGTTCGAAACAACAAGCACACTAAGTACTGGAGACGGCAACGTCATGACATATTTTAAATTACGTCATACGTCTATTATGTATAAAGGTATATTCCTTTGACGTCAGTCATGTCTGGCGTGATCCAGGTCGCAAGATGTCTTTTTGGTTTCTTTTACGAAAATAGTGGAGGAATGAAAACAAATACGTTATTGGTCGGAGGGGTTCGCTGAACGGACTCTTGTAGGCCTTCGGGAGGTCAAAGGAACCATTGTATCCCTCAGGCCTTCCGCCTTAGGGGCACAATGTTTCCTTTGACCTCCCTCAGGCCTACAAGGGTCCGTGTAGCAAACCCCTCCGACCAATAACTTATAATGTAGTGTATGACTTTTACCTCCGAGCAAATTGAGACATAGTTCAAGATCGTGACATGGTTTGATTGATTGTACATTGCTTAACGTCCCGACAGCAACAAGGCTTTCTCAGGACGTGCCTGCACTGCTTGTGAAAAAAAAAAAAATAAACAGAACATTAAATGTATGTTGCCAGCCGGTCAAATACATTAAATAAACCGAACACATGGGGCCTAAATAAAGCTAAGACCATCTAGCAACACACATCCAATATCAAGAGCTACAGGCAGTGCAGACAGTAGGGAGAGTTTAAAAAAGGCAAATACAGGTGAATGGACAAAGGGTAGACAGAAATACATGCCCCAGAATAGAGAGAAAAACCCACCCTGTGGGGCTGACCAGGGTGACCCTGGGAACTAAAAAATACCTAACCCCACCCAAGTCCCCCAGGGCAGACCCAGGTGGGGGTTCGTGACATGGCTGATTGATATCTATGCCTCTCATAGATGGTGAAGGATCGCGTCATACAGTAGGCCTACGTGCTTGAATCTGAGCGATTTTCGTAATGACGTACCTTGTGAAGTATTATGTTGCCGTCGTCGACCGTCTTATCAAGTGTGTACTATATAAGAGCTATAAAAACCAGACAAGGTATTGTTTTCACAAACCAGATAGGTGAGGCTAGCGCTGGCAGAATTGTATGCAAACCAAGGGGAATCACAGCGCTGGACAGACAACAGTTAGATCCCCTGTTGTATTGTATTGTATTGTATTGCGCTGGACAGACAACAGTTAGATCCCCTGTTGTAAGGTATTGTTTTACTTTCCAGAGGAAATAAATACCGTGCATAGATGCGCATCGTGAAAACGCATATCTCCGTCTTGTTTTACAGCGCGACTGTACATTGACACGTTCAGTGCCGTAAAAACGTGAACATCACCCAAATGCATGATGCACAGGTCCTCATGAACCCCCACAGTTGCTGCGCCTCATGCGGATATATGCCTCTTCCCATTGAACATTTGGGTTTTTGGTTGTCTTGAAGTAAAGAAGATTGCAGAAACTGAGTCTGTGTCAACTGGCCCTAAGCGGGTTAACCCTTTTCATCTTGATGCATCCATTGCTTGAAATAAATTTGACTTAGAGTTCAAGGGTGGTGCCAGAATAGCTTGGCGCCGCAGGCGCCAAGCTATTCTGGCACAACCCTTGAACTAAAACAGTTGATCTATCTCCTAATCTGTAATGTAGCCTTCACTGACAGGACAATAGGGAAATTTTTTTTTACAAAATCAGCTTCAGGACGTAATGTGTTAATACACATCGTGAAAACGCATATATATCTGTCAGCCTGTGACTGAACCGGCCAGCAACTCAGCTCACATCCAGCAGTGAAGTATGCACACTACTTTTTATTTTTTAGATGACCCACAAAGGAGACATGTTCCGAAAACCTGTTTCCAGCCACATTTTCGCACGTGCATGTGCATCGATTCAGCGGATTTATTTCTGTGAATACAACCGCTGAGGATGCCGGTACATGCGGGGGGGGGGGGGGGGGGGGGGGGGGGTCAGTGGTCACAACATAATATAAGCATTCTTTACATTCAAGTAAAAAAAAAAAAAAATAGCATATCAAGGTTTAGTTTAAAGAAATTTTTGCATTGGAAGCTTGTCGACAGTACAAAGTTTTAGCAAGCTTGACGAAGTTCAAGCACGCCGTACGATGTCAGTTCATGCTTGGTGTACAAAGTGTGAAAAGCTAAAGTCAGCAGTACGATGTTTTCTGTCTTATGTTGTGTTCTATAGGTCGTTTGACTTCGGAGCGCACAACCGTTGTTTTTGTTAAATATATCCGCAAAGAAACAAATTTCTGTACCACTTTAAGAACAAATATCATTTAGTGCCAACTGACCTAAATACATATTGAATATTTTTTACTGATTTGTCGATTCTGCTCTACAGTCGTAAAAATTTGGTGAAAAGACAAGAATAAGCCATTTTCAGTACCCTAAACAGAGCCCCGGCAGATTTCAATATCGTGGTCAATCACGTAAACTTCAAGTAGGCCTGTGTTGTTTCAGGTTTCACGTGAGAATGAATCTTTCTTATGCCGGGCTTAACATATCAATGGCACATTTAGGGATGCAAAATCATTTATTTGATGAAAAAATTCCGAAATTTTGCGACAGTACAGCAAAACTGACACATTGTTCGAGTTTCCTAAAAGTAAGTCGTATTAGGTCAACTGTCACTGAATGATGTTTGTTCTAAGATTGGTATAGAAAAGTGGTTCTTTGCGGAGATATCTGCGAAAAACGTGCGCTCCGTACAACGCCTATATCAATACAGAATGTAGAGAGGTTCTGATTGGTTATATTATCCCCCGTGTGACCTATGTCTGTACAATGTCTATACGATCAGACTCAGAAAATTCGCCAAGAGAACGTCCACAGCCTTAGAAACTCAGGGAGAATTTGACCTCACCAAGCGATATAGTTGGCTAGTTTTTGCAGCAGGAGCGTGCGCGGTACGCATGTACTTCAAAGTGAATGCCGGAGTGGCTAAACCGTGCCGGGTTGGCCTTTTTATGTGAGGACTTGCTAGGAAATGAAATGAAATGAAACTTTATTTATGAAATGAAACTTATTTCTGAACGGAAGAAGCAGTTAGCACATGTGCCATTTTTCACGCTTGTCGTTGCTAATCTACAAAGGTACAGCTCTGCTAAAGGTACAAAGCTACTAACATACAAAGTACAAAGCTACTAACATACAAGTGCACATAATATAACAAGTCGTTCAAAAAAGATGGATAAGGCAAAATGGAGGGCACCAATTATGATTGCTAATAATGTGAATGGCAAAAAAAAAAGAAAAAAAAACAAAAAAGAAGATATTCTTTAAAATTCCTTTTTTCACTTTAATCAAACACGCGCGCACGCTCTCGCCGCACCCCCCCCCCCCACACACACACACACAAACACACACTCGCGCACGCACGCACGCGCGCGCGCACACACACATATACACGCACACGTGCGCGCGGAGGTAAATAGCAAGGCTTTAGGCAATGGGGATACCCGAACCAGTGAATGAGCTGTTAGATAGCAGGTACTTGAAGAGGCTTTCCTTGAAAGAGGGGAGTGAACCAGTGTGTGTTATGTGCGCTGGCAGTTTATTCCAAAACGAGGCGCCCGAGAATGAGAGGGTGGTTTTAAATAAATCTATCCTCGGGCGTGGTGTGATGAAGTTACACCTTGATGTTGAATAGCCTGAAGCTGCCTTGGGGAAGAGCTTACACAAGTATTCTGGGTGGATTTCATTCCAGATTTTATACATGACTACCCATTTGTTAAAGGGATGGTGCCTGTCGAGAGGAAGCATCTTTAGTTTTTCAAATTTTTGGTCAGTAGAAAGGGCTGGATCAGGCAGGATCTGCTTCACTGCCCTGCGATGCAAGGAGTTAAGCCTCTTCAAGTGTATGTCGCCGCTGCCGTCCCATGTCGTGGAGGCATAATTGATGTGGGATTTGACATGGGCATTGTAAAATAGTTTGCGAGCGTCGACATCAATAAGACATTTTAGCTTAGACAGCATAAAAACATTTCTGGACACATTTTTACATACAGCATTGATGTGAGATTGCCATTTCATCTGGTTATCAACAATAACTCCAAGTAGGCGATGTTCAGTTACTTGTGTAATGGTGTGGTCTTGGATTTCCAGGCTAAGCGAAAGTGGCTTGAGCTGATGCTTCTGACGGGTTGCTATCGTCATACATTCGGTTTTGGTGGGATTAAGGATCATTGCATTATTTTCACACCATTTGGAAATTTCGCTCAGTCCCTGTTGCAAACGACCATTTAAAGACTCAAGACACTTATCGGGGGTGTGGATTGTTGCGTCATCGGCAAACAAGTCACATGCAATTCTGTCATTCGTGAAATGTAGTGGCAGGTCATTGATATTATATGCAAAAGAGGGGTCCCAGGACAGAGCCCTGGGGCACTCCTCGTTACTAAACCACTTGAAGAGTAAGATCCATTGACCATCACGCGCTGCTGTCTGTCTGTAAGATAGGAAGCGAAAAACGAGGTTGTTCACAAGGAATGAATAGATGCCTGAGAACTGGCGTCTGACGTATGAAAACAGTTACTTGAAAATGAGCCATCCAGATATATATTGAGCTTGGAAAGGAGAATGTCATGATCTACCAAGTCGAAAGCTTTCCGAAGGTCTATGAAAACAGCACCTGTAAATTCACCTTGGTTCATTGAACTTAGCCACGCGTCTGTAAGTCGCGCTAAGGCTGTATGACAACTATGCTTCGGGCGAAAAGATTAATGAGAGACCTTCGCCCTCAAGCCCTAGAAAATTGAATAATATTACAGCGTAGGTCTGCTGTCTCTATGCGAAGTAATACTATTACCATCAGGGTGTAGGTACAGGTCCATGAGTACCAGGACCAGCCGATTCCGCAACAGTTTTTTTTCCCTCTGGCTCTCTCTGGTCAACCGGACTGATTGGTGAGAGCGCGAGTGGCCGCTAGTGAGAACTTGTCGGAATGTGTACAGTCAGATTACAACTGAATCGGTGAGGCGTGCCCGTTCGCCGTGTTTAATACCGGTATTTTATTTGCTTAGTATTTAGCATGGAAATCATATTTTAGAGTTTACTCTCTCTCTCTCTCTCTCTCTCTCTCTCTCTCTCTCTCTCTCTCTCTCTCTGTGTGTGTGTGTGTGTGTGTGTGTGTGTGTGTGTGTGTGTGTGTATGTGTGTGTGTGTGTGTGTGTGTGTGCCGAGTGTGTGTGTGTGTGTATGTGTGCTATTTTAGTCTTAATAACTGACATCAAGAGATTCAAGACAAATTCCAATGTTTTTATTGTGTGTGTGTTTTTTTTTTTTTTTTTTACATGGAAACATATGGCAATAGACTATCTTATCTTTAATTACCGACACGAGACTACCCTTAGCCTTGTACTGTAAAGCCTTTACACGAATAGTATCCCGTCACAGTCAGTGGCCCTCAGTCTGATGCAACTGAGCGTGCATAGATTCTCATGACTCAGCCTGTAGGATGCAGGAGCGTATCAGAATCTTGTGGCAACGACCAGGGGTCAGTTGCATGAGTGATATTATTCATCTTGTCCTGCGCCAGGCAACTAAGCAAGGTGCTCCGCTGTAGCATAACACGCTGCTTAGTGGCTGGCACAAAACTAAGGTCACTCATGCAACTGTCCCCAGACCTGCAATGTGCTTCTCAGATGGAACCATTCAGGCTTAGGGGCCTGACGAGTGGTGCTTAAATACACATTTTGGCATTGGGCGACGCCTTTGTTAAAAGTAAATAATAATTGCACCACAAAATTGCCTAGGTGTTGCCTTTTCAAAATTAGTCTGTCTTCTTCCACTGCAACACCTCATAAAGCTTTAGGGGTGCAATCCGCGCTGTACTAGTGGTGCTACCAGTACATTCTGGAGGCGGCTTCTAGTACATGCGTTGTGTTTGCAATTTTCAGGTTACGCCGTATGCCTACCTGAAGAGCACCCCCCCCCCCCCACCTCCCCTCTCCCCCTTGGGGCGAAACCGGTCGTAGGCGGCATAAACAAAAATCTACCCAGCAGGTCGAAGATCTGTTTGGGAATATTCATGTACTACTCCCCTCTCGGGTGGAGGTTAGGATATTCTCCAGCAGATTGCAGGGCGCCTGGGGGTAGTCCCTATTGCTATATGCAGTAGGTGTTCAGTGGAAGGCTAAAAAAAATAGGTCTGTCATTCCTTCTCTCCCACTACCCTTTCTTTCTAGATCTCGTGAGCGATGCAGTCACAAAAAGGGCAGCTGATGTCCTGATGACACAATGCAAGCTTACCAGCCTGGAATTCCATGGCATTAGCACAGCAAGAGCATTCTAAGAATTGAATGAAAAATTACGTCCCTTGGAGCTAATCTAATTGAGTGCATTTTTATCTTTGGGCGACGCCTTTGTTAAAAGTAAAAAATAAAATTCTGAGAATGCTCTGCTGTGCTAATGCCGTGGAATTCCAGGCTGGTAAGGTTGCGTTGTGTTATCAGGACATCAGCTGCCCTTTTTGTGACTGCATCGATCACTTACTAGATTTAGAAAGAGACTGTAGTGGGAGAGAAGGAATGACAGACCTATTATTTTGAGCCTTCCACTTAACACCTACTGCATGAAGCAATAGGGACTACCCCCAGGCGCCCCGCAATCCGCTGGAGAATATCCAGTCTCTTCCCCCCCCCCCCCCTCCCCCCCCCCCCCCCGAAGAGGTGAGTCCAGTTAATATGCAGTCACAAAAAGGGCAGCTGTTGTCCTAATGACACAACGCAAGCTTACCAGCCTGGAATTACACGGCATTAGCACAGCAGAGCATTCTCAGAATTGAAATGTAAAATTACGTGGAGCTAATGTGATTGAGTGCATTTTTGGCTTTGGGCAACGCCTTTGTTTAAAAGTAAAGAATAATTATTCCACAAAATTGCCTAGGGGTTGCCTTTTCAAAATTAGCATTGTCGTCTATGGCTTGGAGAGCTGGCTGGATGAGGGGCTGCACAATCTCGTCCCGATAGAGCATTCCAGTCAGGGTGCCTCGGATGACGTCAAGGGGGGGGGGGGGTCCTGCCTTCCCTGCTGAAGCCTGCTCAGACCCTCACCCTGCCGTCGTTGAAGGACACAGCGAACCGTGACTCATCAGTAAACAGAACATGAGTCCACTGGAGTCTGTTCCACCTCACATGTTGACGTTACCAGGCAACCCGGGCTCTTCGACGTGCTGGAGTGAGGGGTATTCTCACTGCTGCTCTGCATGAAGCCAGGCCAATTTCGCGCAGACATCGGCAGACTGTGCTTCTGCTGACGTTAACGTTTGCAGCTTGCATCAGCTGACGTCGCAGTTGACGACAGTTCGGTCGCGCAGAGCCGCCACACCGTCAGAGGTATCTGTCCTCCCTTCTGTTGGACAGCGCGGGCGTCCTGAGCAGGGTCATCGTTCTGCCCTTCTATTTTCTTGGAATCGTGCCAGCAGCCTCTGGATCACTGAATGGGACACCCCAAGACATCTCCCAGCTTCTCGTCCGTAAATTCCATCCTGCAGCCATGCTAGCGCCCGGCCTTGATCTACTGGCGTTAGGCTTCGTCGTGGTGGCATGGTTAGGAAAGTGATTACTGAGCGACTTAGCTCACTGCTGCTGCCGTTAGGGGCTAAACTTGACATTCTCAGTGTTTTAGTTCAGTGATCCCTGTCCGTGCACATTATCTTTGGTCCTCGCGACATACTGCATGCCACGGGTATGTCGTTTTTCTGTTCACAGGCTTTCGTTTTCATCTGGTATATCGCACAGTAATATTAGTTAATGTGGTTTACTGCGTTTAGCGCGTCCGGATTCTGTCATCCAATCGGGCACCGAGTGTAGGAGCGATATACCTGCGGCCTGTAGTGTAGCGCGAGTACTGAAGCCTATGCACACGAACAGGTATCACCTAAGATACCGAGATTAGTGACTTTTCCCCTTATAAGAGCAGCGACACCACACGGCAGCAGGACTGAGTAGACAATTTCAGCTAAGTCGACCATTATGCCCTTACTGTACCGGTATTATAGTGTAGCGAAACTGAAGTGCTCAGTGTTTACGACTGACCCCTTCAACACGTGCATCACGATTTCGCCGAGTTTTTCCACCTGCCTGCCTTTGGTACGCTTGCCAATATCGCACAGCTTTTCACAAAAACTGACGACGTTTCACGTGCATTTGACACGTTCCTGGAATTTGATGAATTGTTGTCTATTGTTCCCTGTACAGCGGACTGTCTAAGGTCAACTTTTAACCCATTTTGGTCGAAAGAACATTGTATTTTATTAGTGTACTTGCGACGATAAACAATGACACAAAAAGTGGGGTGGCCCTTAAGTTTTGACCATCAGTATATGAGGCTCTGTGCCTTCAGCTAGCAACCATCGGCCTGCACTGAACATGTACAGTGCTCAGACGGAAGCAGAACTGATCAGCCATTGTGTTTAGCTTTGGTAAAGGTGCGTAGATACCATTCAGTTCAATGTATCAGTTTTACTACTAGTACGTCACATTACAAACACATGCTCACGGCGTGCCAGCACACGCACGTGTCCCAGTCAAGACCAAACTACTGACGTACTGCTTGTACTTCACTCAGGTGATCGGGGAAGCTGCTGGCAGTCTTACCCACAGGCAAGGGATGATCGAACAGTTGCGCAATCGACTCAGTACAGACGGAATCAGTCTTCGATCAGCTCTACAACAGGTGGCAAGAAATAGATTTAATCTTTTCTCACTACCAGTCTTGTTGAAAAGGTTATCAGGGACTGATCATGTGCTCGATTATGCAGCTTTCGCCCCATGTCCAGGCTTGAGATCTATTTTCAAGTTTAGACATACACTGATCTACACTGGTTACCTCCCTAGATCCGCTACGGATGATCTACACTGGCAGTGTCCCTCAATTCTCTACCGCTTATCAGCGGTAGCAAATCGAGGGAGACAACCAGTGTGTGCATGAAAATCTATTCACTATGGTCGCATTGACTCTAATCCTTTTCATCCTGATACACCCATTGCTTGAAATAAATTTGACTGATAGTGATAGTTCAAGGGCGGTGCCAGAATAGCTTGGCGCCTAAGGCGCCAAGCTATTTTGGCACCACTCTTGAACGAGAACAGTTGACCTGTCACCTAATATGTAATTTAGCCTTCATAAGACAATTTACAAATGTTACAAAATCAGCCTCAGGGTGTAATGGGTTAAACAGCCGTACATACGTAGGCCTATATTCTTCTTCCTGAATGACATTTAGCGTCGGCGGGGCACCGACTGAGTATAAACTTCTGCATACACAAGCCTAATTGAACGCATTTATACACACTGAACGCGTTCGCTGATCAATACACCGTGGCTGTTAATGATAATATTATATTCATTTCAGCCGTAAAGCGATCTGCTTTGACGGCTAAAATTTTGCAAATGTTACAAGTCAAATGCTGTCTGGCACACGTTTTCTTGCCTAAACCGCTGAGAATTTTCTATCCGCCTGCTTTTCACGATCAGCGTGAGTACGTACACGTAACTGAGGTTTTTCTACTGCCCCCGGGCTGTGCGCATCAGTGGAACTCTTAATTGAGCAGTACAAAGGAGATGAACTTTGAACTGCTCATGTACTCAGAAAAGTATTTCATTTTGCGACATTCGAACGTTGTAGGTGAAGTTCAAGTTAGCCCTTTTAGTAAACACACTAAGAATATTGATAAAGAAGAAAGTGCACACTAGTATTCATTTGTTGCATGGAGCATGACCCTTTAACCCTTGACTCATAACCCTGACTTTCTGTCCGGCGCCATCACAGTCGGCGCGCAGCGGTCACAGCGTTCGGACCTCCGCGCTGCGCTCTCGCCAACCAACAGCCAACGGCACAGCCCGGCGAACGGACTTCCGCGCTGCGCTCTCTCTCCCCAGCCCACCGCACAGCCTCTTACGAATACGGACCAACGTACGCTACCATGTCGGCCCGCAGAAACAGACGCCAATCCGCCCTTCAGGGCGACTGAACGTCAACGTCTAACAAGGCACAGTCTCTCCACCCGCCCAGACGTCCCTCCGAGATATACCAGACTTTCGCGAACCAAGAACAGGGAAAGACCCCTTCGCGTACGCAGAAGAATTGACCGCCCGGCCTACTACGCCAGGCGCCTAAACCAATCAGTCCAACAGACTGGGCGCTTCGCCCAGGACTGAACTATCGGCCCACTACGAAGCCCACCCAGCGGCAAACCACGCCGAAGCCTACCACACACCAGTGACGGAATTCGAGCCCCCGTCGGAATCGGGCTCCGAGACGGACTTCATACCACCCTCCCGGAGATCCACATCCCAGAACATCTGACACAGGATAAGGAGTGATCCAAAAGTGAGAAGAAAATTCGTCTAGGCGCCATGAACCTCGACGGCCTCAGTCGTGCGACTGCTAACAACCGCCACACCAGCCATTCTCTCAATTCATGGAGATAACCACCAACAGGCACGAGCCACCACCCGGTGGCTCTTCGATACAGGAGCCCTTAATGAGTTCCACCCACCACCACTGACCAAGTCAACCGGGAGCCTAGCCTCCCCTGCCACTAAGACAAGAGGAACCGGCACCCCCCCCCCCTCTCCCCCTACCACAACAAGAGAAATGGGGTGCGCCACCCAACCAGCACAAACGCAAGAGGCCAGGGGTGGGTTGCATATGCTTGCTTAGCGCGCAAATTTCTTGCTTAGCGCTAAGTTCACAAGCTTAGCTGAAAATGTGCGTTGCATGAGCGTGCTTATCTGCTGGAGCGAGCTTAGTGGCGTGCTTAATTCTAAGGACGGTCCCCCCCGTGCGTAGCGGCGTGCTTAGCTGAGGAAGAGTTCTTAGCTGCCGTGTTAACGCGAGAACGGAAATGTGAATTCACTCTCTTTAAACCTTGTGGCAGAAACAGCCTTCCATCTAGGATAGAGAAGGAAGAACACGATAAGTACGTGGGAACGCACGGACCCCCACCCAGCCTCGTCTCACGGACATCTGGGAATTATCGGTGAGGAGTCTAACTGATTTCAACTGACCCTGCACACCGATGGGTATAACCCAACACCAGCCGTTGTCAGAGAAACATAGATCCTCATACTATGGGAGCCTACTACACGGTACTCCTTAACTAATGCACATCTACATTAGACTTGAGACATAGATCCTCATACCATGGGAGCCTACACGGTACTCCTTAACTAATGTACGTCTACATTAGACTGACAAGCAGGGTTGCCTGCACGAAAAATTTGCTATTCTTTCTCTCTTGACTTCTTGTTTTCCATCACCGCCATTTCACCGGCGTTTTGTCTACTTCGTTTCCGTTAGGTCAGAAGAAGCGAAAACCGTGCGTTTTTATTGGCCGATTTCTACAATCTATGATGACGTAGGGGAGAACCCCACCATAAGCTATAAATAACCTATCCCCGCTCGCTAAGAACTCGTTCGGAGCTACGCACATCGCTAAGTCGCTCCATGCAACAGAAAACACTCGCGCACTAAGCAAGAGCTTTACTAAGCAAGAAAGACCTTAAGTCAGCGAGCTTAACACACTATATTTAAGCACGCTACATGCAACCCACTCCAGCACCGCAACGTCCCAGACCTTGACCGACACAGGCACGAGCCCTGATCCACCACCACCACCAGCCAACAAATCAGCCATCGTCGCACGGCAGCGACGACGACCACCCAAACGCTTCAGGACCCAGCGACGCCCGGCACTACTCGCAACACCGCCATCCCACCTTTGCCTACCACCACATCATCGCCACCCACCATCCCAGCGCCCGACCCTTAAGCCCAGACTCCACTAGCCACCACCACCTCCACCCCAACTTCCCAGGCCCTACGGGTTTACCACCTCCGCCACCACTTCTACAAGATCTGCTAGAGTGGCTGGCATACCAAATCCCTCCAGCCCGGCATCGAAGCAACGGTTAACCGGCCGCACCACTCGCCTCCTACACCACCAGCCGCAGTGAGGCGACGGATGGACAGACAGTCAGATCGATACACCCCCCCCCCCCCCCCCCCCCGCCAGGGCGAAATCAACGAAAGTTGGAAGCCCTAATCCGTTTTAAAATTGCACTTGCACTGTCCGGCGCCGTATGCAGCCACCGGGACTCAGGGGCAAATCAGTTACCGATTGGGGCTCAGACTTTCTGTGTGGGGCCTTTAAACTGAGACAGGTGGTGCTCAAAGAGTAGACCCTTGCCACTGGCCAAACAATCAAATAAATAAAAGAGGGGGTGGCGATTTTTTTTTTTGGTGGGGGGGGGGCGGGGGGGGGGGGGGGGGGGGGGGAAGGGGGCACCTCTTTAAAATTATACTATCGTGTTGTAACCGTTCATTTATTTCTTTGGGTGAGGGGAGTTGGGGGGTGGGGTGGGGGGGGGGGGGTTGTCTTAGACATACTTAGTCTTCAGAGGTTACGATTTTTATTTGATAAAACTTTTCTTTCACCGCTTTTGGCATTGTTTTAAATGGAAGGACTGATCATATCTACACTCTTGTTCTCCTCCCCGCCTCTACCCCACCTCCCTAACAAAACAAGAGTAATCGGGCACATCTGATTTTTATATGGTGTTAATTTTCTTATTGAAAAGAATGTTCTACCTGGAGTTTCTGCAGGAGCAATCACCTTGTGTTTGACAACAACACTACACTACCAATTGTTCCGTCTGAGGAACAACGCAGCCATTTGTGAGAATTGCGACACTGCTCTATACACCCACAAACCTCCTCCATATGAGGAACACAGGATCAGATCACAGAAATAGTCATGGTCACCCATGATGTATACCTCTTACACCGGCTGACGATTACTTAAGGGATAGTTAGTGATCAAAATCGAGGCGTTCCACACCTCTCCGCTGGTAACATGCATCAATGACTAACGACATTGCTACTCTGATGGGCACTGGTGCATGTCCACGGACAATACCTCAGCTACGCAGCTGAATGAGGCTGGAGACCCACTATGCTAAGAGTCACGGGATTAGAGGATTATCAATCACCTGTGACACCCGGGCCAGTCGGCTGCTCACCCCGGTGGAGATACTCACAGCGCAGTTGATTTCTCGCTTTCTGATCACAGTGTGCGTGTCCAGAGTCGTAGACTTAAATCTAGTTGACTGCCACGTGTGAGGATGCAACATGAATGGTATCGAACAGAAAGGGGTAATGCTTTTCATGAGCCCCTTTGACTGAAGGGGCACATGAAACTCTATGCCTGGTTGAGGAACTGAGTTGGGCCCCGGTTCAGCAATGACTAGACACTTCCCCAACGCTGGGGTTGACCAGCAGTCGGCGGCTTATTGAGGGTGCAATAAGGGATGTATATCACAGTAAGAGGCACTGATTTACATGAGCCCTTATGAAGGCAGGGGAACATGACACTCTGTGTCTGGGTGAAATACTGTGACAGGTGCAGGTCAGCAGTGCCAAATGACGATAATTGACTATAAGCCCCTGAACACACTAGGCTCACCCACCGATCCCGTTAGATAATTGTAAAATACACCGTACAAGAAAAGAAGAACCATGGAATAGTCAAAGACAGCATCCACAAATAACCATCAATTTTTTTTTTTTTTTTTTTTTTGGGGGGGGGGGGGTCAGGGCTGGGGGGGGGGGTGCCGGGGCCCCTTGGCCACCCCTGGATCCGCCACTGCACTGGCCCAGAACATACTCATTTTTGCTTCGCACGTGAGCCAGAAAGCGGGAGTGGGGTGGAGGTGGAGAGGGGGGGGGGGGTCAAGGCGGCGACCATATATAATAATAATAAGAATAATATTTATTTTAACCTCCAAATGAATGGTGCTCTAAGCGCTTTACAAGATCAAAAATCACAGAACAAAAAGTACAAGAAAGAAACGCTACAATAAATGTTACAAAAACTAAAGTGACGCACCAAAAGCTTACACTCACACATAGACTCACCGTTACAAGAAATTACTGCCAAAGATCGCTAACGCACTGAAAATGTATTTAACTAAGAAAACAGATAGGTATTGAGCAGTGATTTGAAAGCAGAGTTGGAGCATGTCTGACATGGGCTGGAAGGTCGTTCCAGGTGACTGGACCGAAATAAGAAAAGGCACGCTGGCCCTGGCTAGACTTCTTGCGCCTAGTAACCCTGAAAATACGCTGTCTAGTGCTGAACGGAGGGATCTTGAAGGCGTTTAATTATGAACCAGGTCGGACAAAATATGGGGGAGCAGAGTAATAGCATTGTAACTTGACAAATAACAGAAACCGTGTACACAATTCTTTGAGATACAGGCAGCCAGTGCAGGTCAACAAGTAAGGGTGTTATGTTCCCACGTTTTGGTACTCTGTAAATTAGTCGGGCAGAGCAGTTCATAACTCTTTGAAGTTTATCAAGAAGATTCTGAGGAACACCAGGCAAAAGGGAAGTACACAAATCAATGCTGGAAAGAACAAGGGAGGTAACAAGCGTTTTAGTTGCTTCGGTAGTGAGAAGGTGTCGAACTGAACTGATCTTCCTCAATTCAAAGAAGGAACATTGGCAAACCTTGTTGACATACTCTCTCATGGTCAGGCTATTGTCAAAGACAACACCAAGATTACGGGCCGACTCGGAAAAGGGGATATTGTTCTGACCGTTTCTGATTGAGTCTGGGAGATCAGTGGAGGCTGAACAAGAAAATCTTAAGGCCTCAGTTTTGTCACTATTCATTTGCAATTTGTTCTGTGTGGTCCAATTCTTGAATGTCTGTGACACAGGACTCTAAAGACTGGGACATCTGACTCAAACATGTTTGCGTTGGGCACTGGCATACAGCTCTGTGTCGTCAGCATAAAAATGGTGAGAAACAGAGTGACATTTGATAACACAAAATAACATAGCTTGCATTGTGTCATCAGGACATCAGCTGCAGTCATAAAAAGGGCAGCTGACGTTCTGATGACACAATGCAAGCTTACCAGCCTGGAATTCAATGGCTTTAGCACAGCATTCTCAGAATTTAATGAAAAATTACGTCCCTTGGAGCTAATCTGATTGAGTGCATTTTTTTGGCTTTGGGCGACGCCTTTGTTAAAAATAAAGAAAGAATAATTGCACCACAAAATTGCCTATATTTTGCCTTTTCAAAATTAGTTAGTCTTATTCCACTGCAACACCTCATAAAGCTTTAGGGATGCAATCCGCGCTGTACTAATGGTGCTACCAGTCTGGTTCTAGTATATGCGGCTTCTAGTACATGCGTTGTGTTTGCAATTTCAGGTTGAGTCCGAAATAGCTCAGGCGGTTAAACGTCGGAGCAGGAGAGCGAAGGGAATCGCCGGGTCGTGGTTTCGAATCCCGTCCCGACCCCGGTAGCTGGACTCATAATCCAGGGGGAAACACGGATTTGTTCAATAGCATGTCCGTTGAAAGGTCTGTGAAATCAAAGTGGCACAGTTATAGTGCGTCTGAGTTGATCAGTGTTCAGGTCGTACTCCATAGGCAATAGGTTACCCTGTTCCCCATAACCCGCCCGTCAGGGCCGTCCATGATCACCTCGGTGCTGTGGACGTTAAACCCGAACTAACCAACCAACCAATTTCAGGTTACGCCGTATGCCTACCTAAAGAGCCCCCCTTGGGGCGAAACCGGTCGTAGGCGGCAAAAACTGACTTTAAATCTACTCAGCAGGTCCAATATCTGTTTGGGAATATTTTCTAACATCCCCCCTCGGGGGGAGGACTGGATATTCTCCAGCGGATGGCAGGGCGCCTGGGGGTAGTCCCTACTGCTCTACGTAGTAGGTGTTCAGTGGAAGGCTCAAAAGATCTTGCGAGCGATGCAGTCATAAAAAGGGCAGCTGATGTCCTGATGACACAATGCAAGCTTACCAGCCTGGAATTCCATGGCTTTAGCACAGCATTCTCAGAATTTAATGAAAAATTATATATATATATATATATATATATATATATATATATATATATATATATATATATATATAATATATATATATATATATATATATATATATGTGTGTGTGTGTGTGTGTGTGTGTGTGTGTGTGTGTGTGTGTGTGTGTGTGTGTTTACCCACTCCACAAAGCCGCAAATTGAAGGACGCGAGGTAAAGTTTTGCATCGGACATAAATTATATCAAGCCAAATTTTGCTTGATATAGTGACGATAACCCGCAGATTTGATCACTAGACCCGAATCAAAATGCCCTCGTCTTACGAATCGGACATTTTGATTCGGGTCTCGGTAATGAATCACATTTGTCTGATATAACACACACACACACACACACACACACACACACACACACACTCCTCAGATCCGCCCATGGGTACTTATAAAGTACCGGTGGCTGCATTAACAAGTGTCCTACGACATACGAGTGTCTGCTTGAATGAGACAGCATTTATATGAGTAAAAGCTTTAACCGACACACAATTATATTCATTGTTAAATTTATACATTCGTACTCACAAACCATATAGGTGAGGCTAGCGCTGGTTAACCGTTTGTCTGTCCAGCGCTGAATGATTCCCCTTGGTTTGTATACATTCGTAGCATTTGGTTGCAAGTGGGTAATGCCTTTTTGCACTGACGGGGTTTATGTGTCGCACTGTAGGCCTATTCTTGCAGATTTGAAAACAGCTTTCAGAGCAGAACAAAATATGGGCGCTTAAAATAGCTCCTCTTTGGCTGTCGTCAGCGGTAATGGCGGTAAAATTATTCATAATTACGATACGTCGCAGACTTGAAGTCCTATGATTTATTTCTTTGTTTGCGGTATTATGTTGAAGGGGAGGGGGGGGGGGGGGCGGGCACAGAAACTCCTACTCCTCCCTCATATTTGGAGAGAAAAAAAATCAGGACAAAATTTAAGGAGAGAAGAAAAAAAGGTATTTTTTTCCCCCATGCTGGAAGGCTTTCGCCACTCCTCCTTACTTTGTTGGATTTTTCCCGAGGTTGGGATACCCCTCCCCCCCCCCCCCCCCCCCCCCCATTGTTTGATATATATATGTTAGAGGCTGGAACCGAACATCATGCACAGTAGAAGCTAATCTCCACCCCCCCCCCTCCCCTTCCCATGGCCAACGGAGTAAAACGTGGGGTGAGGTGGAGGGTCCCTTTGAAGCAACATGCATAGCTCTCATAGGCTGCAAGGAATGATGAGAATCTATGCCCCGTGCAGGTGGAAAGGAAAATAAGTTGTCAACAGGATTTTCCGCATTTCAAGTGACGTATTACACTGAACACTGTGAAGGCCGTTCTTCTCTTCAGCCTTTGTGCCGTCCATGTCACTCCCTTCCAGCCACTAGTTGCACAAGTGAGACCATCCCAGCTGCAGAAAGCACAAGGTCCACCGGCCGAGCCGGCTGTCGCTGGCCCGCGCACGACTGTGTGCCGGACTTCGACCGGTAGACCTTGTGATTAGCACTGGGCTGCACTGAGTCGGCACGTATTATAACATGCGAGGCTTTTTGGTTCATATACAACTATGTTCCTCAGTAGCAGCTCTTTTGGGACCAGCTGCATGAGTGAGGTTAGTCCTGCGGCAGCCATTCAAGCACGGTGCTCTGCGGCTATAGCGCCAGCCACTACTGAAGCAACCCCTCCCCCCCCCCCCCCCGCCCCCTTTCCGCGTTTAGTGATACAAAGATATGATGAACTCTTGTGGTGTCGGTAGCACTTTATGTCGATGTGATGCCTGCAGGAAACATCTCAATAAAAACGCTACCGACACTCAACTCGCTAAAGACCTTGGTCTTGGTATGATGTAGTTGCGTAAATCATAAGGAAAGGCCGTAAATAACAAGGTCTACATGATGTCCGTCACGTGAACTAAAAGATTGACATAATTATGCAGGGCAAACATCAAGGTATATCTAGTGGGTCGCCCACTCTTTTACTGTGCGTATAATATAATATGCTACACTTTTGCAGATTTCAAATGCAGGAGTGACAGTCCGACAAACTAAAATGACTTAAAACAGACCGTGGCCACAGACTAAGCTGATGGGATTAACTGACATAAGGGCTGTTGTGCTTGAACCAAAACGCTGAAATTCAGCTTTCTGGGAGTTTTGAACACGCTGAATCAGTTTCCAGGACTGAAGACTATCACCCATACAAATGTCTACTGAAAAAAAAGTGTAAAATGTGTTTAGATGTCTTCCGCAGAAATCGGCTTCGCAAAGGGCAACTCCTAAATATGGGAATTTCCACTTTCGGGGTTATTAGAGTGACGAAGTCGGGCGTGCAATGGGGCCACATAATTATGTTCACCTTGAACTCATTCAGCCCGGCGCACGTCTAAATTTTGAAGTCGTCATCTAACGACTATGCACCTGGTGCAGGAGATGGACTGACCATGATAATTCAAGGATAGTGCGCCAAGCTAATCTGGCACTACCCTTGAATTATCATAATCGACCCATCTCCTGCTGTAGTGCGTCAGGGCTGAATGGGTTCACTTCGCTGCCGGTGATTACTTACGAATTTCGCGTCAGAAAAGAAAAGCAACTGCACACTGACTCACATTCTCGTGAAGAAAATTGATGTAAATGAGACAAAATCAGACATAAAGAACAAAGAATTAACAAGAGACATCAATCCTCATGAGCCCCCGCGACAGCGGGGGCTCATGAGGATCTATGTCTCTTGTGGGTAGCGTTCGACTTGACCAGGCAGCTAGGGGATTACAAAAACAACCGATGACCGTCTCAAGTGATATTCCGTGTAAATTTAGATCTGTTCATGTTATTTTAACGCAAACCTGCCATAACACCTCCTGCTGACCTAAATAAGAGGTCACTCTGTGGTTTATTTGACAAGATCGGGCAGTATTTGCGTGAAGCCGGCAAGATCGTAAACATTCGAGTGTTTTAATAATCTTTTTTGTGTGTTGTTTACGTATATTGACTCTGTGTGTGTGTGTGCAAACACGCACATCTATATCCTGGATGTGTGTCTCACCTGTTCCTATTGACAATGAAAACTGATGCTGCCGTGACTCGATGTAGTCACCTGTGACTTTTCTCTATATTTAGATGTTTTCTTGACTGTTCACACTTTCTTACCTGTGTGAGATCATGTTTAGCGTGGGCGTGTGTGTGTGTGTTAGTGCATGTGTGCGTGCGTGCGCATGGCTGTTTTCAGCTTTAGCATTTGCTGCCTCGATCACAATAAGGTGCCTTTTATGGACCAATTTCAGACGCAACGTAACTGAATACGCCTGTATTTTTCCACACACACTGTCACCGTATTGCAATTAGCTCGAAATACCTAGCAGAAATCCTGAAACGTGAAATATGTTGATTTAGGAAGTGAAAGAGCGAACTTGCATGGTACACAATGTTATTAGCACTGATGCAAACTTCCGTTGTTCTTAACCCATTCAGCCCTGACGCTACAGCAGGAGACGGGTCGACCATGATAATTCAAGGGTAGTGCCAGATTAGCTTGTCCTTAGATGATGCCTCCAAAATTTGGAAAATACGTGCGTCTGGCTGAACGAGTTAAAGTTTGCCAAACGTACTATGAATTTTACCGCAGAAAACTCACCTCTAAATGGTCCCAACCTGCACTTTTTTTGTTTTTTTTGTTAAGCGGACAAAACTCGTCATTGCGAGTTTCTAAATTATTTAGTTGACGCGGCAGCTCTCGTTTACAAGCGGCAGGAAAGGAGGGGTTGGGTTCGTTTAAAATGTTTTCCTGGTAAAATTCGTAGTATATTCGGCACACATTTACTCTTTGGCTGTCGGCAGCTTTTGTCACGATGATTCCTGTAGGGATCATCGCGACAAGATCCGCCACAGACAGCCAAAGGGTCAAACGGACCTTACTGCATTATATCGTCAGGTCCAAAATTACTGACCAACAGACACATACACACAACATAAATCTAGAACAAACTCGGGAAGTACTGTCCTTTATTATTCTCATTTTAAAACCCTGGAACAAACAAACGAACGAACAATATACAAAATAAACATCACATCTTTCGCCGCCCATTTAGCACAAAAGGAGGAGCTTTTTATATAACGTAATGTAACGTACATGTGTGATCGCACAAGTAAAAAAAAAAACAAAACACATAGGTATGTAACAGGCAAATATACTCTAGGCGAGACTATCACGAATATTCTAATTCAAAATAACTAACACGTTCACACTGAGGCTAACATGAATGTCACGTGATGGTCTCGCCGAGACTATCACGTGATATTCAAATTAACTAAAACGTCCATTTCATAATGTATTTCTTTCTCTTGCAATAATAAAAAATCGCAACCAGGAATCACAAAGACAGCGTAGTGTGGTGGGTATCAATGTCATGAGTGACAATATCATACACATAATTATCATTTACAATTACAAATGGAACAATGATCATGAACACGGACAGAAAGTCAAAAACGTAAACGTAAAGGCACCCTTACCATTCAAAAATGTGTCAGGGTAAAGAGACCACACTGGTACCCTCCTTCTACGTGTAGCGGAACGAGGGAGGTAACCAGTGTGGGCAAAGACAGGGTGTCTACTTGGTTCAAACAGCTCACGATCTAGAACCATCTATTCAGCGGCAAGTGTTTGTCAATCAACCCTTTGGTTCTCGGTAGTGCTTTTTGTGGAGGCAATTTTTGCAAGGAATCACCTCCACAAAAAGCACTACCAACAAAGGGATAAATCGCGGGAGATAGATCGATGATAGCGGCTGATTGCTTTAGCGATATAATCAGATTTTACCTTTTGCCTATCACGGTCCATCTATCTCCAACACGGCATTGACAAACTGTACGAGAGTAAACGGGTAATCTTGTGCGATAGCACGTAGAGCCTCCTTTACAGCAGAAATTCATCAAGAACACTGAAGAATAAAAATCGCAATAGCATTTTATTTTTTGTAAGCGTGCGGACATCTTTAATCCACTGTAAGGCGTCCACCTCTTAATAATGCAAGCAATCTTGCACACGTGCTTGCACACCTTCAATCTAACTAGCATAACGTCCGACTCGCCCATAACATTAATTTATGAACAAAACGCTGTACAGAATAGTAGACAAAAGCTAAACTACATTTTATTGTGTCACCAGTGATATACTGACGACAACATTCTTCTTAACCTTAAATAAAAGGTTTTACGACTCAAAACGAGTAGTCCTTTTATTAATGTCATTTTCAAGTTAAACTAAAACTTCACTTTTCATAAATTAAAAGAAAGACCGCTTTTCACTGTTATATATTTACAGAGACAGAGTACTCTACGACTCTATTATAGCAGTTCCTAAAAAGAGATGGACAAAACATCATAACATTGAAAGAACATTGACCCACAGAAAATGCGTAGAAGAGTTTCCGTTCGTATACTAGGTCAATAATCAATGCATTGCTGAATGACGATTGCTCCTTACTTATGCATGTAGCAAAGCTTGCCCCAAACCAAAATAACTTCTTGCGAGGTAAACTGTACTAGCTGTAATCTCTAAATGTTCAACACAATTCGGACCAAGTTTTAATAACAATAATAATGGAGATTTGTTAAGCGCTCAATTCTAAAAGTAGATCAAGCTCTAAGTTTTGACAACACATACTAATCAGCTCTTTGTGGGGAAAAAAAGAGGATTACTTGTCAAGTATAGCGCAGAGAACACTGACACACAAGCATTTAAAAAAAAAAAATCATTTTTAATCACCATCACGATCCCTGAACGAGGGCAATCGCCGAAAAAACAAAAAGCGGATTTAAGAAAACAAAACAAAAAAAATTACATGTCCGTGCCTCTAAGAGAAATAAAATAATAGGTCAATTTTGTATTATTATTATTTAGTTCCGATAGCCTTATTTTACTTTTCACGATGCATGAGCACGAGATGGACGACCTACTTAGAGTCTAGGATGACCGATTACTACGTGCCTATGAACAAAAGGCTTCGGACCGACATCGACCAACGTTAGTCCCGCGCAGGGGTGCGCGCGGGGCCGACGGCGCCCAAAGCCGGCCCGATAACCTTCTACTCACTGGCTATTCCCAGGACACGTTTCTTTCAGCCATAAAAAGCAGCGGGACTACACGTACTATTACAGGGATAATGGAGAGAGATTGTGCTAGCAGTGAGGAAAAATCGATCGCGGCTAAGCCACGCCCAGCTGCAAGAAGAAACCTTAACGATCTCTTGTATCTACCTGCAAGAGACATAGAATTTCTGGTGCCCTTTCGAGCCGCATGGGGCTCTTGCGATTATGTGCCTTTTGCGGACTTGAATCGCCTGAATTTTCATCCGCAATGACGGGGGAACTTTTGATTTAGTCTTCGACTGCATTGACTTCTTCTTAATGATAGTAAAGCAGCGCGCGCCGCGCACGAATGGCTGAGCGGTACATGATAAAGACAGAAGCTTTATTGGTGTGTGGCTCGAAATGTTCACACTTACGTTCACCCATTACATCCCGAGACTGAAATTTCAAAATCTGCTTAATTAATGTCTTATGAAGGCTCCATTGCAGATTTGGAGACAGATCCACCATTTTTGTTCAAGCCTGAGGCGCCAAGCTATTCTGGCACCATCCTTGAACTATCAGTCAAACTTATTTCAAGCAATCGTGAATCAGGATGAAAAGAGTTAAAGTTGTTACAAAGACAGAGGACAGGAATTTGTCAGGTTGCGGCTAGGGCCCACACGCACTGAATCGCGATTCCTTGATTAGCGCTGCAGACTTCTGCAAGAAGTATAGAATCTATTAGCCCCCTGCAGTTGCACGGGCTCATGAGAATTTTTACTTTTTGCTCAGTTGTTCACTTGCTGGCGGAGATCACTTCAATTACATCTGAAGATCAAGAACAATTTTCATGTTAACTCTGCAACTTTACTTACTGGCTTTTGGCTCGGGTTGAGTGGTTGTGTGTGTGTGTGTGTGAGTCATAACACAGATTACTCCTCCACACATTATGTAACCTGCATCACATAGTATATCCCCGAGCACAAGAAACGCAACAAATGTACAAGTAGCAAATGTCAAAGAAACGACGACAGAAAGCTTTCAGTTTTAAGATGTTTCTTGGTGTGTGCTTTTTGTACATAACTTTGTAAAACTAAATATTACTAGGTTAACAAATTGCAACACTGAAAACTGTGCACATTTCATGCCCTATTGGGAAGGTTTCAGAGGTCCACACTGGCTGTCTCCGTCTATTTGCTGCCACTGATCAGCACCAGCACATTGAGGGATACAACCACTGGGTCAGAGGTCATGAAGACACCTGAAGCACAAAGACTTGGGGAAAAGTAACCTGCATCTAGGTCTCTGGACTGGGTTCGGGTCCCCGTTCCGGCCCCGGCAGCTGGGCTCGCAATCCAGGGAAAAAAGACGGGCTTGTTCCATAGCATGTCCGTTGAAAGGTCCTGGTAAATCAAAGTGTCACAGTTGCAGTGTGCCTGAATTGATCAGTGTTCAGGTCGTACTCCATAGGCAATAGATTTTCCTGTCCCCCATAACCTGCCCGTCAGGGCCGTCCATTATCACGCCGGTGCCTTGGACGTTAAACCCCGAACTAATCAACCGGTCTCTGGACACAAAGGCACACTCTGGACATGTAACACACTGGTTGTCTCCCTCGATTCGCTGCCACTAATGCAGCAAGCGAATCGAGGGAGACAACCAGTGTGTTTATGTAATTTTAAGTTAAAGAAAGCGACCTTTTGTTTTCACCCTTTGCACATGCAGTCATAATATATATGTGCATTAACAACTACTCAGTAAGTGTTACTGTTAATTATCATCATAAATTTTACTTTCTCTCATGACACTGTAGCTTTTCCTATCCTCGACAGTATGTACCATGTGCACATTTAATCCACCTGTCAGACAGCGGCATGTTTCCTCCCAATATAGGTACAGAAACTGACTGCAATGCTAGCTCGCTCTTTTTTAAGATCAAATAAAATGTACATGATTTTAATCCCCTTGTACATGCATCCACCAGTATGGTTTACTGCACCGGTGACTGCATGTGCATTGGGTTCGATGCATTAGCAAATCATGACTGAAAGAAACTAACGTTTATATAACATCCACTCACATATTCCATTCCATCTTCAAAAGCATTATTCTCAAGAGCCCCTGTACCAGTAAGCCAAAGATCCTCCAGCAGCGCGCTGTCCGCCGCAATGGGCCCAAGCAGAGCCGCGGACCAAATATGGCCAACTGCTTTTGCTTACAAGGGTAGCTCATCTAGACCCATCTGAGTGCCTCTGGCTGTAAAACGCAGCCACTTAAAAATACACGCTCAATTAACTTATTCTAGACACATCACATTCACAGCAAATATCTGTGTATCTCGTTTAAATTAAGGGCTACAACTGAACTGAATTAAACCGAAGCACAAAAACAACAGTGTAAAAGTAAATGAAAAACGGAAGAGGCATGTACATTTTAGCCATAATGATAAAGCACATGTACCATACATTCTTAACCCACTTGTGCATGCAGCCACCAGTACTGTTTACACTGTAGCACAAGGGAGTTTCAACATTAGCAAAATGCGACACGAGGACAAATTACAGACGTAATGGAATCTTTGTGCGCATTGAAAACTGTGGCTTTACAGAACTCAAAATCTAATGTATGCTGCTGTGTATGGAGTGAGCTAAAAAGTCCTACATTTTTACAGCTTTCAAGGACCAAGTTAATGGAAGTTTTAAAAAAATGCCAGTGTTGAATGAAAATGACACAAATTTGTATGCCGATGTGTTGTAAACAAAATGACAGAAGTAGATTAGTAGTAGATCTCATGCACACACATCCATCCACACTTTTACATACATGTGTAAACACGCATGCTCTGTCAACACATCGGTAGAAACAGTACATAGACTCACAGCAGGCAATTCTTTGGATTAATTTATTTTTCACAGCTGCTCTCTGTCCCAGTTCATCAAAGTTCCACTTAGATCAGTGGTTTTGAATTTAAACTTAACCCTCTTGTGCAGGCAGCCACTTATACTGTTTACAAGGAAACTTGGAACACCCCCCCCCCCCCCCCCCCCCCAAAAAAAAAAAAAAAAAAAAAACCCAAGAAAAAACCAACAACCTGTTAGGTTGCAGTGACCGCACAATTTTTTCTTACAGTAAACATCCTGGTGAATTTCAATACAGCATGCTATAGGAACTTAAATTGATTGCTTGATTGTACATTGCTTAACGTCCCGACAGCAACAAGGCTTTCTCAGGACGTGCCTGCACTGCTTGTGAAAAAAAAAAATAAACAGAACATTGAATGTATGTCGCCAGCCGGTCAAATACATTAAATAAACCTAACACATGGGGCCTAAATAAAGCTAAGACCATTTAGCAACACACATCCAATATCAAGATTGTACATTGCTTAACGTCCCGACAGCAACAAGGCTTTCTCAGGACGTGCCTGCACTGCTTGTGAAAAAAAACACGAAACAGAACATTGAATGTATGTCGCCAGCCGGTCCAATACGTTAAATAAACCTAACACATGGGGCTAAATAAAGCTAAGACCATTTAGCAACACACATCCAATATCAAGAGCTACAGGCAGTGCAGACAGTAGGGAGAGTTTTAAAAAGGCAAATACAGGTGAATGGACCTCGGGTAGACAGAAACACATGCCCCAGAATAGAGAGAAAAACCCACCCTGTGGGGCTGACCAGGGTGACCCTGGGAACTAAAAAGTACCTAACCCCACCCAAGTCCCCCAGGGCAGACCCGGGTGGGGTTCCAATATCAAGAGCTACAGGCAGTGCAGACAGTAGGGAGAGTTTTAAAAAGGCAAATACAGGTGAATGGACAAAGGGTAGACAGAAACACATGCCCCAGAATAGAGAGAAAAACCCACCCTGTGGGGCTGACCAGGGTGACCCTGGGAACTAAAAAATACCTAACCCCACCCAAGTCCCCCAGGGCAGACCCGGGCTATAGGAACTTAAAACACGCTTGTTTTACTCTGCAAGGAGCATATAGTGGGAGGTTACCTGTGTGCCCTGAGAACTGACGTCAATATTAAGGTGTTAAGTCTTGGGAGGAGACCTCAACATTAGCCTGATCAACCCAGTATACACCCCCCTCAAAGCTAGTTTGCTGTGAATGTGATGTGTTACTTCTTTGGTTGTCGGTAGCTCTTTCTTTTTTGCGATGATACCTGCAAAAATCATCACGACCAAAAGCACTACCCACAGCCAAAGGTTTAACTAAAGTATAACTGCTAAATAGGGGTTTGACCATTTAATTTTTAGAGCCAGTACGCTCGTAATATGTTTTGAACCTACTGGTCTTGCCAGTTTTGAAATTACATACCATCCAATACTTTTTCACACCCGTAAAATACGTATAGTTTTGTACATCAACAACATAATTCTGCAGCAGGGAAAGGGACCTTTCGCACCATGGCTTTTATACACTTGCAAAATATAATGTTTGTAACTCCCTTGTGCATGTAGCCACTGGTACTATTCACAGTACTGGCACTATTCACAGTACAGACGGCTGCGTGTACAAGGGGGTTTATACAAGGCAATCATACACTAAGGATGTATGTTTTGAGGTAATGAAATAATGTAGGAGCGCTCCTGGCCTTTTGATGATAATGACATAGTGTCATAAGGCACCGCCAGCATTATAACAAATGTACTTCTTCCCATCAAGCTCTGAATCTAATGGAATATGAAGACAAATTCTTCCCAACTAAAAACTAACAACAAAAATAATTCTCTGCCATACATGTATTGCAATAAAAAATAAATTCATTACACTTTTACTCAAATTCCCAGTTACTGTCAGCCATACGAATCATGTTTACAATTTCCTTCTGCCATTTTTTCCTCATACAAAAAAGAAAACTTTCTGATGGTTTCAGTAGTCATGTATCCATGGCACAACTGAAAGTCCTCAGTAAGCAAAAAGTTATTGGCCTGACGTCAGCTGTAGTTGGCCCACACACAGCTGTGTGTGGGCCGACTTCAGCTGATGTTGGCCCACTGCCCTTTTGCATACAGGATCAGAGCACAGGGTTTGCACAACTTCAACATATTATACATTAACAAGATGAGTGAAGATGGTAGTGTCTTTTCTTTCAACTAATCAAATGGACATGACAGTTGTCAAGACTGTCAAAATGAACCAATTTTTAATAATTCTTTTTAATGAAAACAACTGTTTCTCATATAATATGTATTAACTTTTTCTCTGCAAGTCTCAGTGAAGCACACTCTGTGCTCTCCTTTGCAACAACTTGTAACGTTTTACTTTTTAGAGACTAAAGGTGTAGGCATTCTGTGGCCGACCACTATTTTAAACATCAAGATGTTCCAATTGCGCACAATATTATTAACTGCAAAATTTGTGTTCGAGCACAACTTAAGACTACTAACACATCACATGAATGCATGGTATTCTTCATAAATCACACCTGAATAAAGCAGCTAAACAATTATTGCTGTGGGAATCATAGAAACATGACCCAAAAATATATTTTTCTCTACAAACTGATGCTGACTGCTATCAGGAAGAGGCTGTACATTTTATATTCATCACAGGCTGATCAACAAATTCATCTATAAGAGATTTAACACTGATGAAAATACTCTTCTGAATGTATTCTAAATTAAACAAAACCAAAAAAAAAAAAAAACCCCAAAAACAAAGTCCACGTATTTAATGTTATATTCTAAAGACTAAAGTTTAATAAGCCATAGTAAAGTAGGCTTAAATACGTTTCCCAGTGTAATTCATATGCTCTGAATACAACTGTAGAAAAGTGGTTTATTTTGAAGCTGATTGTAAATAGATCATTATGTGACTGTACATTTTTTTTTTTTTTTTGAAGCCATACTTATAAACCTATCATCATATGCCCTTCCTTAATCTGAGGACTGCCGTTAGATGGCCATAGTCACCTGCTCAGTATTAAAGTTTAAACCCAAATACATGTAACTAACTCTCCTTAATCTGAAGATGCAGATAAAGGTCAAAACTCCTGTCAGCAAACAACATTAATTCTCTTGAGCCCCTGCAGGTTCATCTAGCCCTAAATATGCAACAGGCACCAATTCTCATCAGTCCCTGCAGGGGCTCATGAGAATCATTGCCTGTTGCACATTAGGCTGGATGAATGACTGTAATAGAAGTTATAGAGCAATTCAGCAGCAGCAGCAGACAACTGCAGTTTCAACAAACTTTAACCCCATTATATGTGCAGCCACTGGTACTGTTCAAGTACAGACATGGCTGCATGCACAAGAGGGTTAGCTTTTAAAAAATAATCTACCAATAAAAATATGATCAACAAAAGAAAATCTCATGCCAAGACCATGAACACAGCCCCATGTGATGTTTTTTAAAGCAGTGCTTTAGTTTTCATCAACACCCTCTGCAATTCCTCATTAAGTGGGTTCCAGATGTGCAAGAGGCACCATTCACATTAGCTCCTGCATTCACTGGGGCTGATGTGATTCTATGTATTGTACCTCATGTTGACCAAGATTGGCTTCACATTTGTCATGTGGAGGGTGTACCTGTCAATGTTATAATTTGACTGTCTTTATATTAACCCCATTGTGCAGGGAGGCCCAAATCCACTTGCCTGTCGCCAAATGCTGTCAAGTGTGGCGGAGTTTATGTTTCTGGAAGCCCAAATCGTGAATGATAATTTCAGTGCACATGTAAACATAAAATTTTGGGCTAGATAGAAGAGAATAATTTGGGCATCCCAGATCATTTGATTTATATGGTAGTCTGAATGCCTACTAAGATCTTACAGCATTTGGACATATCTGCTTGTGCATGCAGCAACCATTACCGTTAACACCAACAGTACTTTTGGATGCCTGAACAAAGGGGTTAATTTCTGCACTACACAGTCAGCACAAGGTTTTCAATGTTACTTTACTCTCTTTGTATACATTTTACTTTTAGAACAGGGCTATTGCTACATGTGCACATAAATTTCTGTCAATTTCACTTGGCAATAAGATGCACAAAACATGCACAGTGCTGGAAGTGAAGAGCTTAATTTTTGCTGGTAAAAAAATAACTGTCACACGATACATAAAAAAATGTTACAGATGAGCGCAAAATGCACAAATGGAGAATAACAGACACATATAAAAATAATGGAAAAAGTGTGGTTTACATTTCATACAAAATTTAACAAATAATAACAAACATTCTGACCACAAATGACAGAATAATTATTGTTGTTTCACTCACAGGTAGTCTTTTACACACACACATGAACACACGCACACACACTGTATAATCAAACGAGTGATACACACTTGATCCTGCACCGACTTGGCTTTAACACTACCACAGTCAATGTTTGATAGAATTCATCTGATATGACAAACTGGAAAACGGATACCAATCGCCGACTTCTCTATTTCCATGTAGCTCACATATCGCTGCTGTTCACTTGTGTGGATGTAGACAATCTGCATTTCAGTTAACCTCAGCACTGCCAGTAGTTGCAAATTGTGGTTCTGAAATCTTTAACCCAAAGCCAAAACGCCCCAGCATTCCAAGGAACATGGATACAAACTGTGGTCAGTAAGAGGCATAGATCCTCATGCCCCAGCAACTGTGAGAGCTCATGATGATCTATGTCTTTTGCAGTTGTATCATATTCATAGTTTTTCTGCACAGCGAAGGGTTAACCTCCTCACCAGGAAATAGCATGGGCGTTACCTAGGATAATGTCCGCATTTTTCAAAAGTAGCATAGCAACACAAAGACGCTCACTGATTTCCACACAGAGCCAAGATTTGTCCACATTTTAAAATAATCCAGGGTTTCACATAACAGCACTGAAAGCATTTCAGCAGCACTACAGGCGCAAAACACAATCATAAAAACAAAGTACATACAGTACAACTGTTGTAGTACTTACTAATACAAAAATGCACAATATATACCAATGTCGAAAATCACAACAGGAAAATATGCAATGACGAGTTCAATACACGCACAAGACAGTACGCTGCCCTATTCATTAGCCTGTAATGGCTGATGCGCTGATGATGAACAGAGCTCAAGTGAAACGTGAATGCAACTTCATGAGATCAGTACTGTCGTCTGTACTGAAGCATTATGATGGGATGATCTGTGGAACGGTCAGAACTTTATGCTAGCAGTAGTACTCCACTGCACACAGCACATCCATGAGACAGGTAGAACAAGACATTAAGTTGTTGAATCAGTCCCTAACCCAGACCTCTTCATCTGCAAGAGGCATAGATTCTCATAAGCCCCTGCAGTTACAAGGGCTCATGAGAATCTATGCCCCTTGCTTACTGAGATCAGCTCCAGCTGTTCCTCAATTTCAAAGCATCATTTTGTGTGACGCACTCACCGAGCTGACAAAAGCAAAGGCTATCTGTATCAGTCCAAACATTAAATGTCAACGCCAACAAAATCCAGTACAGTACACTGTTATAATGCAAATCTTTCCAGAAAGGGAGATACTAATCCACATAGGGAAATAAAACAATGTACAATTCACTTCAAATATAGCGGGCAAACACTGCTATGTTGTCGATAATAGATGAAACAGCGTGTGCACTTCGTTAACCCGTTGCCTGTCGAAAACGTTTTTGTCAAGGAAATCACCTCCACAAAAAGTGCTACTGACAGCCAAAGGGTTAATGTCTGTAGAGCTTTTCACCTTGACAAAAAGTGCTACCAACAGCCAAAGGGTTAAAAAGCATAGATTTTAATGTACAATATTTTGGCTAACAGTAGTGGCAGGTGAGTTGATGCCATCAAAGTTAAAGTCCAAGTTTCCCTCAAGAGTAAGCTCCTGCTTGATAACCTGGTCCATATCATAATCGACAGATATCAAGGACTCCATGTCTATATCCAGGGGCAAGTTGTTGTTGGAGCTGTTGTTGGAGCTGGGCATGGACACATTGTTCACAATCTCACACCCACCATTACCCGTCTCTGCAACACCTATAAAATTAGTGGAGGAGGAGGTGGACATGCGCGCCTGGTTACACAGGTGTTGCTGAAGCTGTGGGCTTGGGCTGTGCTGTTGGGGAGGGGTGGGCTGCATGCGGTGGTGGGGGGACAGGCCCAGGTTTAGCAAGGTGGAGTTGATGTTGTTGGGGCCGGAGCATGTAACGGAAGCCGAGCCCAGGGTGGTGGGCTGGCACAAGCCAATAGGGCCGCGTGTTAGAGCTTCTCGCAGGATGGAGGCATTGACAGCAGCTTGCTGGAGCGCTACCTGTTGCTGGGTTTGCAGGGAGGGACTGGCGCGGGATCCGGGGGACCCAATCAGTGCACGATGCTGCTGTGGGGAGAGCTGGCAGTTGAGCGGTGACATGACCGGCTGGGGGCTGGCTCGCTGGATCTGAGGGCTGAGTCGCGCCGCGAAGGTCTGGGGGCTGGGACTGCCCTGCTGAGATTGGTCAGGCGAGGCGAGCTGCTGGGGCTGTGTGTTGATGGAAAGCTGGCCGGGGCTGCCCATCCCATCCAGACCCACGTCGCGGTACATGTCCCCCTGCCCGTATCCATTGAGGGCTCTATGAACGTTGGGGTAGCTGCTGTTGGGGAAGGCCGCACGCTCCAGGTTCGTCAGGTTGGAAGAGGGCTGCAGCTGTGGGGACGCTGTGCCACGATCAGGATAGGGGGGTGGGGCGGGCAGGTGTGAAAACGGACTGCTCTCACTCATGTGTTCGCTGATGCTAGACATAAAGCTACCGGATGAACGAGTGTAGTCGTGAGAGGATCCATTAGTGGAGAGGTAGGAATCTGCACCCATCCCGTTTATGTCCATACTGTCTTGGGTGGTCAGCTTCATGCCGTCCACCAGCGAGTCCACCAAGTCAGAGTAGTTATCACCACCTGGGTACATTCCTGTTGAGTCTTCCACCTCCCCACCCCACGGGATGGGGGACATGGGCGGCACCTGGTTGTCATGGAGATCGGGTTCTATCCCAGCATGAATAGGAGACAGACGGCCACAGCTGCTGGCATTGGAGCCGGTGCGTGCACGGAAATCACCAAAGCCCAGTGTGTCTAAGTAATCCTCACTGCCTAGAGGGCTGCCACCATTTTCCAAGGCAGCTCTCAGAGCCTCCACCTTCTTCTTTACTCGGCCCCTCTTTTTTTCATAGTTTTTGGTCTCCATGCTGCCTGCCCTGCGACGTGGGGCTTTCCCTGGTTTGGCATCAGGGTTGATAACCCACCAGGAACTTTTTCCGGTCCCTTCATTCTGTATGCGCATAAAACGGCTGTGTAGTGACAGGTTATGACGAATGGAATTCTGCACATAAAAAGACCAAAAATTTACTGACAAGTACAGAAATAAATTATTAACACAATAAGTTTTTTTTTTTTTTTTTTTTTAAATCTGCATGAATTTTAAAAAGAAGAAGAAGAAGGAGTAAAAACATAATTTCAAAGAAAGATATTTCCAAAACAACCAGAAAAAAGGACAAATAAACAAACAACAAAACTCCCCAAAACAACCAACAAAAAAAACCCCTGAAATTGTTTTTCTATGATACAGTAAAAATCAATTTGTAGCTATGCATGTACTACAGATGTACGTGAATCACCCCCCCCCCCCCCCCCAACAAACACATATATTATATGTATTGATGTTGTCCCACCTTAAGACACATAATAAAACACACAAACAGAAAAAAGCAACATAATCTCTTACAGCAAACCACATCACCATTAATTGTCATGCATGATCAAATACTTGTATCATAATAAACAACATCAAGAATAATGACCATGTTTTAATTTCTATTCATTTCCTGTATGTTTAAAGTTATCCATCTTTGAGTTTATGGGCCCCCTACAAATAACCGTTAAACTCGCAGAACTAAATGACTTCCATTCTACAGAACGGAAGACTTTTAGTTTTGAGAGTTTACTACCATTCTGCCTGTGACATATCACTCCATGTATGACCGCACTGCCCCGTTCTGCCCTTATATATCTACTTTCAGTTTCGACTAAGTTCTGGTTCATTTCTCACCCATTCCAAGTCCAACTTTTAACATAGTCAACGCTTTGTGGGATATGCCTACTTCGGTTTCCGCTACATGAGGGTGCTTTTCAAGATTGTTTTGAATCAAAAGTTGCGCGTTTTTCGAGACTGTTTTGCTTACAACATAACTTGATCATGGAGAGCGACAGCGACCCTTAATTTACAGCATTACTGGATGAAATTTGTTCAAATCTTGTCAGAGAAGATGAATCTGAATCGGACATCAGCATCAGTTCGATGCACATTGAAGATTTTACCAGTTTGAGTCCAATATCGATGATGAAGAGGAGCGACCTGTGCAAATCTGTGTAAAGCCGCAGATGACTCTGACCTGTGTAGTACTGGCCAAGTGATGGTTTGGACCTATGTCGAGTTTCTTTGACATTGAAGAATATTTTTCTCATATTTTCTTCACATGGATGATGGAATTATGTCAAAAATGTTGAAATTGAATACAGTTAACTTTATGAAACCTACCTGACTTGTTTGTCACCTGCGGGTATGTCATGTGTGTGATCTGTACGATGGAAATGGAATGAGTAGAGTGGTTACCTGTGGCGACTTCCTGACTACCACAGGTATGTTTCTAACCAGTTTTGTTGTTTTCTGGATTGAATTTCTGACAGAGGTATGTTTTAGCACCTGTTACTGAGATTTATGACAGGTAAATAGAGACTGTGGTACACAGACACTTAAATGACAAGAGTATGATATACTTAGTGTATGTATTTTCCAACATCGTGTCAAAATTTGGTATTTTAGAAGCAGAATTAACATCATACAGTTTGAAATGTGTACCCCCTTTATTTTTTTACTTGGTTTGAATGAAAAAAAAGTTAGGGACACAGGGCAATTTGTAGGAAAAGAAGTTGGTAGCTATAGGGTTAAGAGATATTTAAACAGTGAGAACACAGGGTATCATACTATTTTGCCCTTAAATTCAAAAGATATTCTTCTACTGGCTCTTCTACAGCCCTACACCCACACTCTCCAGCCAGTCATTAAATAACCCTGAATTACTCCTCCGCTTAAAGACTCACTACCACCATAACTATTCAAAGATACACGTCTGTAACTAGGGTTCGAAATACTTTTCGAAAGTATGAGGCCCTTCGGCCCCCTGTTAGTAAAAGTAGGGGGCCGCACGGCCACAGGAAAGTATGGGGTTCATCAACTCTCCTTCACGGGAGGAAGCGGCTTTAGCTAAAAGAAGAATAGCGAGCTGCAAACAGCAGAGTGAACGTATCCTGCTAGACTGCTATGTAGTAAAGAGAGGTTGATGCAATGCGTACCATGCTAAAAATAGCCAGCCACGTGTTTGGTGAAAAGTTCATGACCTGTGTCGTGGCACTGATTACCGCCTACCGCTGCTTTGAAAAAATAGGTCTGAAAAGAAGAGGGCACGTCGGGCCACCTGGACATGAAAGTAGAGGGCCCGAGGCCAAAGTAAGGGGCTTTTTGCCCGCCCCCCCCCCGCCCCCCCCCCCCCCCCCCCCCCCCCCCCCGGTTATTTCGAACCCTGGTAACAGCTAGTAATGAAACACTACACACAGGTGTATTTATCGTTCATTTACACACAGGGGTGTAGGGGGCTCTGGATAGAGGTAGTACCTTTGCTGTTCGGCAGCTGCGTCCTACATAGGACGGACGGGCATCACTGGTCCTCATCCATCTCCTTAATCTCTCACGTGCTGGCTCCAAGCGCCACACCCTGGCAAACCACCTCAGCTGGTGGGCTAAACCACGTGAGGGGGTGGGGTTCACATTGCACCACTAGGCGGATGAGCTGTTTCTGACAGCCAACGGCTAGAGGACGGAGGAGATCAGGTTGGATCCAACGGCCAAATGTGGGGGAGTAAACCCTTCAAATCAGGAGTGGAGCCCCGAAGGCAGACAGCTGCCTGTATTCACGCACTGTTCTGGCAGCTCCTGCAGCCAAACTGGTGCCAAACGTACTGCTTTGCATTCCTTTGGATACATCAGCGAGGCCGAGAGGGGGATCTTGACGACTGGGCATCCCAGGATCTCCATACACTTCGCCCAGGCTTGCGCACTGGAGAGGTCACTCCAGTGACTGACCCAGCAAGCGCATACTCCATTGTCTTTCGAGAGAGGATGCCGTAAAAAAAAAAAACAAAAAACACACAGGTTGACCTCGAGAAGCTGAAAGACCCAGAGGTAGCGGAATCCTTCCAGGCAAAGATAGGAGGAAAATTTGCACCACTGCTACTTCTAGGTGCAGAAGACACGGACGTGGACACATTGATCGACACATTTAACACCGTTGTAACCCAAACAGCCAGTGAGATCCTTGGCAAACACCGACAAGCAAAGAAACCTTGGGTTACAACTGACATCTTTGTTCTATGTGACAAGCTTCGAGAACTAAAGAAAAAGAAATCAGATTGATTGATTGTACATTGCTTAACGTCCCGACAGCAACAAGGCTTTCTCAGGACGTGCCTGCACTGCTTGTGAAAAAAAACTAAACAGAAAATTGAATGTATGTCGCCAGCCGGTCAAATACATTAAATAAACCTACAACATGGGGCATAAATAAAGCTAAGACCATTTAGCAACACACATCCAATATCAAGAGCTACAGGCAGTGCAGACAGTAGGGAGAGTTTTAAAAAGGCAAATACAGGTGAATGGACCTCGGGTAGACAGAAACACATGCCCCAGAATAGAGAGAAAAACCCACCCTGTGGGGCTGACCAGGGTGACCCTGGGAACTAAAAAATACCTAACCCCACCCAAGTCCCCCAGGGCAGACCCGGGTGGGGTAAAAAGAAAAAAAAAAAAAAAAAAAAAAAAAATCAGAGGTAGAAGGAGCTAAACAATACAGGGAAATTAACCAGCATATCAAGAAATGCATGCAAAAGGCAAAGAATAAGTGGATTGAATATTATCAGTGTAAACACATAGAAGTAAATCTGAACAAAAATAATAGCAAAAAAGCATACAAGCTGGTGAAAGACCTGACCAGTGAAAAACAAGGACGCTCCTCTATCATTCAAGATAGGGAAGGGAACTGTCTTACGGAAGACCAAGACATACTGAACAGATGGACAGAGTACTGCTCAGATTTGTACAACCATCGAGCTACAGGGGACCCAGGCATACTTGTCAACCCATCCGTGACCAACAATGGCAACTATCCCATCCTCCAAGAAGAAGTAGAGGCTGCAGTGAAGTCGCTGAAAAATGGGAAGGCAGCAGGAGCAGACAACATCCCTGCAGAGCTAGTCCAAGAAGGGGGAGAAGACATGATAAGCACCTTACTAACAATCTGCAATAAGATCTGGCAGTCAGGGGATTGGCCCACACCATGGACCCAATCACTTATAATAACTCTCCCCAAAAAAGGCAACTTACATCAATGCCAGAATTATCGCACGATCAGTCTTATATGCCACCCAAGCAAAGTCATGTTAAAGATCCTGCTGAACAGGCTGAAGCCATAGGCAGAGGGAAATCATAGCTGAGGAACAGGCCAGGGCACAGCACAACTGAGCAGATCTTCAACCTGAGAGTTCTATGTGAGAGGTACCTCCAGCATCAGCAGGACCTCTATCATGTCTTTGTGGATTTTAAGAAAGCATTTGACAGGGTGTGGCATGCAGCCCTTTGGTCCACAATGAAGCTATACAACATTAATGCCAACCTGATCAAAGTCGTAGCAAACCTTTACAACAAGGCCACTAGCGCAGTCTGCTTCAACGGCAAAATAGGAAACTGGTTTAGGACTACAGTCGGAGTCAGACAAGGGTGCTTGCTCTCACCTACTCTTTTCAACATCTTCCTGGAAAGAATCATGACAGACGCTCTGAAAGATCATGAAGGATCTGTCAGTATTGGAGGCAGAACAATCACGAACTTGTGCTTTGCGGACGACATTGATGGCCTTGCTGGAACAGAGAAGGAACTAGCTCAGCTGGTGGAAAAGCTGGACAGTACAGCCATTACGTACGGGATGGAAATCAGTGCAGAGAAGACCAAACTGATGACCAATAACACCAGTGGCATTGGCACTGACATCATGATTGGAAGCCAAAAACTGGAAACCGTTAATAAATTCAAATACTTAGGTCGAGCCATTGTGACAGATGAGGGATCAAAACCAGAAATACTGTCCAGGATTGCGCAGACAACAACAGCACTGACAAGACTGAAGACCATATGGATGGACAGAAACATCACACTCTGCTCCAAGATCAGACTGATGCGCTCCTTAGTCATCTCAGTGTTTTTGTATGCCTGCGATTCATGGACCTACAGCAGACCTTGAAAGGAGGATACAAGCCACTGAAATGAGATGTTTTCGAAGGCTGCTTGGCATTTCATACAGAGATCACGTCACAAACGTGGAAGTGGGAAGCAGAATCAGGCAAGCCATCGGGTCATATGAAGACCTATTAGTATTAGCCATTGTGAACAAACGCAAACTGAAGTGGTATGGGCATGTCACGCATTCAGCAGGGCTTGCCAAAACAATCCTGCAAGGCACTGTGCAAGGAGGACGAAGGAGAGGAAGACAGAGGAAAAAATGGGAGGACAATATCTCAGAGTGGACAGGACTGAAGCTGCGCGATATGCTAAGAATGGCAGAGAACAGAGATTGATTGATTGTACATTGCTTAACGTCCCGACAGCAACAAGGCTTTCTCAGGACGTGCCTGCACTGCTTGTGAAAAAACCCCAACTAAACAGAACATTGAATGTATGTCGCCAGCTGGTCAAATACGTTAAATAAACCTAACACATGTGATGGGGCCTAAATAAAGCTAAGACCATTTTAGCAACACACATCCAATATCAAGTTTAGTTCCCAGGGTCACCCTGGTCAGCCCCACAGGGTGGGTTTTTCTCTATTCTGGGGCATGTGTTTCTGTCTACCCTTTGTCCATTCACCTGTATTTGCCTTTTGAAAACTCTCCCTACTGTCTGCACTGCCTGTAGCTCTTGATATTGGATGTGTGTTGCTAAATGGTCTTAGCTTTATTTAGGCCCCATGTGTTAGGTTTATTTAATGTATTTGACTGGCTGGCGACATACATTCAATGTTCTGTTTATTTTTTTTTTTTCACAAGCAGTGCAGGCACGTCCTGAGAAAGCCTTGTTGCTGTCGGGACGTTAAGCAATGTACAATCAATCAATCAAACCAATATCAAGAGCTACAGGCAGTGCAGACAGTAGGGAGAGTTTTAAAAAGGCAAATACAGGTGAATGGACAAAGGGTAGACAGAAACACATGCCCCAGAATAGAGAGAAAAACCCACCCTGTGGGGCTGACCAGGGTGACCCTGGGAACTAAAAAATACCTAACCCCACCCAAGTCCCCCAGGGCAGACCTGGGTGGGGGAGAGAACAGAGAGGAATGGAGGGAGCTGGTTGCCAAGTCATCAGTAGTGCCCCAACGGTCAGCAAGACTATGGGATATAGATCAGATAGATAGATAGATAGATTACACACAGGACAATCCAGTTTAGCACACACATCTTGATATAAAGTAACCTGACAATGGCTCCACTCTGTTCCATAAATACATGTTCACTATGTGAAACGGCTACATGCTCAAGGCCATGCAAAATAAATAAGTGCAATCATGCTTTTGCTGCATGTCCAAACTGCTGTAATATTAGATGTGTCGACAAGGCATAACAAACATAAATGGTGCTGAAATGTGTCTTCAGATTTATAAGTAATGGTACTTTAAGGCTGTAAAAGGTATGTTTTGAAGAACAGTTCTGTGATTACTGCAGCTCATGAAATCCCATGCGACTCTTGGAGGCAGCCTACATTAAGTGTAAATTTTTATAAATAATTGTAACACTTCGGAATGAACTGGCTAAGAAAAACTCAAAAAGCAATAATACAATTACAAGTAGCTGAGCTGCTAGGAACATTGCACTGAAAGGTCAGGATGTGCTCTAATTATCTTGCAAAGGTACGGGCTAGCCCCTCCCTGCCTGTGCTACTGAGCAGTCACTTTGAGGACTGGAGATGTGCTGAACTATGACTAAGTGCCAAAAGGTGAGCAAAAAGTGAGTGATCTCTTTTGCGGGAAACTAAAATCTGTTTAAAAAGACATGTGTTGACTTTAACAAGTGCAATGTGTGTGTGAATGATTGAAGATATACTGGCAATAATTTATGCACCTAAAGTAAAGCCGTTTGGTGAGTATACTGTAAAACGCCAGAGTTCACCTATAAAAATCGGCCCGGGAAAGCGGACAACGATTTGACGTCGGTCTTTTTTGATCTCGCGTGTTTAAGCAACAATAACAAACCTGGTGCTAACCATGCCCATATGTTTGGGGAATGTTGATCTTATAATCCGTGTATTTCCAAGATTTGAAGGTAAGCCATGCTATTGTTTATTGCTCTTGAAAGTAGCCTCTGTCGGACGTCAGGTTTGTTGCAACAGAAGCATCTTAATTTCTGCGAACTTGTGCTAGAGAAAGGCACGCTGACCCAAACGGGAAATGGCGTCATTGCGTTGTTTCGCTTTCGTTGAATATTTGATATGCTTCAAATTTACTTTTCCGTCACAGTTTTCTAAGCTAGCAAAAAAATTGTGAGCGGCCAGTTTTTGTCGCAAGATCTGACGTTCAACTATTTGAAAAGTTTAACGAAGTTGTTTTGGTTTTTTGGGTCTACGACCGTCCGGTTATGACAGATGCATTATGGGCCACATTCCAGCGTGGTTGTTTTAAATGTCCGGTCTGTCAATGGAGAGCTACAACTCGTGACATTTTGTCGCAACCGTTTTCATAAATCTGACGTTCGATCACTTCTGACGTTTGACTGTAATTATAGACAATATTATGAGCCAAATGTTTATTTTATAAATATTGTAAGGGACCATTTTCAAGAGTTTGAATCGCACGACACTCCAGTACCGATTTTAGGCAGTAGGTTAGAGAATGGAGATGATTTCTTGTGATAACAAGTTTTATTGCGACGACCGCTGCTGTAGCAACATGTGTTGCTGCAATCCTGACGTTCAACACATATGGATTGTAGAATTTTTTTTTGGGAGAAGACACTGTTAAAATGAGCCATTATGGACAACCAGTTGCATAGCCGTTAGGACCTTCTGAATCTGAGGGTCAGAGTTAAAATAATGCACTCAGCCTGTACACAGATGAAATTTATTTGAATATTTGTTTTATTTTTACAGGCGTAGACTGTTTAGCACATCATGTTTTATCATGTATATTACATCAGCAAGTTGTATGCAGTTTGTTCTTCATATCTGTTTAGTTTGTTAAATAATGTGCTTGAAACTGGGGAAAAGGCTTTGTGTTTGTGGCTTCTGATAAGTATCCCGGGGATATCTGCTGCAATCCTGATGTTCGACCTACGTTACAAATTCTGGCCCTGACTGCCAATAAATATATTTGGGCAGCAAAGATGACTCTCATTGTGCTCTTCTGTGTGCATGTATTCCTGTGAGTGGTATACATAACACGACAAAGTGTGTTTTTCTTGCTTGTAGGATATTTTAAAACTTGAATATGGTCGGATGTCAGGTATTGCAACACAAATCATGTTCAGGGATTAGAACATTCTAAGCCAAAGAGCAGTAATTGTTTGGATAGGTCAATTGTGACCACTACTTATTATTTTAACTGTTTGGAAACAGATTTGTGTTTTTTATCCCACCAATTTAGAGGCACTATGTCGCAATACCTGATGTCCGACATATCCAGACTTTAAATTTTTAACGGCCATTTTCTCAAAAACCATTTCAGATATTATCTTTTTCTTTTACAAACACATTACCAATACAGTGTACATCACCCAAATACATTTTCTGGTACTTTATGTCAAACTTTGATTTTCAACCCAGTTGTCCTCTTTGTGAGATCACCTTTTGGCACTTAGTCATATAGGTATACCGTTTATGGGAGATTTTGTCTGCTGGAGTGGAATGATTCTTACAAGCCCCTGCAACATCTCCAGGGCCTTACAGATCCTACGCCTCTTGATGATGAAAGTTCTGGATTAATACCACACTAAAACCCGAGCCAGACTACATTCTTACAGCCGCATGCAGTTAGTCTCCAGACTAGAGTTTGCACTGCGGTGAACCTACAGTGAATATGAAAATCAAGCTATTTACACCGCAGAGCTGGGACGGTCATCGAATCGCGCCTGTTGACAGTGATGGGTGTCTAGTTTTGGGCTCGGTGGTCGGGATTTTATCCCGGCTGCATAAACATAGCATGATAGCAGTTCCGCTGAAAGCCTTCAAGGCTGGCTCTAGCACCACCTTGTAGTGTACTGCCCCCAGTCCTCCACCAAATAACAGCCCTGTCCAAGCCCATTCAGTATATAGTTTTCATTTGTAACCTAGCTTTTAAATGTCTGAGTTTTCAGAAGTGAACACGCACGGTAATTTGTCTCAGCAGATCCAAGTATATTCTGTAGTGAACCCGACTCTGTCTTTACCAGAACGAAAGATGGGAAAAACGCGTGTTCATTTATATGGTCAATAATGCACCGTTACTGAAAAACAAAAGAAACAGCTGAAAACCACAACAACAGTTAGTCTCCAGACTCGAGTTTGCACTGCCGTGAACCTATAGTGAGCATGAACATCGCGCTATTCTATGCTGCAAAGCTGGGAGGGTCATCGAATCTGCATGTTGACAGCCATGGGTGTCTGGTTTGGGGCTCGGTGGTCCCGATTTTATCCCGGCTGCGTAAACATAGCGGCATAGAGGCAACACTAGCCAGCAAGATACATACAGATTCTTATGATCGCACCTACTCCTAGACGTGTATGAGCATATGTGACTCTTGCAGCTGTCGATGTTTTTTGCCTGTGTTCTTTTCATTACTGCAACCCGATTAAACTACGTAAACATAGCAACATGAAGCTAATTGGACTCAGAAATACACATAGCTTGAACTCACAAGCCCTCACACTTGGTGCGAACTCATGAAAATCTATGCCTCTTGGAGAGTTTTGTCTGTGGTTATAGGCAAACATTGCTAATTAGTGAATGCCATCCATCTGATGTAAAAACAAGAATATTTTTATCCACGTGAAAGTATGCGGTAACAGTGACATGAATGTTTTTTGATAGGTTTATTTGTCTCTGTGCACATCAGACGGAACAGAGTAGAACCTTCTGCCGTACCATCTGACGGCAGTTCTGCTGAAAACCTTCAAGGCTGGATCTAGCATTGTACTGCCTCCAGCCCTCCACCAAATAACAGCCCTGTCCAAGCCCATGTCAGTATATAGTTTTAATTTGTAACGTGGCTTTTAAATTTCTGAGTTTTCAGAAGTGAACCGTATATGTGCCTCAGCAGATCTAAGTATATTCCGTAGTGAACCCGACTTTGCCTTTACCAGAACAAAAGATGGGGAAAAAGTGTGTTCATTTATATAGTCAATGATGTACGGTTACCGAAAAACAAAAGACACAGCTGAAACACACTGCAAACCACAATAGCGCATCTCCCTCTCCTACTCAGCCTGGAAATTAAAATTGTGTGAACTGACAAAGCAAAACTTAGGCACCGATTCTCATGGGTCACAGTCCTGTAACTTGCATGACGGACTCCTAAGGATCTATGCCTTTTCCCATCTGTAGAAAGGATTACTGTCCTAGATACATTCACTGATCTAATACTCCCGCATCTCCTGTCTGAAATAAACATAGCTCCTCATGGCGCCCACAGATGCGAAAGCTCATGAGAATCAGAGAATAGCACGAGCTCACATTCCAGCGAATCAAAATGATTACTTAGGCATTTTGGAGTCAGAGTTAGAAGAATTGCATGGGCTCATAAGAATCTATGCCGGCTGCAAACCAACCCTTCACCGAGCTAGACCACCCTTCTCAGGATACTAACACTTTAGAAGACTTTTGCGGTCTGCTTTGACTTCAAACGTTATGACGCAGGCTTCATTACATAAGCTACACTCTTCTGACACCCTATGGACTGAAGAGCATGTCCACGGTACAAGACGCTATAGAAATGTGTAACCGTGAATATTTACTACACAGCCACCGCACCGCAGCCAGGCTGGCAACGTGCCAAAGGGAAAGATTAGCTCAGAGCTTGGCAACTTGCCAGCCTCGATTTTACTACAGGCTTCAGTCCAGGCAGTGTAGTGCATTTTTCTGTTGACAGTTCAAAGTTCAATGGTTCCCTCAGACGAATAGTTAATTCTCAATATGAAAACTTATAAATACACACATACGATCATCTGTAAATAAAAATGTAACGAGTAATTCACGATGAAATACCGTGTTATTCCGATACAGATGTGCGCGTGACCGCCGGTGCGGAAAGGTGAAAAATCTGGATAAAGCAGCATCTGGATACTTCTAAATAATCATTTATCATGTGACAGGGTGTATTTTGCCTTCTTCCACACAGACTGTGCACGTCAGTATTTAAATTTTAATTATGCTACAAGAAGACGATCGCGAGCCTAAAGATAACGGGATGAGAGAGAGAGAGAGAGAGAACTGATAGCCAGCACGCACTGCCGAGGACTCGAGCAAGCGCACAAGGAGGCTGAAAATGTAGTTCAGACCAACTTGTGCTAAAAATGTCCATCCCCTTTCCATCTGCGAAAGGCGTAGATTCTGGCGAGCCCGTGCGGCCACAGGGGCTCAAGATAATCCGCGCCTCTTGCTGGCAAAGATAAAACGCACATCCCTTGCATGAGGTAATCATTGGTGGGTAGTGTCTGTGCCTATGTCGGCCACACCGCCTGCTAGCGGGTCGAAGAGCCATAACCTCTGACACACACAACATGCGAAACAACGGTAAAGATCTTGACCGTCACCCACCTTCCAGCCAGCAGAACTGGTCGAATCCCCTTTGTCCTTGAAGTAGGGCACATTCTGGACCATCCAGTCGTAGATTTGCGACAATGTCAATCGTTTTTCTGGTGAACTCTGGATGGCTTTCGTAATCAAGTCTGCACACGGGGGCAAAAAACAACAACATACAAGAAAATGACAAAACCTGTAAAAAAAAAAACAAACCCAAACAACAAACACACCAAAGAAACTGATGACAGGACGCAGCAAGATATATCCAGCAAAACAAATAGAAAGTGTGTGCACTGTTATGGTTAAAGTAATGATGATAACTACTGTTCAAACGTTCCGAGCTCGTTATTCACTTACTCGATACTGGAGTTTGGAGTGCCTAAACTAGGTCAAAGACTGGAATCTCTTTTAAAATAAAATCAGTTGCAAGATATTTTGATCAACATTGAAATGATTGCAAAGGTAAATTATTGACATTCTGAATGTCAGTCCATGCACTCATACACGTGACCTGTCGAAATTTCTTCCCTAAAGACAAGAAAAGATGCCTTACCAGCGTAAGACAAGTTGCCCCATGCATTTCTCCTTGACCCACTCTTCTTGGCAGTAAGTCCAAGCGGGTCTTTCTCTTTCTGTCCGCCATCTGCGTTAGAATCCTCAGATGCTGGACTGCTCGACTGTTCGAGCTCTCGTGTTGGGCGCAATGGCCAAGTGTTGGACCTTGCCCTAATTTGTGGCTCGAAGTTGTGATCTATATCTGCAGCGTCCATCTTGTACAATCCGTCTGCTCGCACGAGGCCAAGGGGGTGCCTAGCCTACTGCGCAACTCGAGAGACTGACACACAATCACACACGCTAGATCACTTCACATACACCACGTCCGTGCAAAGAAGCCTTCAAAGCAAGGTACTCCACTGTCGAAGATCGCAAGTATCCACACACAACAAAAACACTGTCATAGCTCGCTGTCGCACAGCTGATGCGCTTGGTAGAAAAGTGCCAACTACGTTTACTGTCGCTCTAATTCAGATTCCATACGGCCATTTTCCAAGCACTGAGCTTCCCAGCACCTGATGACGTATTTGTTGTCACGGGTGATTTGCATACATCCATGTGCTACAGGCGTGCGCAGATGCGCAGTGACTCGCCGCGCACAGCACAATCAAAACTTCCGGTCGGAGCGTGAGGCCCTACAAGGGTTCCGTGCGAAATGTTTATTTTGCGTTTATTCAATGGCGGTTGTGTAATTTGTTGGATGCCGCATGTAAGCGGACAGGTGTACATTTATGTCTCATCATGTGCATTGATGTACTCCAGTGTTGTCCACCTACAATGAGCAACTGACAACGACACGTGCTCTATATTCATATTTTGCGTTTATTCAATGGCGGTTGTGTAATTTGTTGGATGCCGCATGTAAGCGGACAGGTGTACATTTATGTCTTATCATGTGCATTGATGTACTCCAGTGTTGTCCACCTACAATGAGCAACTGACAACGACACGTGCTCTATATTCACTTATCAAAACATGGAATCATTAGTCAAAACATGGATGGGCCGGCGTAAGCGGCGCCGTTACTACTGATGCGCCTGGCAGTGCCGGTATGTGATTGGTTATGGTAGTGCCATAACTTGAAAATGGTGCGGAACTGCTGTTGCCGTGTAACATGTATTCATCTTGTGGACAGGTGCCGGTGCGCTGCGAAGAAAGATGAAAAGAATGTACGGAGGTAGTTCGAAACAGACACGGCACTTCAACTGTTACCGTCTGTTTGGTTGTTCAGTCTAAATTTACACAGTTTTCCATTGCACTGACGTGACGGTTTACCCCGACGTCCTCGAATATACTGAACACACAAGAAATACTGCCGTCACTGCGTTCAAGTACTATGTGCATTACATAACAAGATACATGCATGACCACTGAGCTACAGTGAACTTTTGAACCAGTGTCAGTAAAAGTTAATTCCGCCAGCCATGGTTTCAGTGTCATACTTCATCAGTGTCACTGTAAAGCAGACTCAATCTATCCTCACTTTATTCCTCTGTTACGAGAACTTGGGCTGACTAAGCAATGCTGATAGTTCACAAGAAAGCGACATCAGTTCTAGGAGTAATTCACCTTTTGCGGCTCTGTCATAACCGACTGTTGTCCCCACAGACATCTGCATTCTGAAATGCATGCAAGTTCAACTTGAGGTCACCATATAACTGGTTCATTCATTATTGTTTCTCATTTGTGCTGTAGTTGGTAAGTCACGCAAAAGAATGATAACGTACACCAACTCACAACCTGGCACTAAATCCGTAGCGACAAACTTCATAATTACAGCAACTCAGTGCACTACACACGCTTATCGATAGAAAAGCGACTTGTTCTAAGGAATGCAACTGCGTTTTTCCAAAGCAACATCAAGGGTACAGCAGTAGTAGTTGTGTCCCTTGATTTACACAGTTAATCCTGGAGGAATGTTCACTATATATTTTGCAAACAATCGGATAAAACAAAAACGGCAAAGCCCTCATGGCTCACGTGCATGACTAATCTATCATTTATTTGACCGTCCGTGATTTTGACCTTTCTGACCAATATGAGCAGATGTTTAAATATTAAATAATATAAGTTCATTTCAGAGCCGGAGTTCAGTTCAGCCTGGTTCGACCAGGATGGGATCTCTGCGCTAGAAAAGGCCCGTACGTGCTCCAACCCACGCATCATATTCCCAGAGTTTCTTTCGATACTGTACCAATCATAGTCTGTTTTAACATGGATATGTCACGTTTTTTCAAAGTCTGTCCAATACATCTCTGCTCCGGAGGCGATCGATTGTGGTGCCCTTGGCTCTGTTCCTAGAAATGCTTTCCCATGCTATGTATTCTCAATTCGCACAAGACATTCCCATACATGATACTAATGGAAATGGTAACAGTACCTGCAAAATCCTATCTTGTCAACAAATGTGCATTTCTCCGCATTTGTTGGCCTCCCTTGACCTTGAGTGGTCAGCCAAATTAGCGTGCATAGGAAGGTATTATCATCATCATATTCTGCCACGTTTGATTGAAATATTTACATAGTGCCAATCAAATCTTACATTCTGTTAGGAAACGAGGTATTTTTCACGCATTTCCTGACCTTTGAACGGGGCCATTTCGTACGCACGGGAAACTCTTATCATCATCATCTTATCGTTAACATGTTTGGCTTTGAAGCTGAAAATAATATTTGAGAAAAGACTTTTTTTGGGGGTGAATATACTGGCAGTTTTTGACCTATTTATTGACACAATGTGATTTTGTCCTTTGAGCGAAGTCACTCAGACTGATTTGTTATACAGTTTTTGCCACAAAGTAACACTAGGTCTCCCAGAAAACGTCATAGTTAAAGTTTACTACGGACGACAGGCGACGGACAGCAAACGACGGACAAACGATGGATGACCCTAGACATAGACACAGTTTTGCTATCGCACGTGAGCCAAAAATATATTATAATTAGTCCAAATCCCAAACTAAAGGAGCTGACATGACCATGTGTACTTACTCAGCGTCCTCCATTTTTGCATGAACTTGAGTTGTCTGGAAATCTGATAAAAATGGCAAAATATGTAAATGTATTTTGGTTTGAAAAGCCATGATTTTTCAAACTTTATGCATTGTTCACACATCTGTCAACCTCCTGTGACCATTGCCGACCTCTGCGAGTCGTGAACCAAAACAGTATGCATAGAAAGGTTTTATCATCAGCTACCTTTCTGCCAACATAGTTGAAAGGTTAGCCAAAATGCTGATAAAAAGTAAAATCTACAGAAAATGTACTTTTTTCACATCATTTGCCGATCTCTTGTGACCCTTACCTTTTTGAGGGTGACATCCCACAATGACAACGTTAAAGTTTGGCCACGGACGACCGTGCGGGCGCCGGACAGAGGACGACCACTAGCCCATTTCATCCGACCACATCACACCCCTGCTCAAACTCCTTCACTGGCTCCCCATCCCCCAACGCATCCAATACAAAGTTCTGTCTCTCTGCTACAAATCCCTGAACAACTGCGCTCCTGCCTATCTCTCCAACTTACTTCACCCCTACACACATTCCCGCTCCCTCCGCTCTGCCTCCGACCCTCTCCGCCTCCACATCCCTCGCACCAAACTTAACACTTTCGGTCCCCGCTCCTTCTCCGTCTACGGTCCATCCATCTGGAACACTCTCCCACTCTCTCTCCGTCAGAAACACTCTCTCTCCTCCTTCCAGTCCGCCCTCAAAACTCACCTCTTTCAACAGTTTTAGCAGTATATCACCGCACTCCCCACCCCAAGCTGACCGTCGTAATGTATTTCACTGTTTGTGGTACGTGAGTCATTGTCTAAAGCGTGCGCATGCGTGCGCGAGTTGTGAGTGTGCGCTTAGAGTTATAATTATTATAAGATAAGCGCATTATAAATACCGTAATTATTATTTTTTATTATTACTTAATTTTGCTATCGCACGTGAGCCAAGAATAGTTAACAATAATATAAAAAAAATTGAGATAAGACGACAAGAGTGATGATAGTGATGAAGGCGACAACGATGACATGCATTTAATTAAAAAATATCTTTTCATACTCATGTTGATATTTTGTAAGATACCGTTTTAAAAAACAACAAACAACAACCACCACCACCTATAAATAAACAAACAATAACGCAAAAAGATGAACAAACAAATGAATGAATTATCGCACTCTCAGGTCAATGGCAACATACAGAAAACATTTACCTGCATCTTCCCTGGGAGCAACTAGCTCATCAACCTGCAATCAAAATGGAAAACATCAAGCAGTATGTATGGTGTGTCATAGTCATACAGAAAACACCACACTATGAACTTACTGTATGATAACTCTCATCCGTCAAATTACACTGTTGTCCAATTACAGAATCAATACAATACAATACAATACAATACAATACAACACAATACAATACAATACAATATAATACAATAAATACAATACTGCTTTATTTATCACTCTTTGTGTATCTGCCAGTTAAGGCAATACAAACACATGGCGGCTCAACATAAAAACGTCTACCACATAATAAAACGCAAAATAAAATATAAAATACAACATAACATACTACTTATCACACATATTCGTGCCACAACTAACTCACCACTGCACACATTTTGTTACTGACTTGGATAGTGACGAAAATTAATCATGAGATCAGGACAACTGTTAGGACACGAACGTCGAAGCTCTATATTGGTTCTAAATGGACCTCTTTTAATATTCTGGAAGACTGCACCTGTCGGTAGCTGTCAGGTTTCTGAATGAAGTTGCAATTCTGGCTGGAATTCAGTATCTGCCTCAAATGGATTTGCTGCTCCGACAGAAAGCCATGCATGGATTCTTTTAACGACTGCAGCTCCGTGTCCATTTTCTCACGGAAAAATGTATCTGAAATACACACACACACACACACACACACACACACACACACACACACACACACACACACACACACACACACACACACACATGCAGACAAAAGCGTCAGAGTGGGTTACTTACCATTTTATGTCAAAATGGGTTCCCATATTTCTATTTATTCTAGGGCTCTGGAATTGATGCGAATGTTTAGAACTCACCGTATAACTAAGCTCTATAACTTAAAATAAAATAGACATTTTCTAGAAACAGAGCCACTAGATGGAAAAAAAAGGGTTTCTACCCAATAAAGTGGGTGCCTCTCACACAAAAACTGGCATTACAGTCCAAATGGGTGTCTTCACAACATTAGGCGTCTGTAATAAGGTCAAGTTCATGGAATACTTCTGTTTCACATTATTTTTGGGGGTTGTTGTTTTTTTCAACTTAATGTGTATGTGTGCTTTAACATTTTTAACATTGTATGGTGCAAAATTCAATAAGCACTGGCCCGTAACCTTTTGATTATGATTTTTACGGAGGAAATCTTTTAAACATTGCTGTGTTTTGTCCTTCTGAAGCAAAACAGTTTATCATGGCATTGATGTGAGAATCAACATAATGTATTCTGGAAATTAAAGGACTTTTTTTTTGGTTTTGGGTACTCTGGAGTTTCAGACAAACAGCAACAGAGAATTTTGAATATTAACCCTTATCATTCGGAATACACCAGTGTGTGCAACAAGTGTGACTGAAATAGTCCAAGGGTTAGTGCCAGAATAGCTTGGTGCCTCTAGGCGCCAAGCTATTGTGGCACCACCCTTGAACTAAAGCCATTGGTCTATGTCCTCATCTGTAAGTACTGTAATGTAGCTTGCATAGAATTATGGCAGTGAACAAATTTGAAGCTTTTAGCCTCAGTATGATGCGGGTCAAAAAGTGTGGAAAAATATGAAAGATAGAAAAAGACCCAGACGAAGAAACTAACACTTAACTTATTCTACCCCAGACACACCACAGCAAAATAAAGATCCACCATGATAGTTCAAGGGTGATGCCAGAATAGCTTGGCGCCTATGGGCGCCAAGCTATTCTGGCATCACCCTTGAACTATCATGGTGGATCTGTGTCCTGCACTGCAACGCAGTCTTCTGAAGACGACTTCAACATTTGGGGATTCCAGTCTTGGGGTAGAATGAGTTAAAATGACTGACATTAATTAATTAACTGACAACATAAGAAATCACTTGAAACTTCAGCCTTTATTATTGTCTTTCGCCCCCAACAACCAACCATTCTTCCGTTTGCAGAGTTTTAAATGGTATGCAGTATATTACAAAATGATCCAGGCCCCCCCCCCCCCCCCCCCCATAATAACACTCTTGTAATCAATCTTTACGTTGTCAATGGTTTTCTTATCTTATCTTATTATTGTCTTTTGTCCCCCAGCCGGCTGTTTCGTTTTGCAAATCCAAAGGTTATACAGTATACAAAATGATCCAGGCGTCCATCAGATAAAAAAAGCAGGCTATACATGCTGAAACCACCCCAATAATAACACTCTTGTAATAAATCTGTATGAAACCGAAAATGCCGGGAGTGGCGGGGAACCTCAATTCATTTCTTTTGTAACTTTTTCAGTCTGTTGCGGACGTAATCCTTAATGTTTGTCCAGCGCCTATGTCTAAGTGCGGGCTCTTCTGCCATTGCGTGCTGTATCTCGGCCTTTCCAGGAAGTTTGTTCATGACGAGGTGTGTCTTGAAACGAGTTTGAACAGCTTTCTCTTCAGCTTCCCCCCATGGTTTCCTTGTAAATCTAGCTTTCTTTCGAACAGGAGCTGACGCAGTACTGTCATCATCAAAACTATCTAGATTGTTATCAGGCTCTGGACGTCTTTTCTCCGTCATGCTCATTGATTCCTGTGTTGTTGACTTGCTACTTGCTTCAATCACAGGTGCTGTTCCCCCCCCCTCCCCCCCCCCCCCCCCCCCCCCGAGACCTCTCTGCCAGTTTCTGATGTGTCTTCATTGTCAAAGTCAATCTCTTTATCATCGCCCAGCTCAGCTCTAATGCAACTCTCAAAATCTGTCATCCCATTGTTAACTGACAGAAGAATCTTTGCCACTTTTGCCTTTTGAAGGACGTCTTGAGGTTGGCGGTAGATATGGCGATGTATCCGAATATCATGGCCAAGGAAATCTGCCAGCTGATCCTGGTCTAACTCCGAGATGGCCATTGACTGAGCCAAAGTTGCAACCTGCTTCCGTAACTGAGTAAATGTGAACATGGCTGGGTATGACACCCGTGCTTCTAGGGCATGGGCCTTCAGAACATCATGGCCTCTGTAAGGCCTCTGACCAGAAGGTGTGGCAAAGATGTACTGGGAATCAGCGAGAGCTGGCACTGATTGCCTCATTTGAAGGATTCTGTCCACAGTTGTCATCATCTTCTTCGTCAGCAAAATGGGAACACTCCTATTAAACTTGCCTCTGATTTCCACTCGCTGAAAATAATTCACCATTTTCTTCTCAACCTCTGTGAGACCTTTCAAGATATCTTGATTGGTGATCGATCCAATCTTAGCATTCTGGAAGTCTGACACCTTCATTCTCTGAACTTCTCCCCCTCGTTTTCGGTTGAAAAGTGATACAGCACAAAGAGTTGCTTTAACCACTGTCGGATAATCTTCCGAAACCATCCTTGTCTCAAGAAGCTGTTGGACCTTCCTCACATCTTCACATGATGGGATCATTGGGTTGTTCATGGTCATTTTCCCGACCGACTGGGCTGCTGTAGCGGACACACAATCATACCAGTCCCCGTTGAAGACAGAGTCAAACCGCTGCACCTCAGAGAGCTCCTGTCGCCACCTGTCGTCTGAACCTTGCCCAAGCTGTTTGGATGCCTGTGACTGTTTGATCTGTGAACACTTTTTCAAAGCATGGCCTATGCGCATTGCGAGATTGCCTTTTTTGAACTGATGTGTGTCCTCATCAAAATCTGCTACCTCTTTTACAGCCAGGACAACATGATCAAAGCTAGCTGAATTGATCACAGCATTTAAACTTGCGATTTTCATTTCTGACCTCACTCTGATAATCTTTAATAGTCTCCCTAACTCCCGTATCCTGGAGCTGATTTGTCCAGCCGTGTGTTCTTCAATGTCCCTGCGGTCAAATAATCTCTTTCCATACTCAAGAAGCAAGGGGCAGTTCTGATGAGACGGCTTATCTCATCATCTCTCTGGCTGGCCAAGACCTTGTGATAGAAGGAAAATTCAACGTCTAAGGGTATTGGAAGCATTAGCCGACCACTGCGCGCTGCGTCCCCTCGCTGAGTGATCTGAAACCCTCCTGGCTTCTGACAGCAACGTTTTGAGTGTACAGAGATCAGCTTTTTTTGATAGAGCCCTTTGCAATGGCTACAGGCGAAAAGGTCGTCTACCTTACTAGTTTTGGTGCGATACTTAGGAATCAAACATCCGGATTTGTTTTCAAGAACAGCAACGTTATGCATGTAATCACCCTCATCTTGTAGTCTGATCCATGCTCGACGTCTCTGCTTTGTCCCTTTTTTCATCAACAAAATTTTAGCAATGTCTGCCTCATATGCATGGACATCTTGTAAGTGCGTGCTCATTTTCAAGACAAGCTTGCCACACAATTTGCATGCATGTTTCTTGTCCCATTTGTACTTTCCTTTCCCTCTCTGCGACACGTGCACACCTATTTCTTCTGTAAGTGCTCTTTCCCCACTCTTTCCAGCATCATGTTCCTTCTGCCTATCCACATTCTCATTGCCACCCCCTAACGCACACTGCACCTTGCTGGTACTAGCGTCACCGACACCTGGCCACCCCGAAATGCCACTTTGATGAAATCTAACATAGTCTATGTCAGAGATCCCAGCAATTGATGCCCACACACCCTCTGAATCTGGTGAGCTCGAGCCAGGAACAAACTCCTCGTCATCACTGCCCTCGTATTGCGATGCGCTGGCACTACTCTCAGTCTCAGGTCCATCCCAGGCTCCATTTGCCAACTGGAGAAAGAAAGAAAGAAAGATTGAAACCAAAGCTGCATTAGGACAGAAACAGCCCAATTTTGGCTTAAGGGGCCTTGCACAAGAATAAAAAGAGTAATCCCGTGTATGACCGATTTACATATGTGTGACCTCGGTGACGAGGGCTGGCTTCTGCAGCAGCAAAATCCACGTTTTCTGAAAATGCAAGCAGTTTTTACACATTTGTCAACCCTGCGTGACCCTTTGAGAGAGGTCACTCAAATTGGCATGTTTAAAAAGGTCTTGCCACAAAGTATCCTTGGGCCAAGCTTGAAGAATGTAGCTTGAATAGTCTCCGAGAAAATGCCACCGTTAAAGTTTACCATGGACGACGGACGGACGACCAGTGGCCCAGAACATAAACTCACTTTTGCTTCGCACGCACGCCAGCCAATAAAATGAAGATGATAATAGAATCACTTTACTTACCAGTTTGTAATTGGGAGCATTCCGCTGCCGTCCATGCACCCTCCTACCAGACGCACCCTCTGTGACAGAGGCTGGGGGCCGGGGGCCATGATGCTGCAGCTGACTAATTTGGCCATGGGCCTTGGTCATGTGCCAGGAAGGGGCGTGCTTGTCCACTTCCATAGATCCCGATGGGTTTGGACATCCTGCTGCCATCTGGCGCTGGGTGTGTGCAGAAAGTCCTGAGCCGGTGTGACCAAAACGGTGTTGCTACAAACATGTCCAATACAACCATGTAAACCAATTGACATTTTGAATCAGATTGATTGTACATTGCTTAACGTCCCGACAGCAACAAGGCTTTCTCAGGACGTGCCTGCACTGCTTGTGAAAAAAACACCAAAACAGAACATTGCCATGTAAGTCGCCAGCCGGTCAAATACGTTAAATAAACCTAACACATGGGGCCTAAATAAATTGATTGTACATTGATTGTACATTGCTTAACGTCCTGACAGCAACAAGGCTTTCTCAGGACGTGCCTGCACTGCTTGTGAAAAAAAACCTAAACAGAACATTGAATTATGTCGCCAGCCGGTCAAATACATTAAATAAACCTAACACATGAGGCCTAAATAAAGCTAAGACCATTTAGCAACACACATCCAATATCAAGAGCTACAGGCAGTGCAGACAGTAGGGTGAGTTTTAAAAAGGCAAATACAGGTGAGTGGACCTCGGGTAGACAGAAACACATGCCCCAGAATAGAGAGAAAAACTCACCCTGTGGGGCTGACCAGGGTGACCCTGGGAACTAAAAAGTACCTAACCCCACCCAAGTCCCCCAGGGCAGACCCGGGTGGGGGGCCTAAATAAAGCTAAGACCATTTAGCAACACACATCCAATATCAAGAGCTACAGGCAGTGCAGACAGTAGGGAGAGTTTTAAAAAGGCAAATACAGGTGAATGGACAAAGGGTAGACATAAACACATGCCCCAGAATAGAGAGAAAAACCCACCCTGTGGGGCTGACCAGGGTGACCCTGGGAACTAAAAACTGGTAATACAGTAAAAAGCGACACTTCAGTTGCACATTCCGAAAGACCTGTTTGTGGACGTTTGTTCTTCGAATCGCGAGGCAGTTTTGCGAACGAGGATTGAAATCTGGCGCCATTTAAAAAAAAAAAAAAAGTCAACTCATACTGTGCATGCATGTGTTAAGTTACTTTTCGATCACTGACAATCACACATGTCAGAAAAAAAAAAGAAACAAAATCGCGTGGCAGATTGACCTTGTAATGGGGTTATTGAACGAATTCCTTTCATTGAAGAAAGCTTTTGTTAAAATCGTGGGGTTCTATTATCATTTACTACAAGACTCAACGGTCAGAGAGAGGAAGACACGGACCGAGCCATGGCTGAAGCAGACGCCTTATTTTTCTGGGCCAAACGGGTATCGGGGATTGGAGGCATCTCTCAGTTAAATAACTGCACTGAACAAGTACATTTGGGCGTGCTCTTAACTAAGAAATATTGCATAAAGTACCTCTGCAAACGTGAAGAATGGCCAACGGTTGGGGACGAAAGACGTTTTAGGAAGGGCAAGGGAAACAACTCCGTTCATCGGTGTTGGGCTAACCAATCAGCGATCATCAAGTTGATCTGAAAACACTTGCTTCCGTGTCAACACAGGCCCAGGGCATCGCCAAAACACAACATGAAGTAAATCTGGGGAAATGGGGACATCCTATTTTGATATTTATTTCCGACTTTTGAATGAAAGATAATGCAGAAACAACCCTCAGAAAAAATGGGTGCCTGACTTGGTCACCCAGAATTTTACACACATCCATTTTGCATAAGGATGGTAAAGAAAGTAACCCATTTGAGTAGTTTCGTGTACGCACACACACACACACACACACACACACACACACACACACACACACACACACACACACCTCTCTGTCTATAGGCATTTACTTTATTAACAGAAACCTGGAATGGACCTGAAGCTGGTCGATCAGAAAGTTTTTACCAAATCGTCGAAGCATATCATCCAGCTCGTCGACTTCGCCCTCCTCCGAGTAGTCCGAGTTATGTGCAGTATTGTTGCCAAACGGCGACGGGCTTAGTGGAATTTCTGTGCAACTTTCATCACCAAGAGATGCCGGCCACTCAAGACAAAAACCGTTCTGGGTCATTTCTTTTTTGTGAATGCTGTGATTGCTACTACTGCGGCTGCTATCACTCCCAGTGTGATTGAAAGTTGAACATAGAGATGGGACGATGTGAAGCTCGTCGCCATTTGTGCACTTGTCGTCTGCTTGCATTTTCATTCCAAACTACAGGTGTCTGAGCAAAGAACCACACTGTGTCCTACTCGCATCAAACTGTTGCAGGTCACTGTTTTGTTTGTCACAAGCATACGAGTACCACAGTCATGCCGACAACGATCGCTTGCACACTGGAAATTATATTCTCTGAAACTTGTTGCCGTAGGTCAACACCCTGTCGTCTGTTCTGATCAACAAGTGACCTGCGCATGCGCAACAACTATCACGCATGCGCATGGACCGACAACAACCGAGTGGTATGGCGCCATCTGTTTGATTCAGATTCAAAGGAAAACAAACTTTGCTGGTCAGATTTTCCTCTGCTGATATTTATTGCTTCGACTGTTTTGACTAACTTTTTGTTTTTGACGCATATAATATTTTATGGATGTGCTAACATACATTTTAAAAGTCAGTGACAACAAACAGGCTGTCGGAACCCCCCAACCTTTGAAACCAAGCAGGATAGCCGGAATGTGTCATCTGCTTGGCTTCAGTATAAACATTATAGACTTAAAACCGCGATTTATAAAAATAAAAGTAAACTGATTTTGAAATCGCATGCTTTTCATGTTTCCTTTACGTGTCGGTAACAGTGGAGACGCCGTTGTGAGGATGAAAGTAACCAGTGGCGACACTACACAGCAACTGCAAGGTTGGTGGCATTGCCGGGCATTGTGATTGTTAGAGTAGGTTCGCTAGTTACCATACCCTTCGAGGAAAATCTGCATAGCGATGCTTCTGACAGCCACTGGCATGTGCAACACTCAAGGGTCACCAGCAACGCCTCTGATATTTTGCAATACCATTCGTGGAAGGTTCAGGGAATGGCAATGGTAAAGAAATAGCCAGACATTGCAGATGTGTGAAATGCTAATGATCGTATTCCTTGTTTTATTTTCAGTACTTAGCGTATGTTACACCACCGCTATTGTTTCATTTCCTTTGCAAAAGCTAGCATGTGTATAGACAGCCTTTTCAACTTCGGGTTTTCGCGCATTTTTCCCGTACATATTTCTGATTAACTACTCTATTCAGTGCCGAATGAATCGGTACACGAACTTGAAGGATGCTTACTGAATCTGACAAACGGATGGATGAACCCCCCCCCCCCAAAAAAAAAAAAAAAAAAAAAACCAAAACAAAACAAAACCAAAAAAAAAAAACCAACAACAAAAAACAAACAAAAAAACAAAAAAACAACCCCCCCCCCAAAAAAAAAAAAAAAAAAAAAAAAAAAAACCAACCAAACAAACAAAACAACAACAAAAAAAAAAACCAAACAAAAAAAAAAAACAACAACCCCAAAACCCCCAACAACAACAAACAAACAAACAAAAGAACGATGAAAAGCAAACGGTACGGAAATGGAAACGGGTACGGTAACTAGTGAATCTACTCTGCTGTTTCATTGTTTGGCACGCTGTGAACAAAATAGCCCCCCCCCCCCCTCTCTCTCTCTCTCTCTCTCTCTCTCTCTGTACACACTGTGTTTCTGTGCTCACGTACAAAAGCTGTATCTAAAACTCACAAAATAATCATACGCATTTTGGTGCTATTTTCAGCACTAGTAGATGAACTTTGCAAGGATGGCAGTCATCTTTCTCTTAACTTCAACGAAACACTCGACACGGCTGTACAGAAAACAATGGAGCTGACCGGCGCTGGTTTATGCGTCGAAAATAAGTCAACAATTAGTGCAGTGAGTATTCCAATAGATGATTGTTATTTTCATTTAAAACAAAAATCAGTCGCAACTATATCAATAAATGTGTACTGGTCTGTGATTTTGCACCTTACAGCTGATGGCCAGTAGCTCCAAAATCGCTAAACATCGCTTGCTTATAAATCAGTTCTGATGGAAATATCAAATGTGAAAATATACTTGTTCTTGAAAAAATCTCTTGTCATCCCTTACCCTGCCAATCTCAAGTTATAACTGACATGAGACCATTTTCCACTGTATCCATCGAATTGTCACATTTCTGTTGGTTTGTTTCAGCTGGAGAACGCTGCCGTGCTGTTATGGAATAAGACAGTTTTGCTGAAGACCAAAGGGTGCCTGCCGAACGTCACGATCGCGAAATGTGCATAGTTACAGATGATTTCGCTGACTGGCCGTCATAGTTGCATTGTGTCGCTTTCCTGCTTTCTCATAGAACTATAAATACAAATTATGCAACTGATTTTCTACTTTAGTGAAATGTGAAAGTACATTTACATACTTAATCGTTTCTTTGTATACATTTCATGAACTACCACGCCCCGCACCCACGCACACTGACACTGATGCACATATATTATTTCCCTTTTTGCTAGTCTTTCTGTATTTTATTTGTCAATACTGATTTTTGGCTCACGTGCGAAGCATAAGTGAGTCTATGTTCTGTGGTCCGTCCGTCCGCCGTTGTCCATGGTAGACTTTAACGTTTCTCGGAGACTATTCTAGCCACAGTATTCACTAAATTTGGCCTAAGGATACTTTGTGACAAGACCTTCCTAAGCATATCAATTTGAGTGACCTCGCACAAAGGTCAAGGTCACAGGGGATCAGGAAATAGGTCAAAAATAGATATATTTTGACACATGGTAAGACCGTTCTATACATACTAATTTGGTTGATCCCTCAGAAAGGTCAAGGGTCACAAGAACAAAGGACATGCATGAAAAATAGCCATATTTTGACAAAAGGTGTTTTTTTCTCAAATACTATTCACGACTTCAACCCCAAACGTGGTACAGAGATACCTGATGGTAAGACCTATCTATTCATACTAATTTGGATGAACTATTGGAAAGGTCAAGGGTCACAAGAGCTCAGGAAATAGGTAAAAAGTAAAGAAGTACCCAACGGAGAAAGAAACACGCTTAGAAAAGACGGGTACAACACAATTTATTAATATTTCGGGTAAATACCCTTTGTCAAAATAGACAAACAAACAAACATAGAGATTAGCCGCTACTTATCTTCAATGGCAGAAGGAATGTTCCTTCTGCCATTGAAGATAAGTAGCGGCTAATCTCTATGTTTGTTTGTTTGTCTATTTTGACAAAGGGTATTTACCCGAAATATTAATAAATTGTGTTGTACCCGTCTTTTCTAAGCGTGTTTCTTTCTCCGTTGGGTACTTCTTTGTATATTACACGCTTGGCAGTCACCTTTTTGGTCTGGATTTAGGTAAAAAGTAGCCATATTTTGACAAAAAAATGTTTTTTTCTCAAATACTATTCACAACTTTAATGCCAAACGTGGTACAGAGATACCTAATGGTAAGACGTATATATGCATACTAATTTGGATGAGCCCTCGAAAAGTTCAAGGGTCACAAGAGGTCAACAAATGTATGTAAAATGCCAATTTTTGGTAGAATTGTAATTATTATCAACAGTTTTGCAAAATTTTCAATCCAATTTGGCACAAAGGTAGCTGATGATGATAAGACCTTTTAATGTATACTAATTTAGTTGACTCATCGCAAAGGTCACGTGTCCATCGGGGTTTAACAGATGTGTGAAAACTGATTGATCTTTGCGAAAAGATGGATTTTGTTGGTGCGTAAGCCATCGCTTTACTTATTGTCACAAGGTCACACGTAGTTCGGTCATACACGTGAGCCACTAGGGATTTGCCTTTCTTGTTTTCAGTGCGTCAAGCTTCTTTCAGGATGGTGACTCTTTCTTGTGGCATTTCCAAGGATGAACTGTCTCTCAGAAAACAGATTCTGGTATGCTTTCTACAATACAGCTCTATGTCTCACGTACATGCATTGCAGATTGGGACCAACCATAGTAGATTGAACACCTAAATAACAGATGTAAATGGGGCAAGCAAGAAACGTAAATTTCTTCGCATGAGGCCCGCGGCCTACAAGAGATAAACAAAATTCAATGCCTCTTGTAGATAATTATGTGATATTACGGTGTTCATTGCAGGCATTACAGAGATGAAATTTATATCCACAAACAGGTTACCTGTTTTATTATACTGACGATCAAAGGAAATGCGATATTTTTGAAATCATCGGAAAATAACCCGGATATACATATCATTTTGTTTCAGATGGGAATGAAGACTTCCAAAGCATGGATCGGTAAAAATACACTTTAAATGCTGCATCTGATCAATGCAATAGTAGAAACCCCCATCCCTCCTACCCTAGCACACCCTCCCCTCTCCCAAAGACAAACATCATTATGTGTGTGCTGATAATTATGTGATTGTGGACTTTACAGCTCCAGGCCATGAAGTTCACACTCACAGACCAGTACATGTTTAAGGTCTTTGATATTACATAAATTGGGCGAGCTAGATATTTAGACCTTCATCGAGAATCATCCTAAGCCTCTTCCACATAGAAGGAATTTGTTGAGGCAGATGTGCTTGTGGTTTCTGTGAAAGCATTTCATCATACATCGAGAATCATCCTAAGCCTCTTCCACATTGAAAGAATTTGTTGAGGCAGATGTGCTTGTGGTTTTTGTTAAAGCATTTCATCATACACCCTACTGAACACCAGTGAATTACTTAAGTGTTCTTTTTAACTTTCCATTCAGTGCACATTTAGCCTGATGTAGAAATAAGTTCTCCTGCCGTTTCCAACTGACTATAATATTAAACACCGTTTTGTACGCAGAGTGTCAACAGTATGCGAATGCTGAAAGCGTGCTGGAGCTTGTGAACCAGGTAATTATAACTTAAGAGACTTACTGTTGACATGCTTGTCTGCGCTTTGTCAGTGTATATGTGTATTCAGTCATTTGCCTATGTAACATGTATTTTATTATGTAAGAAAGGCTTGTGTAGCTTATGATACCGAAATAATTTTCCCATGGAAAACGTGTTATCTTATGCCATTTTTTATGGCACGAGGTGTTCATGTTGTTTCTCCCAGGAAAGGCGCAAAGCTTACCAAGTACTACCATTAAACGTTCACGTCCGATCGCACACTGGTTGCACGCGTTTCCTGTGATTCGCAGCCACGGCAGCGAATCAAGGGAGACGACCAGTGTGGTCCAATCCCAGTCAATCCGCCTGATCTGGCAGTGTCGCTGGCAGTTATGGATAAAAATAATAATAATTACGGTACTTATAATGCGCTTATCTTATAATAATTATGACTCTAAGCGCGCTCTCACAACTCGCGCACGCATGCGCACGCTTTTGACAATGACTCACGTACCACAAATACATTACGGGAGTGGAGTGTGGTGACGTTATAGTGTTAAAACTGTTGAAAGAGGTGAGTTTTGAGGGCGGACTGGAAGGAGGAGAGAGAGTGTTTCTGACGAAGAGATAGTGGGAGGTGTTCCAGGCGGATGGACACGAAAAAGGAGCATCGGCCGGAAGTGCTGAGCGGTTTGGTGCGGGGGATGTGGAGGCGGAGAGGAGGCAGAGCGGAGGGTGCGGGAAGGAGTGTAGGGGGTGAAGTAAGTTGGAGAGATAGGCAGGAGCGTAGTTAAGGGATTTGTAGCAGAGAGACAGAATCTTGTATTGGATGTGTTGAGGGATGGGGAGCCAGTGGAGGAGTTTGAGCAGGGGAGTGATGTGGTCGGATTTCTTCTTTCTGAGGACGTGGCGGGCAGCATTGTTCTGGACGCGCTGGAGAGTGAAAGTGGTGGAGTGAGGAAGGCCGGAAAGGAGAGAGTTGCAATAGTCGACGCGAAATAAGATGAGAGAGACCAGCAAGATGGTGGCAGCTTCGGTGGTGAGGTATTTTCTGATCTGACTGATGCGACGGAGGTGGAAATAGCATGCCCGGGCCGTGGCGGAGACAAAGCTGGTCATGGAAAGAGAGGAATCGAGGATAACGTTGAGGTTCTTGGCCGAGTCAGAGAGGGGGATGGAGGTGCTGTCGAGTTGAAGATGGAGAGAGGGAGGGAGCTGGGCGAGTTTCTGGCGAGTGCCTACCAGCATGGCTTCCGTTTTGTCGGCATTCAGTTTAAGTTTAGTACACTGTTTAGTTACTGTTTGCACTCAGTGTAAGCTCTAGAGTTTTTGACAAGAGGTGTTTTCTTTCAGCAGCACAGGGGCGGATAGTGGGGGTGGGGGTGGCGGGTCCTAGGGGTTCCGGAAACGCCCGTCCCACCCCCGACCGAAAATTGTTTAAAATGCTGTAACAAAGTCTCTTTTTGATATGTTTGCCCCCCCCCCCCCCCCCGCCTCCACCCATTTGACGTTTTGGCGTTTGTTCCCTTTTGGGGGTGTTTGCCCCCCCCCCCCCCCGCCTCCCTATTTTCTTTTAACAGCACAGGGGACGGATCTGGGAGTGGGGAGGGGAATCCTAGGGATTCCCCCCCCCTCCCCCCCCGACCCAAAATTATTTATAATGCTATAACGATCCCTTTTTGGGGTGTATGGAACCACCACTCTCCCCCTCACCACCCCTCCCTATTCGACTTTTTGGCGAGTTTCCACACACGCTACACCCCATTCCCCCCCCCCCCTCCCCACTGGAAGAAGGTCTAGCGTCAGGGAGGCCTTTTATGTCGGGATGTAGGTCCGAAAAAAAAGTTGGACCCCTCCCCACTCCCCCCTCCTCCCCCCTCTCGAGGTAACTGATCCGCCACTTGCAGCACCTGGCCAAAGCAACGCCTGCTGTCAAAATCGGAACACTCAAAGGAGTTCACGTGAACCGTCAGCTGTTTTGTTGGCTCACGTGCGAAGCAAAAGTGAGTCTATGTTCTGGGCCAGTGGTCGTCGTCCGTTGTCAGTCCGCCGTCGTCCGTCGTAAACTTTAACGTTGGCAATTTCTCAGTGACTATTCAAGCTAAAAGTCTTCAAACTTGGCTCAAGGATACTTTGTGGCAAGACCTTTCTAAACATACCAATTTCAGTGACCTCTCACAAAGGTCAAGGTCTCAGGGGATCAGGAAATATATAAAAAATAGCTATTTTTGGACATAATTTTTTTTTCACAAATACTATTCACAACTTCAAACCCAAACTTGGTACAACTACCTGATGGTAAGACCGTTATACACACACTAATTGGTTGATCCTTCAAAAAGGTCAAGAGTCATAAGGGCTCAAGAAATAGGTCCAAAATAGCCATATTTTGACAAAGCTGTTTTTTTTTCTCAATTACCATTCACAACTTCAAACCCAAACTTGCTACAGAGATACCTGATGGTAAGACCTTTCTATGCATACTAATTTGGTTGATCCCTCGGAAAGGTCAAGGGTCACAAGAGCTCGGGGAAATAGGTTAAAAAATAGCCATATTTTGACAAGAAATGTTTTTTTTCTGAATTACTATTAACAACTCCAAACTCAAACGTGCTCCAGAGATACCTGATGGTAAGACCTATCTATGTATACTAATTTGGATGACCCCTTGGAAAGGCCAAGGGTCACACGAGCTCAGGAAATAGGTAAAAAACAGCCATATTTTGACAAGAAACGTTTTTTGTCAATAACTGTTCATAACTTCAAACCCAAACTTGCTACAGAGATACCTGACGGTAAGACCTATTTCAAACCCAAACTTGCTACATAGATACCTGACGGTAAGACGTATCTATGCATACTAATTTGAATGACCCCTTGGAAAAGGTCAAGGGTCGCAAGAGGTCGAAAAATGTGTATAAAATGCCAATAATTGTAGTTATTATCAACATTTTGACAAACTTTAAAGTCAAATTTGGCACAAACGTAGCTGATGATAAGACCTTCCCATGTATCCTAATTTAGTCGACTCATCACAAAGGTCAAGGGTCACGGAGGTTTCACAGATGTGTGAAAACTAATTAAATTTTGAGAAAACATGGATTTTGTTAGTGAGCGAATCCTTTACAAATTGTCAGACGTGTGGATCGGTCATACAAGTGAGCCATAAGGGATTTGCCTTTCTTGTTTTGTTTTTGTTTTTCCTGCACTCCTCTCTCAGCTTGTGATAATATGAAATTGATTGGCGTGATAGATGACACAGACGCTTCATTCCGTGGTGGTGGAGCGACCTAATCAGGAAAATACCTCCACTGACAAAGATAGCAGCAGTGACAGACTACCTGTTGCAGAGGATATCTTCAGAGTGACGTGCCTCAAGATGGAAGCGGTGGGTAGTGAATGACCTCTTTTATTTTTTCTAGTCAACCTTGAAACTTTAGAACAAGATATTGATCAACATCAACCGTGATAGTTCTAGGGTGGTGCCAGAATAGTTTAGCGCCAAGTTATTTTGGCACCACTCTTGAGCTACATGTATCACGTTCGATATATCTCTTGAACTATACTAATGGTCAAAACTTAAGGACCACTTTTTATCGCAGACGCACCGACAGCACCATACAAATAATGTAACAATACTTGGAGTCAGTACTTTGCTAATTTATTCAGTAACAATGTCATTTAAGTTTTGTCAACCAATTGTAACAACAGCAGTACGTTAGAATGTTCACCCACCCCTCATTTGAAAAGTCACACAAGACTGGTCCAGTCAGTAGCGAGTGTACCTACCGTTTGCAGCCAAGCATTCAATGCAGTGTTGATGCATGGAGTTCACCAGGGTTCGGAGAACATGTGGGATCGTTTCCCACTCTTGATGCAGGAACTGAGTCAGCTGAGGGACGCCTTGAGGTGGGAGGTGGTTGCTGACTCCACGTTGCACCAGCACGTCCCAGAGGTGCTCGATGGGAGCCAGATCAGGTGAACGAGCTCAGGCATGGGACTTTTCCGAATGTTTTCGGAAATCCGACTTTTTCCTACATTTTGGTTATTTTTTTAGATCAGTGCAAATTCGTTGAGAAAAAGCAAAAACCCTTTTTATTTTTCTTGAACTCATTGCTTACACTATAAGATAAATGTAGGTGTTTTGTGAAGTTCCCCCCACATGAAAATATACTGATTGCGAGTTGTGAGTCCTGGACTCTTTGCTTTCCTAGGATTTGATCTCAACCTGGTCTCACGGGCGCGATGAGGTCGAGCGTTGTCGTCCTGCAGAACAGCATTGTCGCCTATGGCTTGGAGAGCTGGCTGGATGAGGGGCTGCACAATCTCGTCCCGATAGCGCAGTCCAGTCAGGGTGCCTGGGATGACGTGGAGGGGGGTCCTGCCTTCCCTGCTGAAGCCTGCCCAGACCATGACTGAGCCTCCTCGGTAGCGATCCACCTCTTGGACGCATCCATCTCATCTGTGAATCGCTCGCCCTGGCGTCTCCAGACCCTCACCCTGCCGTTGTTGAAGGACACAGTGAACCGTGACTCATCAGTAAACAGAACCTGAGTCCACTGGAGTCTGTTCCACCTCACATGTTGACGACACCAGGCAACCCGGGCTCTGGGATGAGCTCGAGTGAGGGGTATTCTCACTGCTGCTCTGCATGAAGCCAGGCCAATTTCGTGCAGACGTCGGCAGACTGTGCTTCTGCTGACGTTAACGTTTGCAGCTTGCATCAGTTGACGTCGCAGAGTGGTTGACGTGACAGTTCGGTCGCGCAGAGCCGCCACACAGAGGTATCTGTCCTCCCTTCTGCTGGTGCAACGCGGGCGTCCTGAGCAGGGTCGTCGTTCTACCCTTCCAGTTTCTTGGAATCGTGCCAGCAGCCTCTGGATCACTGAATGGGACACCCCAAGACGTCTCCCAATTTCTCATCCGTAAATTCCATCCTGCAGCCATGCTAGCGCCCGGCCTTGATCTACTGGCGTTAGGCTTCGTCGTGGTGGCATGGTTAGGAAAGTGACAATTATGCCCTTACTGTACCGGTATTTGTAGCGAAACAGAGGTGCTCAGTGTTCACGATTGACCCCTTTAGCATGTGCATCACGACCTTACCGAGGTTTTCCACCTGCCTACCTTTGGTACGCTTGCCAATATCGCACAGCTTTTCACAAAAACTGACGATGTTTCACGTGCATTTGACACGTTCGTGGAAATTGATGAATTATTGTCTATTGTTCCCTGTACAGTGGACTGTCTAAGGTCAACTTTTAACCCATTTGGATCGAAAGAACATTGTATTTTATTAGCATACTTGCGACGATAAACAATGACACAAAAAGTGGGGTGACCCTTAAGTTTTGACCATTAGTATATAATGTAGTCTTCAGTGCGGGACAACTCTCAAATGTGGGGATTTCTGCCCCGGGGCTGAACTGATGAGTTAGAATTTAAAGGCCCAATAAAGCGCACCCGGAGCATTCTCAACATTGCATTACAGTGTTTGGCGAATATCAACATATGATACATTTCACTTACTTAGTGTGCACACTTAGTAGAATGACTGCTATACATAATGTGTGTTTTGTTATTTTAGAGTCTGCTTCATTGTGATGTATGTATGATTTTATGTGTTGATATTCATATGGACGCTCGTCAGTTATGCCGCAAAAAGTTCCTAATGTTTATGCATATGGCAATAAAGTTTATCTTATCTTATCTTATATAAAATGTGTTATAATGCCACCTAACGAGTGGCTACGGTTTCTATTTCGTTCATAACTGCGTGGTTACATCACTCTGTGTCCGTTTTATCTCTGAAGCGTGGCAACGAACTCCTTCAAGCGGCGTCAGATAAGGTAAGAGCTATTTATAGCTCCAAACTCCAGTCCCTCGAGCAAAACAAAAAGCTGGCGAAATTATATAAAGGCCGTTGTGGGGCTGTATCAGGCGTCTTAATTAATCTGTCCGTGAGTTAAACGCGCAGTTATGTCCGGAAATCAATGTAACAGGTTTGTACGGTCACAGCAGACGCATAGTTTAAAAGGTTGGAGTAATATCAATATCAAGACATGCGCTCTTGTATTTTAAGACAATGGTCACTTTGGTATTTGTGATGTATCAAATCCTTGCTGTTGTTCACGTGCATTAATGACTGACTGACCCTGTTCCGTTTCAGTATTCAGGACAAAATAAACATGATGAAGCAGTCCAGTGCCTTCAGATGGCAAAAGAATTTTTGTCGAAATTTCCCAAAGAGGTGACTGGTTTTATTTCCGAAACTCTAAGGAGGGAGGAGTTGGGGGAGGGGTGGAGTGGGGTTGGTGTTTGTATTGCCGCTGTCTATATGTGACACTGGCTGAGGGTATCATCATAGTGTTTGTGTGGGTGGGGGGGTTGGGGGGGGGGGGGGGGTTGAGGATGAGGATGCGGCTTTCATGTTCCACGACGACTCCTTTTCTTTTACGGATTACAAGAATGAAAAAATATTTGCAATCACGAGAACCGGAAACATTCCAATGATTTTAACGCATCTCACCCCCCCTCCCCCCCCCACCTTCTTCCGGGGATGCGTGTGTATGTGTGTGGAACAGGGGTTCTGAAACTCCTGTAAGCCCCCATCTCCCACCAAACACACCAGATCTGTCCCTGTAGTATAATGCGGAATTCGTAGTAGGTAGTATTAGTAGGGATTGTAAAAAAAAAAAAAAAAAAAAAAAAAGTACAAAGGGAAGTAACTTTGCAGTTCTGTGTGGCGATATTTAGCTCGTCCAAGACGTGTTGCTTCCCTTTTGCCACTTGGAATTTATGTTCTGTCTGCAGACTGTGTCCCTGAGCTTGTTGTGTTACAACTTGGGTGTTAGTGCGTACCACAACAAACGGTATGATTTCTGCACAGTATGGCTCAGGAATAGCTATGATTTGGGGAATACTCGTTCTGCAGTTTCATCCAAAAATCAGGTTTGTTCATTTTATTCGTCTGTAGAGGATTTTGTATGTCCTGATGCAAAATTCAGTGCCGGCACACAGATCTTTCAAGTCCCTATATGTGGTCAAACTGAATTTTGTCCAGCACTAACATTTTTGGCCCACGTGCGAAGCAAAAGAGAGTCTATGCTCTGGGCTAGTGGTCGTCCATCCTGCGTCCGCCGTCGTCGTTTAATATTGGCATTTTCTCGGAGACCATTTAAGCCAGTCTTCAAACTTGGCCCAAGGATACTAAACATACCAAAGGTCAGTCTCTCAAAGGTCAAGGTCACAGGGGATCTAGAAATAGGTTTAAAAATGCCATATTTTGACAAAAATTGTTCAGTTTTTAAAAAATACTATTCACAACTTCAAACCCAAAGATACGGGATGGTCAGACCTTTATATGCATACTAATTTGAGTGACCCCTCGGAAAGGTCAAGGGTAAAAAATAGCCATATTTGGCAAAAGATTTTTTTTTCCTCCTCCCTCACATACTGTTCATAACTTCAAATTCAAACATGGTACAGAGATACCTAATAGTAACACCTTCATATGCATTCTAATCTCGATCACCCCTTGGAAGGTCAAGGGTCACAAGAGATCAAGAGGTCACAAATAGCTACTTTTGACATTTTTTTTCTCTCAAATACTGTTTACAACTTCAAACCCAAACTTGGTCCGGAGATACCTGATGGTAAGACCTTCGTATGATTGCTAATTTGGATGACCCCTCGGAAAGGTCAAGGGTCACAAGAGATCGGTAAATTATATTTTTTTTTAAAGTAGAATTTTAGCTTTTATCAATACTTTTGCACACACTTTCAACCAAATTTGGCAGAAAGGTAGCTGATAAGACCTTTCTAGGCATACTATTTTTGTTCACTACTCGCAAAGGTCAAGGGGTCACGTTAGATTGACAAAAGTGTGAAAAATGCATACATTCTGAGAAAATATGGATTTCGCAAGTATAAAAGCCAACCCTTTGCTTACGTTAGAACTGTATCACTCGTGCAAGTGAGCCTGAAGGGCTTTGGCATTCTTTTTATATTATAATTTGCTTTTTTGCGATTTTCTGTAGAGTATGTCAGATATTGCCATCCAGTGATAATGGAGGTTTTTTTTTCCCCAGAAACATGGCCCAACGGAGGCGGGGGGGGGGGGGGGGGGGGCGGGGGGGGGGGGGGGGGGTAACTTCATACTCTCAATACAAAAAAAACTTGAATTTGTTTCAAGATGTGCTGTTTCTGAAATGCAGTGTTAGTTTGAGACATAGTAAAGAAATATTCACCAAAATATTACTAGTCATGATTAATTGGTCTGTCTTGAGTGTTGTTAAACAGGCTGAAAAGTGCTCGATTTCATGTCGCTATTTTGTGACATGGTAACAATTGCTTCAAAATCCCCAGGCTTGTGTCTATCGTAGTCGGGAAAACTTGAGAAACCATCAGTGGATAAGGAGAAAATACTATACCACATTTGCCAAATTATTTCCACACAGTGACTGATTAACAGCCAAAGTTCGTGTGAGAGTTGAAGCGCTTCGTGTTCGAGAATTAGCACCAACAATTAACTCTCCGTAGCACATAAAATGTGTTCACATGACTACGTTTCAACACATGTGCTGGTGAAGGATGTGGCATGACTGCACCAAAAAAACAAACAAACACTTGCATTTTGACGACTGAGCTACACAGCTGAGCAAAATGTGTGGCCGGCTTTTCGGCTTCGTGTCAAAATTTATTTCACTGATCGGCTGTTTTATTTTCCAAAAAAATAGGTAAAGAATTTTTTTAACTTATTTTCTGCCGTCAAGCTGTTCGTTGGTACGTCGGAACGTTACTGTAAGTCACTAGTGGGCAATCAGCTGCTGATCGCTGGCTAGGACAGCCTGGTTTGTGTAGTGTCTTGGGCCCGCCATTGTCTTTGACTGCCCATGGATATCGCACTGGTAGAGTCAGGGCAACATTGCTCTTCAATCTTACGTTATTGGCTTACTTACGTTAGCGATATTGAGTCTGTATATTGGTTCTGTCCGCCCGTCCAACTCGTCCGCCATCGTCCAGCGACCGTTGGCCGTCGGCGTCCGTAGTAAACATTAACGTTGGCATTTTCTCTGAGGCTATTGAAGCCACAGTCTTCAAACTTGGCCCAACGATACTTTGCGGTAGACCTGTCTACACATGCCAATATGCTGACTGCTGTCAAAGGTCAATGTCACTGGACCCGGAAATATGATTTAAAAAAATGCCATATTTTGACAAAAGACATTTTCTGTTGTCAATATTATTCACAACTTGAAACCCAAATTATTTATAAAGATACCTGATGGTATGACCTTGCTATGCATACCAATTTTAATGACCATTTGATAAGATCGAGGGTCACAAGAGTTTAGGAAATAGGTTTTAAAAAAGTCATTTTCACCCTGAACTACTATTTACAGCTTCAGCCCCAAACTTAGTACAGGCATGCTAATTTGGATCCACCCCCCCCCCCCCACACACACACACACACCCCTGAAAGGTCAAGGGTCACGAAAGATGTGAAAATGAGTGTAAAGTGCCAATTTTGTTGAATGTTCTTTTTTATTTGCGTTTTTGCGAACTTTTCAATACAATTTGGCAAAACTGGAGCTAGTCATGAGACCTTTCTAATAATACCTATTTGGTTGACCCTTCGCAGAGGTCAAGGGTCACGGGGTTTTTGACTAACGTGAGAAAATGCATACATTTTGAGAACACAGATTTTTCGGGTGCAAACGCCACTCGTCTACTCGTATTAAGATACCTGAACACTTTTAGAGTCCTGTTGGAAAGCTGAACTTCACTGCTACGATTGTGGTTGTGTTGTTCTGTGAGAACATGCATGCAGGAAGCGATACGATATTTATCTTAGCTATCATGATTACGAATCACGTACCTTTTTAGTAAGATTTGCTATCGTTCGCACAGAGAGCGGAATTGATTGTCTTTTGATACACAGAATCCCGAAGAGTTGAATCCCGAAGAGTCTAGAAACCGCTGGAATAATCACCGTGTTTTCTGTGCTCGTGAAGTTAGCAGCCAGTATGTGTTACGAAAAGTCGTGAAACTTCCGGAGAATTCGGGCAAGGTCGTGAACTGTGTGACGTCATTACACACCGGGATTTCGCAAAATTGGGGTTGAAATTAGCAGTCGAATTTTGTAGACTATTGTAGTCTATTCTAGAAAGTTCTTTTTCATCAATATTTATGAGTTTCTGTTACGTGTTCCGTTCTGATTGGTTGCGTTGTATGAATTTGCTGGATTATTCTGGAAAGCCTGATACTATAAAAAGATTGTGCTGGGAAACGCGTTTGTACATTGTCATACATTGTCAGTTGTAGGGACACACAGTTTATTGTAGGTACGTGGCCCATATAAGGTGCACATTGTGAGAGACCAGCATAACGGTGGTGTACGTTGTATGAGAGGCGCAGTGTGTCAAAAGTGTTCAATGTATTGGAGAAGAGATGGTGTACCACTGTGAGTGCTTTTGTGAATGCATTGTGTGGAGATCGCATCGCTGCAATAAAATATTGTTGGAACTGTTACTCCAGTGTGGTCTACATCCTTAAGCCACGTTTGAAGGGTTGCAGCTGAGTGAAGTTTCTTTAAAAGAACCTGACGTGCGTGCGTCTGGTGTGATATACAACGACTACGATTCAACACGTAACATTTTGGCACCTCCGACGGGACTTCTTCAGCTGGCCAGTGGAAAGGGTAGCCTGAGACAACAGCCAGCAGTGAAACGCACAGATGGCGACATCGGAAATGGAGACATTCCTGAAAATTTGAAAGGAATGTGGACTCGAAGGAGCTCAACTCCTCGAGTTTGTAAAGGAGAGAGAGAAGGAGAGACTGGAGAGAGAAGAAAAGAGACTGGAGAGAGAAGAAAGAGCCAAAGAGCCAAATCAGGAAACTCGAAATGCAAGCAACAGAGGCAGAGAAACAGCGAGAAGAGGCAGAGAACAGCGAGAAGGGGAAGAGCAACAGCGAGAAGAGGCAGAGAGGCAGCGTCAACATGAAATTCATTTAAAGCAGATGGAGATAGAGGCACAGAGCCAGAGAGCTGCTGAAGCAATAGCCTTAGCCAGCAGAGAGCAAACAGCCCGTGCGCCATAGCTTCCACCTTTCGTTGAAAATTCAGATAAGATGGATGCTTACGTAGAGCGATTCGAGCGCTTCGCAAGCAGTAATAACTGGAGACAAGAGACTTGGGCTATCAAACTGAGTGCACTTCTAACAGGCAAAGCGCTTGAATTTTACACCCGCTTGTCAAGAGAAGAAACCCAAGATTATACGCAGATGAGAGCCGCCCTGCTGAGACAGTACGACTTTACTGAAGAGGGTTACAGGCGACGATTTTCGGAACTGCAAGCCTGAAGAAGGAAAAACACCCGGCCTATTCATTGAAAGAATCAGGAGCTATCTGGAGAAATGGATAGAGCTGGCTGGTTTAAACAAAGAGTACCAGGACATGTGTGACCTCATCATCAAAGAACAAGTCCTCAACGCATGTGCTAAGGACCTGGCCGCCCACCTCAGGGAGCAAAAAGACCAGTCCCTGAAGGCCTTGGCAGACTTCGCTCAAAGATACCTGGACGCCCTATCTATCTATCTATCTATATCCCGTAGTCTTGCCGACCGTTGGGGCACCACTGATGACTTAACAACCAGCTCCCTCCATTCCTCTCTTTTCTCTGCCATTCTCAGCGTATCGCCCAGCTTCAGTCCTGTCCACTCTGAGATATTGTCCTCCCATCTTTTCCTCTGTCTTCCTCTCCTTCGTCCTCCTTGCACAGTGCCTTGCAGGATTGTTTTGGCAAGCCCTGCTGAACTCGTGACATGCCCATACCACTTCAGTTTGCGTTTTCTCACAATGGCTAATAAGTCTTCATAGGGCCCAATGGCTTGCCTGATTCTGCTTCCCATTTCCTCGTTTGTGATGTGATCTCTGTATGAGATGCCAATCAGCCTTCGAAAACATCTCATTTCAGTGGCTTGTATCCTCCTTTCTAGGCCTGCTGTGAGGGTTCATCTTCTTCTTCTCGAACGCCGTCACACTTGGAGTTTGGCTCTCAAAATGAAATCTGTGGTCTTCTGTAGTGCCTACACAGGCCCGTACAGTTTCTCTTGTAGAGTGGCGGGCTTCGGCCATATCTCCTCCCTCAGCGGCTGGTGGTTCCCACAGTCCTGGAGGATGTGCCCTGTGGTCTGCTCTGCTTCTCCACAAGGGCACAGGGGAGATGGCACGAGGTGGAAGCGTCTGTGCAGGTGGAAATTGAGTCGGTTGTGCCCGGTCCTCAGACGGAAGATGGTCACCTGCTCTTGTCTGGACAGCTGATGGTAACTGTCTATGGGCCGTTGTGGTGGTCTGTATGGTCTTCATCTCTGTGAAGCTGACTCCATTTTCATCTTGTTCTTTCTCTGCGCCCGCTTTTGCCATTCTGTCAGCTTCTTCATTGCCGTAGATGCCACAGTGCGAAGGGATCCACTGCAGCACCAGTCTGGTGCACTTGATGTTTTGCAGTGCCTCTTGTAGACGTGGCAGTTTGCTTGCTGTTGCTGCCTCAAGGACAGACATGGCATCAGTAAGGAAGACAATCTGGGCATCAGGGTCTGCAGTGCCACTAAGGGTGTTAGCTGCGTGGACCAGGGCTTCCACCTCAGCTCTGTAATTTGTGCAGTGAAGGCCTGTTGGTACTGCCTCTGCCTGCCATTTTCCGTTTGGGTACTGAATGTACACCCCAGCCCCTCCATCCTGAACTGCATCTGTGGCTGATCCATCGGTGTATGCCCGTATCCATGCTTCCTGGGGATACTTTTCTTCGAGCATGGCCAGTGTCAGGGCTTTCTTGCTCACAGTGCTGTGCTCATCTCTGGTGGTGATGTAGGGTACCGTGGAAGAGATGGTGATGTTTTCTGGCTTACTTTCCCAAGGTGGAAGGTCGCTAGCAGGATTCAGAACCTCTACCTGCGCAGGCAGCTTTGCCTGGTGTTTTCTCTGCAGTGCTCTCGTCTCCTTCACAAAGCTTGATCTTTTCAGTCTCCCTGAGGTTGGTTGTTTCATCCTAGCGTTCATAGGGTGGTCTTTGGAAGACTTGATCTTTGTGGACTGTATCAAGGCTTTGCAATCTCTTCTCATGCGCAGGGGTGGGATGCCTGTTGTCTCTTCCATCTTTTCAATTGGTGTGGATCTCATTGCGCCGGTGATGATACGCAGTGCCTGGTTCTGAACTCTGTCAATGGTCTGCTGGTGTGACTGGGCTGCCGTCAACCATGCATTAGATCCGTACTCAAGGTGTGGTCTCACTGTGCCTTGATATACATTTTTGAGGATCTTTTCATTGGCTCCCCATTGTGTTCCAGCCAGTTTTCTCATGATGTGCAGCTTTCTTCTAGCTTTCGCTTCTGCATTCCAAATGTGCGGCTTCCACGTCAGCCTCTTGTCAAGGGTGACTCCCAGGTATGTCTGTTGGTCTTCATACCGCAGCGGGGCGTTGCCCAGTGTTAGGTTGCCAGCCTTTGCCTTGTTGGAGAGAGAGAAGAGTGTGGCTGATGATTTTTCTGTGTTGATGGTCACACACCAGTTGTTGGTCCAGTCTGTCAGCCTGTCCAGGGCTAGCTGCATCCTGTATGTAGCAGTTGTTGCATACTCTTCTGTGCACCAGAGTACCAGGTCGTCTGCGTACAGGGCTGCGTGTGCTCCTTTTGGTAGCTCTGGCACAAGGTCGTTGATGAAAAGTATGAACAGGGTCGGTGACGCAACAGCACATTTTGGCCACAGTACCCATCCACTGTCACACGGGCTCTGCGATTGTGCAGGTATGACTTGGTCCACCGGTACATATTCCCTTGGATGCCACTGCGAAGGAGTTTCACAAGGAGACCATCCTTCCACACCTTGTCGAAAGCCTTCTGTAGGTCAATGAAGGCAGCTAATGTCACCTTCTGATCTTGAAAGGCATCTTCTATGAGGGTTCATGACTCGCAGGCATACAAGAACACTGAGATGACTAAGGAGCGCATCAGTCTGATCTTGGAGCAGAGTGTGATGTTTCTGTCCTTCCATATGGTCTTCAATCTTGTCAGTGCTGTTGTTGTCTGCGCAATCCTGGACAGTATTTCTGGTTTTGATCCCTCATCTGTCACAGTGGCTCCTAAGTATTTGAATTTCTTAACTGTTTCCAGTTTTTGGCCTCCAACCATGATTTCAGTGCCAATGCCACTGGCGTTATTGGTCATCAGTTTGGTCTTCTCTGCACTGATTTCCATCCCATATGCAATGGCTGTACTATTCAGCTTTTCCACCAGCTGGGCTAGCTCCTTCTCTGTTCCTGCAAGACCATCAATGTCGTCCGCAAAGCGCAAGTTCGTGATTGTTCTGCCTCCAATACTGATCTTTCAGAGCGTCCGTCATGATTCTTTCCAGGAAGATGTTGAAAAGAGTAGGTGAGAGCAAGCAGCCTTGTCTGACTCCAGCTGTAGTCCTAAACCAGTTTCCTATTTTGCCGTTGAAGCAGACTGCGCTAGTGGCCTTGTTGTAAAGGTTTGCTATGACTTTGATCAGGTTGGCATTGATGTTGTATAGCTTCATTGTGGACCAAAGGGCTGCATGCCACACCCTGTCAAACGCTTTCTTAAAATCCACAAAGACATGATAGAGGTCCTGCTGGTGCTGGAGGTATCTCTCACATAGAACTCTCAGATTGAAGATCTGCTCAGTTGTGCTGCGTCCTGGTCTGAAGCCTGCCTGTTCCTCAGCTATGATTTCCTCTGCCTGTGGCTTCAGCCTGTGCAGTAGGATCTTTAACATGACTTTGCTTGGGTGGGATATAAGACTGATCGTGCGATAGTTCTGGCATTGATGTAAGTTACCTTTTTTGGGGAGAGTTATTATAAGTGATTGGGTCCATGGTATGGGCCAATCCCCTGACTGCGAGATCTTATTGCAGATTGTTAGTAAGGCGCTTATCGTGTCTTCTCCCCCTTCTTGGACTAGCTCTGCAGGGATGTTGTCTGCTTCTGCTGCCTTCCCTTTTTTCAGCGACTTCACTGCAGCCTCTACTTCTTCTCGGAGGATGGGATAGTTGCCATTGTTGGTCACGGGTGGGTTGACAAGTATGCCTGGGTCCCCTGTAGCTCGGTGGTTGTACAAATCTGAGCAGTACTCTGTCCATCTCTTCAGTATGTCTTGGTCTTCCGTAAGACAGTTCCCTTCACTATCTTGAATGATCGAGGAGCGTCCTTGTTTTACACTGGTCAGGTCTTTCACCAGCTGGTATGCTTTTTTGCTATTATTTTTGTTCAGATTTTCTTCTACGTGTTTACACTGATCTTCAATCCACTTATTCTTTGCCTTTTTCATGCTTTTCTTGACAGCCTGGTTAATTTCCCTGTATTGTTTAGCTCCTTCTACCTCTGATTTCTTTTTCTTTAATTCTCGACGCTTGTCACATAGAACAAAGATGTCAGCTTTAACCCAAGGTCTCTTTGCTTGTCGGTGTTTGCCAAGGATCTCACTGGCTGTTTGGGTTACAACAGTGTTAAATGTGTCAATCAGTGTGTCCACGTCCGTGTCTTCTGCACCTAGAAGTAGCAGTGGTGCGAATTTTCCTCCTATCTTTGCCTGAAAGGCTTCCGCTACCTCTGGGTCTTTCAGCTTCTCGAGGTCAAACTTGATTCTGGTGGGACCCTGCTTGTTGACCTTCTTTAGGCGGAGTCGGAAGGTCATCATCACTAAGTCATGGTCGCTTCCAATGTCTGTTCCTGGAAAACTTCTTGTCTTGGCAATGTTCACACTGGTTTGGAAGCGTCTCTTCACCATGATGTAGTCAATTTGGTTATGGTGCTCTCCGTTCGGGCTGTGCTATGTCCACCTTCTGGATGCTTTGTGCGGGCCAAACGTGTTCATCAGCTTTAGATCATTTGAACTGGCAAATTCCAGGAGCCTTAAGCCTCTGTCGTTGGTCTCTGCATTGCAGTAGCGTCCGCATGTGCCTTTCCAGTTCCGAAGCAGCATCCTCTCCTATTTTGGCATTCCAGTCTCCCTGCACCACAAGAATGTCTTTCTTGGGGGTCTGGTCCAGAACTTCTTGCAGTTGGTCATAGAAGTCTTCTATTTCCTCATCGCCATAGTCTGTTGTTGGGGCATAAACTTGTACAATGGTGATATTAAATGGGGTTGCCCTCAAGCGTATGGTGATAAACCTACTGGAGACTGGCCGACAACTCATGACGGTGTTCACGATGTCTTTGTGGACGAGAAATCCGACACCCTATTCGTGTTTGTCTTCTCTGCCACTGTAGTACAGTTTGTGGCTTTCCTGGGTTGATGTTTCCCGAAGGTTCTTCCATCGTACTTCGCAAAGTCCTAGGATGGTCCAATGGTATCTGTTCATTTCATGTGTCAGTTCCTCTACCTTTCAAGGCGTTCTTAATGTTCTGACGTTCCAAGTGCCAATGCTGATGTTGTTTCTGGCACGGAGTTTTGATGGTGATGGACGCCCACAGCATAAAATTCGGGCCCAGTTAGCCGCAGCGCGGGTCTACACCAGCAGAGGAAACCCACAACGTCAGAGACATCCCAAAACACATGCCAATAGAGAGCCTGACGTGTTTTCTTTGTGGAAAGAAAGGTCACAAGCTAATACAATGTCCTTCCAAGGATGTTCCCCGAGGCGATAACACCAGAAGACCCAACCAAGATCTCGGGATAGCAGGCAGAAGCAGTACCACGTCTCAACACAGAGCCGCCGCTGTACTAGCCAATGATGTGACGTCATCCAGTGACTTTGAATCTGGAGAAGTCGAGTGACACCGGAGCTGATTGAATCTTTCAGTAAGAATGGACGCATCCCAGTAGAAGATGGGGCTACATTCTTACCAGTCTCAAACATCGCGCTACCTAAGAATGAAGTACCGAACATGCCTGTGGGGTAACACACCGGTCAAGAGTGCTGAGAAACACTGGTTTTAGCTGCATCATCGTGAGAGAGGACCTAGTAACTGAAGACCAGAAGCTAGAGGAGTGGACCACCCTCATTTTGGCCGACGGAACTGTGAGGATTATCCCCCTTGCCAAGGTCAGAATCGACACCCCGTACCTGAGAAAAGAGGTGACGGTGCTATGCGTGAAGACCCCAGTCTACGATCTTATCATCGAAAACATTGAAGGTACCAGAAACGCAGACGATCCAGATCCAGAGTGGAGACCTGAAACATGTGCTGTTACCACGAGAAGTCAAGCAAAGAAGAGTCACCAGACCATCCCTCTAAAAGTGGCGGATAACACGGAAGCAGCCGTGGTGAATACGGACAGGCTGGTGGAGCTACAGAGAGCCGACCCCACGCTTGACAAGTTCCGAGGTCAGGCTGAGCCCGTGACGCGAAAGGGAAATGAGATAACCTTCGAGACCATGAAAAATATCCTGTACCGGATATTCAACAGCAATGGGGATAACTCACTAACGGTAGGCGAATGGTGTCGTTCGCCACGCTTTTTGGTGTTGTGTTTTTCACTGGCGATTTACTGTAACTACAGGACGTGCCCTCCCTCAGGATTTGGTACAGTGGTCGGTGAAACACCATTACTGTATTTTGCATAAAATGTGTGACTCTAAGTTGTACTCTTAAGGCCCCGCCACACGGGCCGGTTGTGCCCCGATTTTGAAGCCGATTCCGATCCGTTTGCGATCGGATGACGTCGATTATCCGATCCGGTCCCAATCGGCTGGGAATCGGCTGACTAGAACCTGCTCTATATTTCCGATCCGAATCCGTCCCGATCGTAAGCTTCAATCAATCAGAGCGCGTCTCGCAAAGCATGTCGTTTCAACACGGTTTGCAAATGGCCGAACACGCCTGTTGTGATCAGTACTACCGCCGTTGCCGCTGATGTTTCGCACGCCTCTTCCCGAATATGATCCAAAACTGCTGATAATGCAAGCACATCCATCATCACTGTCAAAACTAGCAGTCATTTTGCAGAACAGGTACGACTTTGATCTTCGGTTCAAACCGGTCGGCTAAACTTGACAAGTCGAGAAATGTCAGTGTGGCACTGCACACGTTTTTTAATCCGGCCCGATCACCTACCGATTCGAAAACTGATCGGGAATCGGCCTCAAAACCGGGCTCGTGTAGCGGGGCCTTTAGACGTGCTTCTTTGCAAAAATGACCGATATATACAACGGTGCAAAGACGACCGGCGACAGGGGTGTCCCGGCCACGTTCATCCCGTGCAGAAGTCTACACTTGGCCGAGAACTCCCCACCTTACTCCGTGCGCGAGATGTGTGCCGCGGCATAGAGTACCAGCGGGTACAACACGGTCATTGGTGCTCAGAGAATAGGGGGCCTGTGGAGGCTCTATATGGAGGCCTGAGGCTAGGGTGAAACTGTTGCTGCAAGGCATGACGGTCAGGGGACAATTAGTGACGTTGTTTGATTTTTAAAAAATCCATTTATAGTGCGATCGGCAGACGACGGGCAGGAAGTCTACACGACTAAACTCGTGATTGGGAATGTTCATATTTCATACAGTAACCAAGAAATAGAAGCGACAATCACCAAGCTGGGCTGCAAGCCGCGATCGAATCTACTGATGGAGAGGGACAGGGATGAGAGGGGAGGCCTGACGCGGTGGCTAACAGGCAGGAGATTTGTCTACATCGCAATTCCTCGGGAACCCTGCCCACTCAGGTGAAGATCGGTACGTGCACAGCCAGTCTCTGCCACCGGGAGCAGCGTCAGAATGCAGCCTCGGTCACTTGTTCCAGGTGTCTACGACAGGGCCACCGGGCGGCCACATGCGAGATGGACATCGTCTGTAGAACGTGCCGCACCCCCGGGCACAAAGCCGGAGACCCCACGTGTCCCCAACCCCCCCCCCCCCCTTCCTCGTGGGCACCCCACCCGGGTCTGCCCTGGGGGACTTGGGTGGAGTTAGTTATTTTTTAGTTCCCAGGGTCACCCTGGTCAGCCCCACAGGGTGGGTTTTTCTCTCTATTCTGTGGCATGTGTTTCTGTCTACGGTCCATTCACCTGTATTTGCCTTTTTAAAACTCTCCCTACTGTCTGCACTGCCTGTAGCTCTTGATATTGGATGTGTGTTGCTAAATGGTCTTAGCTTTATTTAGGCCCCATGTGTTAGGTTTATTTAATGTATTTGACCGGCTGGCGACATACATTGAATGTTCTGTTTATTTTTTTTCACAAGCAGTGCAGGCACGTCCTGAGAAAGCCTTGTTGCTGTCGGGACGGTAAGCAATGTACAATCAATCAATCAATCCTCGTGGGCCTCTGTTGTCGCTGGAACCCCCTCCCCCGCCCAGCACGCCCCTACACCAAGCCATCGATCCCCCACCCCGGCCTCCGACCCCATGACCGTTATCGTCAGGCCCCAGCCAGCCTGTGGGGTCGGGCAATCAGACGACTACAAGGGCGACCGCGGCAACCACCTCCTCAGCATTGACGACTAGTGCCATCACCACGGCCACATCTACACCAGTGTCATCCATGGATCCCCGCAATACGCCCTTTACAGCGAGAGGGCGACCCTCCACACAAACCATCCTGGATTTCCGGGGTACAGGGAGATCGCGCTCGTGCTCTGTGTCCAAACGTCAGTGTAGCAGCCCTATGTCTGAGGATTCGCAGAGAAAGCGAGCGGAACGCACCGAGAGGGAAACTCCAACTGTGACGTCACCACCATCAGCTGGCGAGGATTCCGTGTCCGATATAGCAGGGAACCCCGCTGACCTACTTGGTGACGCAGCCGCGACGTAAGCTGTTCTGCTGTTCTGCTCTAGTTTGGCGACAGACGGCAAGTACATCTTTGTGGAAGACGAGATTTTTTATTGTATTATAATGTGGGTCTCGCTGTCCACGGAGATGGACTTGCTGTCTCTTGCCAGATTAGAGATATATAATATGGGTGGTTTTGGACAATTTATATACACCTCCTAATTTTATGATATTTGCCCACAAAACATACACTTAGTCACACCATGCATTTTCCCCATATTTTCTTTATTTTTATTTGAAAATAGAGAATATGAAATTTGGACAATTTCTATACACCCCAAATTTCCACTGTTTTTGACCCACAAACTACCACACCTTCACTCCACCCATTTTTCTTGGTTTCCCCTTATTTTCTTCGGTAAAATAAAGATTTGTAAAACCAATGACATTAAAATTAATATTTTTTATTATAAAATGAATCAAGACGAATTACTTCTTCTAAACGATATCAACGCTGTGGAAAACAAAGATTTAGACTCGAAAAAAACAGTGCCTTCTTTCTGTAGTTGTGTCAGGCAAATCAAAGGCTTATCTCAGAAAACCCCCCACCCGGGTCTGCCCTGGGGGACTTGGGTGGGGTTAGGTACTTTTTAGTTCCCAGGGTCACCCTGGTCAGCCCCACAGGGTGGGTTTTTCTCTCTATTCTGGGGCATGTGTTTCTGTTTACCCTTTGTCCATTCACCTGTATTTGCCTTTTTAACACTGTCCCTACTGTCTGCACTGCCTGTAGCTCTTGATATTGGATGTGTGTTGCTAAATGGTCTTAGCTTTATTTAGGCCCCATGTGTTAGGTTTATTTAACGTATTTGACCGGCTGGCGACATACATTCAATATTCTGTTTAGTTTTTTTTTCACAAGCAGTGCAGGCACGTCCTGAGAAAGCCTTGTTGCTGTCGGGACGTTAAGCAATGTACAATCAATGTACAATCAATCAATTATCTCGGAAAACAATACATGACAGAGGATATTGAATCTCTAACCGCTGACGAGCTATTTAAACTTCATTCGAAATATGAAAACCACATCGCTTCACTAATGACACGTGATTTGAGTCGATCTCTAGTATGCCTATACACAAAAGCAGTGAGTCACTTTCTACCTGTAGACACTGACAGTCTTTCACACAACCTTGAAAGCAATCCTATTGTTTCAAGTTCAATTGATAAATTAGCATGCGTCATGTTTTACAAGTTTGGAAATTACCTTGCACCTGTTGTAACATTGCTTGTTACTGGTAGCCATATTGATTTCTCCAAAATAAATTTTACTGCAGAAGAAAATGGACGAAACCCAGACGACTCCACAACCGAACCCCAGTCCAGTCTTGACGCAGGTTCATACTGTGACTAAGGCTAAAAGTCCAGGCAGGGTTGAGGCTGGAGAAAGAGTGGCTGAATGGAACAGGCAAAACAAATTACAGCTTCAAGCACAAACAGAAAAGACTCATGTAACTGATCCACCGTCAGCACCATCAGGACCTGTGTCAATACCGTCACTCCCTCATCAAAGTGAGAGACAAACAACCCAGTCTAACCCTGACCCCGAACCTCAAACCACAAAATATATAGTTGCTGGATTTGTTGTCGGATTTGGTTACGTAGGTTACCAATTATACAAAAAATACAAACCACAAACTCGTACACTGACCAAAAAATCAGACACTCCAAAAACAAAACCAGAAGCCTCCACCTTACCAGTAACATCCAAAGCCGTTGACCCATTTTATATGGAGTGAATAAAATATTATTTTAATTTTTATTGCCTTAGAAAATGAGCGACACAAAGAACATAATGAACCTTGTATATCACTCTGCTGTGATAAGTGGACTAGCAGTAGCTTATTCTATGCTGGGAAAAAGTCTACTCAAAATGAAATCAGCAGACCTCAGTAGATTAGATTTCGAAGACAGTGCAAAGCTAATTGTAGTTGTTACAGCGTCGATTGCGACAAAAGATTTTCTTGTCAAGCAAGGAATTATTCCAGAAAATGTTTCTATGTAAATAAAAATATGGCGACGATAGCTATTATGATTGGTGGTGCCATGGTCAATGCACTTGCTTTCAGTGGATCAAACATATCTTTTTTCAAAAATGGGTAGAGAGGAATCAGCGGAAAAAATAAAGCGTCACAATGAGGCATCTGAAAAACTTGCTCAAGCCCAGCAGGAATATGAAAAGAATAGAATTGAGAAACTTGATTTCATCAATGAAAATCTTCGTCTAGAAGGCCACGCACAACATACGTTTTCAAATACAGATGACGCAATTCGTGAATACTATCTTGTCACGGGTAATGACATGTCTGCCCCAAAACCTAAACTAAGTGACTATTACAAACCAAGCACACAACAAAGAAACGGAGAGATAATCTTTGTTCTAGTGGGAATGACATTTGTATTTTTTACTGGTCTTTATATTGCTAGAAAAAATGAAAGACGCCGGGGTTGAAAATAAACTATCAAAAATATATTACTCTCCATCAGGGTATTGGAAAGGAGCAACCGCTATTCAGAAATTACATGCCGCTGTGGGCGGAGATATAACACTCAATCAAGTCAAACAATGGTTACAGAGACAAGCAATTTGGCAGATATATCTTCCTACTCCAAGAAAAATAACAAGACCTCATTTTGAAAACACTACCCCAAATGACACACATCAAATGGACCTTCTGTTTTTACCCCATGACACAATAAGAAAGAAACGATACAAGTACGCATTAACTGTTGTTGACATTGCGGCAAGGTACAAAGACGCTGAACCCATATCTGACAAAACAGCTACCACAGTTGCTACAGCATTAACAAAAATATATAGTCGAGGCCCTTTAAGATACCCCAGACTTGTTCAAGTTGATGACGGATCAGAATTCAAAGGTGCTGTCAACCAGTTATTTGCGAAGCATGGCGTACTGGTTAGACAAGGCATTCCAGGCGTACACAGATCACAGGCAATTGTAGAGAATTTTAACAAACAGTTATCAGAAAGACTTTTCATCTACCAGTATTCAAAGGAACTCATGCATGACACCCGTAACACTGAGTGGGTAAAGAGATTGCCACATGTGATAAAAGCAATGAATAACGAAGGACACCCTAAGCCAGCTGATGCTATTAAATTGAAAACAATTACAGACCCAAAAACAGGACCAACCCCCGCACCCGACACAAGTTTATTTACTAAACAGGTAAGATATTTATATCAACCTGGAGAATCAGAAAATGACGTCAGGCGCAGAGGGACAGACCCCATCTGGTCTACGTCTGTACACAATATAAAAAAAATAGTCCCAGGTCCTGACGCAACAATATATTACCTGTATGACCCTGCCCCACAAAGGGCATTTGTCAGAGAAGTGACTTCTTATGTCTTTGAATCATTTCAAGATGATGTTTGTTTGATCTCAGTGACTTGTTTGGATAATCAGGCATTAATGCCCCATCTAACACTTGTTTATAATGTTCATGACGAATGTCTTTATTTTTTATTGCTTTTTTTTTTATTCCTTTGGCTTTTGACTGACTACCTTTTTGATACAGTATAGAATACATTTTTGATCTCAGTCCAACGTACTCAACTATTGGCACACCATTCAGTTCATCCTTAAACTTTCCAGGCACTTTCTTGTTTTGTGTGCTAAACAGTGGATGATCCTTAGGGTAGTCAGACGTGTTGTACATGTGTAGTTCTGTTTTCATGTCTTCATAAAAGTCTTCAGTAGGCACATCAATGATCATAGAGTCAGTGTCAGTGTATAGCAGACGACACTCAGGATACTTTGGTTTAAAGTAATCATAATAAAATTCAAGCATCAACAGTTCTGACAACTCAAGAATTGCCATACCAATGAATACTGGCTTGTCCAGTTTGACAATCTTTTTTTTTAGTGACACTGCACACAATGATGAATAAAACTCTTTGTACCCTGTGTACTGTGGCTTACCTGTAAGTTTAAGGTTGTAGGACACACCTGTTTCGCGCATCTTTTCTGCGCATTTAGATACCGCTATCTTGCGTCTGCCGTGACCTGAGACTAGAGGTCACCGAAAAAAAACGCCGTACGGCAAGTCATATTGCAAACAAGGTCAATTTATCGATAATTGACAAAAGATATATACTGTATGAAATAGGTGTGTAAGCTGACTGTTTCTATGCATAAAATGTTGTGTTTCCTCAGAAATAAGATACTTTTGCATAAGTTGCGACAAGTCATCGAGCGTCAGTAGTAACGCATAACCATTTCTCAGAAGAAGAAAAAAAAAAAAGAATGGGCCAACCGAACGGGAGCCAGGAAAACAACAAAATCTCTTCAGACATCAGCAAGGAAAAGGTAAACTAAAGTAGAAAAAAAGGTTGGTGGTGTTTGCTAAGTGACTAGAACACGAGTTACTAGTAGTGGAAGAAAAAATGTCGTACGTAAGTGGCATATCTGACTGGTTTTCCAACTCTTTAAAAAAAAAAAAAGTTTTATGCACCACCGTGAGATGTCACCTGCACGGCGTAAAACCCCAATAGCTAACTGTCCTTTTATGCATGGAAATTTACAGCCTACCTGCAATGAAGAAGACTACATTTTATTGTGGGTTGACAGGGGCATGCATTCCATGTATGTCAGTCACCACCTAGAAGTAGAACATTTCCATACATTCTCAGAGAGCCTTTACTAATACGGTGGAAGGAATGTAGTCCACATTGTAGTGATATTAAACCAGTGCCAGTGCTTATTATTTAGGAAAACGTACTGTGTGTAGTAAAAAGTCCTGCTATTTTGCATTACTAACTCAGTAACTGCTTTCAGTACTTAGTAACTTAGTTTTCTCATCCATTCTCTGTCTTATGAAGGCTATATTACAGATTAGGAAATAGGTCCAGCATTATTTTAGTTCAAGGATGGTGCCAGAATAGCTTTGCAGATGAGATGCCAATCTATTCTGGCACCACCTTTGAACTATCATAGTCACATTTATTTCAAGCAGTGGGTGTATCAGGATTAAAAGGGTTACCTAGTAAAACGCTACTTTGACTGAAACCCTAATAATTATTTGTTGACTACCATTTTGGATGACCGTAGAATGTGTGAAAAATACAAATTTGACTAGTACAAAAGCAAGCCTTTATGTTGAGACTCGTGACACTTATTTCAGCTACCTTTTGGAAAGGTCACACAGGTTGTGAATCAGTTATGTGCATGAGGCGTACAGACATGACTTTGCCATTGTTGTTTGTTCTTTGCGGTTTACACAGTTTTTGTCGCATTTATTTTGAAAGTAATAATCTGCCCCTGCATTTAGTTCACGCAAAGTGAAATTGTCATGCTGCCGAACAACACAATAATAATCATGTATTTCATTTCAGGCTAATACTGCTGTTGACCTCTCGCTGTTGAGTCTCAGTACTTTCACCCAGAGTACATACTTGCAAACAAGCGCAGAAGTATGACATCTACACCAACTAACCAAGGTCACACTCACAGCTCAAGTGAAGTGAGGGAAGGTGACACTTATTCTCCTGGACTCAAGGTAAATCATACCAGTAGATGTGTGATGAGAATCAGGTGCAGAACACAACACAACTATGGTGTGAATGAACACATCATACTGTAATGCTTTCTTTCATTGGCTCATGTGCGAAGCAAGTGTAAGGCTATGTTCTGGGCCATTGGTCGTCCATGGTAAACTTTAATGTTGGCATTTTCTCGGAGACTATTCAAACCACAGTCTTCAAACGTAGCCGAAGGATACTTTGTGGCAAGACCTTTCTTACTCTTAGCCTACCAGTTTGAGTTCAGGCCAAGGGTCATGAGAAATCAAGAAACAGGTTAAAAAAAAAAAATAGCCATATTTTGACAAAAGATATTTTTTCTCCAATACTATTCACAACTGTACATAAGCCAGCCCTTTACTTATGCTTAGACTGAGGGCACTTAAATTTCAGTCACCTTTTGGAAAGGTCACATAGTTCAGATTAAGAAAATGATCAGTTTTAAATGCACACGAGTGATCCAGGCTTCACCATTCTTGTTTGTGGTGTTCACAGTTTATTTCACATTAGTTTGAAGGTAGTAATGTCTAAACTAAATGTAGGGACGAATTGGGTGGGTGGGTGTGGGGGGGGGGGGGGACTCCCCCCACCAGCCCCGAATTGTTTATAATGCTATAACAAAGTCCCTGTTTGTGGAGTTTGGAACCGACCCACCCTGAAATAAGATCAGAAGTGAAATTGCCATGCTGCCGAATAACACGATAATAAACATGTATTTCATTTCAGGTCAGTACTGCTGTTGACGTCTCACTGCAGAGTCACGCCCAGAGGGTATACTTGCAAACAAGCACAGAAGTATGACGCCTACACCAAGAAGAGGCAAGAGCTAGTCAGGTCATGTTTGCTCAAAGGAGAAGGCCACAGCTAAAAGCAGGCAATTCCAGTTCCAGCGGATCAACTAAAGTGAGAGAAGGCGACACTTATTGTCCTGGACTCGAGGTAAAGCATACCGATTGATTTGTGAATAGAATCAGGTTCATAACAAAACACAACTGGTTGCGATAAACACATCACACTGTGATGCTTTCTTTCATTTTGAAGATGGTGTAGTAGTAGTACCAGCATTCTCAACAACACCGAATGCTAAAATCACTTGCTGTCAACAAGTGGCACCATATTGCATTTGATTTGAAAACTAGAGGGTTGGGCAAGTCTCCAAATACTGTCGTTTTCTTTAATAAGCACTTAGTGCATACAAAAGGACTAGAAAAATCTGAATACTACCCATTTGGTCCAGTGTGTGCTGTTGCTAAACAGCAATGTGTTGTGTCCTGTTTGAAACAATTTCTGCAAGTTACACTTTGAATATTGATGCTGATTCTAGATATATGTATACACCCTTTGTGGTCATTTCAAGCTCAATGGCATCTAATTTTTGGCGCACGTGTGATAGCAAAAGTAAATGTTTGTAATGGGTCGTCCGTCAACTGTCTGTTACCTGTGGGCAACTTTAACATTGGCATTTCCTCGAAGACTATGCAAGCCTCAGACTTCAAACTTGGCACAAGGGTACTTTGTGGTAAAATAATTCTAAACATACCAATTTCTGTGACCTTTCAAAGGTCATCTCAAGTAGTATTTTCAACTTCAAACTCAAACTTGCTATGGAGATACCACATGATAAGGGTGACAAAAGTTAGTTTCAGGTAGAGTTGTAGTTTTTATCAATGTTTTTGCAAACTTTTCAATAAAATTTGGCATGATGATAAAACTTTTCTGTGCTACTAATGTAATCAGCCCCTCACAAAGGTCAAGGGTCACAGAGGGTTGACAAATGTGTGAAAAATGAAGGGATTTGGAAAAATACTCAGGTTTCACTGACAAAATCCAGCCCTATACTTATGTTTAGAAATTTTCAGAGAACTGTTGGAGGAGTCAAGCCAAGGTAAAAAAGGACAGACATATTATGTGGATTGGTCATACACGTGAACCATAAGGACATTGCCTTTCTTGTTCATGTTCTGACTACTGTCATATTATGCATGTATGTACTTTGTATAAATACTTGCAAATATGCACGCAATATGTGCATGTCAGAACTTTTTTTGATACAAAATTATCTTTTGTAGGTTGCGAAAGATGAGGGAATAAGAGTTCAGCGGGTACATCTCTCCGCGATGGCCAACTGACGAGAAGGCAAAGGCAGTGAACTGATTGTCCTGTGTAGGAGGGCAGACGTCCTGTTATTTTGATGTCCATCCACCAGGCTGGCCACTATGTCAAGGTTTTGGACAGTCACATCATTCGCAATGCAGCAAAAGCCTGTGCCTTACTGCCTGAGCTGATGCATAGCCATATATTAGGAGCAGGGCAAGCAGGCTTTAGGCCTGGCTATTCAACTGCAGACACAACAGCAGTGGGGCAGTGACAACAAAGTGACAATGACAAAACTCGAGAAAATAGAAATAAAGAGGGAGTGTTTCCATAAGCCCGACATAGAAGCAGCGGGGCGACAAAATTGTAACGTGCAGTCGAGCAGTTCAGGGGCTATTGTACAGTGATGGGGGTGTGCTTTGTGTGTTTTCATATAACAATGTGACAAAGTGATTTGACACCCATGTTGTAATTTGTAGTGCAGTAAAAAGGTGAAAAATATCTGTATTTTGACCAAAAAGATGTTTTCTCAAGTATACACAACTTCAAACCCAGACTTGGTACAAGGTGGTAAGAACTTTTCATGCATACTAATTTCGTATGCATGAAAGGTCAGAAAGGTCAAGGGTCACAAGAAATTGGGGAAATAGGTACAAGATATCCATATATTGCCCAAAGATTTTTTTTCTCAAGTATTCCTAACTGTAACCCTAAACTTGGTAAAGAGATACCTGATGGTAAGACCTTCCTATGCATATTTATTTGGATGACCCCCTCAGAAAAGTTACTTTTTGTCACTCTCCTGTCATGTCGCGATTTGGAAATGCAGCTTAATATGTATTAGTTTTTGATTATCCAAAGAAAACCCCTTTACTGACAATGTGTTCATTTTTCGAAGACATTTCATCATATGAACAGGTCTTTATTGTGACAAGTTCCTAAATGCTGGCATACATCAGTCATTCAAAATATGTACTCCACAGCTGACACTTATGGGGTAGGAAACAGTGGTACAGATAGATTTTGTGCAGCATCGGTGTGAGACAAGGAGAAAACTTATCACTGCTCCGCTTTGCATGATTCAAAATGATATACAGGGCTCATTCTGAAAATGGTCAGTGGCCTCAGAGTATAAAACCCACGGGTCCTTTCTGAAGAGGGGATGTGCGGAAATATAGAAACGTGGGGATGTATATTTATGTCATTAAACCCTCAGCTTAAAATGTTGTGCAAATGTGGACTTGCTCAATGAAAAACGCAATACTTCTCAAGAGTGAGTTGACCATGCAGTTTTTGCATTACCCTCCAGCTGTCACAGCAGATTTAAGTGGTTGGGTGATAACTGATCATAGGCATATGATATGTACTGTACTTTGTGTTTGTTTTATTTTTTTCTTCCACTGTCAATCTTTAACTTTCAGCTGTGTGGCTTTACTTATCGTATCAGAATTGCTAACCACATGGTTCATTTCACAAGTTTTACAGATGTACTGTACATGACACACGCCTGCAAACAGAATGATCTGACTATGATCCGTGTCCATTTGTGATTTGTGCTAAGGAACATGCGTACAGTGTAGTAATAAGGATAATATTTCATTTCTGAGCACATTCATGTAAGTTCTTTTGTAATTTTTTTCATGCCCCCAGCGGGTCCAAAATTAAATAAAGTAAACTGATGCCAACATTGTGTACAGGGTGCTATGCAGCAATCAGTTGTGACATGATAGCCTGCACCATGTTGAGTTTTTGGAGAGCAGCAATGGTATTGCTTGGATTACGGGCCAGCATGGTGCAGACTCTGTTTTATAGACACTTTGCCAGCGTTATATGGTCGATTTTGTATCAAGAGCAGTACAGGTATTGTTTGGTGTGGATGCCTATATTATGCAGACTAGGTGACACAGTGCATTGTACCCTTGTTATTCAGTTGTTATGGTATTTTGTGTTGACATCAGCATTGTGCAGTGCAAGTTATGGGGCTTGAGACTGCATTTCACTTTGTTGTGCTGCAATTGGACACAGTGTGGTACTGGTAACAGTATTGTTTGATTTTCATGCCAACATTGTGCACAGTATCTGTGTAATGTAGTTTGGTACTGCATTTCACTGTTATTATGTTGTGGGATGTGCAATGTTGAATTATATCAGGACTACAGTGATGGTACATGGTCTCTCTCTCTCTCCCCCTCCCTCTCCCTCTCTCTATATAGTATATGAGCAAAATAATATATGTAGTGGAAGGCTCTAAATGATAAGTCTGTCATTCCTTCTCTCCTATCCCCCTTCTTTTATATACTGTGCAGTTGGCTCCCAAATAAATACCTCATGAGCAAGTGGTTGCCGGTGTCGGTCTCCGTTGGCATGCACACAACTAAAAATGACATCAGCTCCACTTTTCTCCCAAATAGCTTGTATACAGTCAGCACTTTGTCAATGTAAATGTGAATAATGTTACATGTAGTTGAAATATGTTCTGCAGTAAAGCTGTATTTTGAGGGGGAGCTGGGTGGCTCGGTGGTAGTGTAGTGTTTTTGTTTCCTTATAATTTGTAACCAAAAACTGCTGGGAAACTGAGATTCAGCTAGAGAGATAGGTACATCCACTACCAATCTGTTTACAAACATCTTTCAACCAGAGATGTTCATCGACCTGCTTTCACGGAGACACCAAAGGAGCATGTAGCATTTCTTGCAGCAGGTATATTAAAACAAATTCACATCAATTAATATTTGTAGATGATGCCAGTAAAAATTATAAAAAAAAACTGTCTGTGACAACACTCTTTGGTGTGCTTTTTCATCAGTGAAGCTGTGAATGATTGAATGAATGTAAACATGCTCACACAATGCCTGGCTGAAAAAAATGAATGAACAAATGTACCGAGGTAACCGGTGTGCATTTTTATACAAAACTGAATCCGGTTGTTTGGTTTATGGTTTAACATTCACATTACCACAGTGATGATAATCGCATATTTAAAAAATAAAAATAAAAAATAACGCGTTAATTTTTTTTTTTTTTTTTTTTTTTTTTTGCCTAGCGAAGTAGAAACTGTATGGGTTTCAAATGTGAGCAGGAAAAAAAAATATCGCCATCTACGGGACTCGAACCCTGGTCACTGCGTGGCAAAGAAAAGTACCTTACCACTGCACTAACTAAAATTACTAAGAAACAGCTCGTGCATTTAATTACTTATAGATAAACGTTTTCATCCCGTATCTGCCGTTGTTGTTTGTTCCAGTTTACTGTCACAAATAGTAATCGAGGACTAGCAGTTTGGGCGTAGTTTGCAACAGTTTGGGCTTAGGTTTTCCCTTGTAAGTTTGGCATAGTCGTTTTCCCTTACCGGCTACGGCGGAGATATGATCTGCCGGAAGTCAGACATCGCTTGTATCCCTTATTGAATACGCACTCGAAAACGACCCAAAGTGCCCAATTTTGTGCGGGACCCCATATTTTCTTCATAATCAATGTGATAGTTATAACATAAAGTACGACTTTATCGAATAAAAAGGGCCTGAGCAATTGCCCAACATTGCAAAGACTTGTAATGTTATTGATAACATCCGGGCAATTTGCGAATTTACAACATACATTCTTTTAGATTTCACTTAGAATTCCAATTATCAGAACACACTTTTTTTTACGAGAAAATATTAACATACTTTATGAAGTGACCGAAATGTTTCTTTATCATTTTAACACACTATTCGATAAATTTTTATTGTGTTCTGAAATCGGCTATTTTTTCCCGTGGGGTACCTCAGAAAAACGGCTGTAACTTACAAATATGCCCGGGACCATGGGTCTTTCAGGGTGGCAATAGCCTCCAGACTCGATAAGGCTCTCAAAAAACCCTATAAGCGGCAGTTTTCAATTAAAAAATGTAGGTATAGTATACAACCTTAATTGCACCCGATTCAGTTGTAACAAGTCTCACATCTTTGCGGTGATGAGGATTTTCCATAGTCTTTCCAAAACAGGCATTGTTCATAAGCTTAAAGAAGTCTTTGTCAAATGCAGTGTTGCCGTCCCTTGCACGCAGTGTTGTGTTTTTCATTATGTAATCTTTCATGAAAGCACTCTGATCAAATTGAATTCCTCTGTGAACTTTCTTTAGTACTAACCCGTGTCTGATGTAAAACTGTAACAAGCAATAGTGGCAAACATAATTGAATTTGTCACTCAGATTCGGTACAAGTTTAGTGTCTACTTTTTTCCCTGTCATACTCATTTTCTCAACAGCTAAGGGATAATCATTATGGTAATCGTGTAGATGGTGTGGGTACTCCAGGTCTACTTCAAAGATCCAACCCTTTGGATCGTTTCGGTCAAGATTCATAATATTGTTTGTTAACCCTGACTCTGTTACATCATACTGTGACAAATCATACAGACAAAAGTTTTTCAAGGGTAATAACTCACACATCGCGTATCCATACAAATTGTTAGCGTCCACGTAGGTAATGAATGACCTTGACCCCGAGGGGTCAAAGCCCTGGTCAAGGTCGTCCAGATATTTGTTGTTGGCTCTGGCGTAGTTGTTCGCTGCAATACTAATGCCTCCCCTCAATCCACGTTCCACCATTTCACCCATTGTACGATCAAACAACAGGCCTATAAATATCTTACTAGATTTCAAAAATGCATCCCATGTCATGCCAGGACTAGTTATGTAGCAAGCCGGGTCAAGCTTGTAGTGTAACAAACCCTTTTCATGGTAACTTTCAAATACGTCTGCTAGCAAGCAAACATCAGCTTTCAAGTACTGGTCATGATAGTCACCAACAGTCTGACACCCTAGTTTATCCCACGCATCAAGTGTGTGCTGGTAATCAGTCAGAAATGCCTTTTCCATTAAGTGTAGAATAAAATTTCTCTTTTGGTGGCAGTCTCCGTTACTGAAACACAACCCAGTGATCAATGTACTCATATGGATAAACACCTTTTTTGATCAAGTCTGGCTCAAAATATTTACTTGTTATTGGATACTCAGTCAGTCCTTCTGCCAAACTAGCAAGACCTAAAGACAAATGTTGCATCGAGTCATAAAATGCTAATTTGTCTAACCTAACTGGAGTTAGAGAAGAGTTCAAACTGGTGCTGTCCAACCGGTTTCAAGCGCTACAGGAGCTAGTAAATGAAGAGGAGGCGGTCACCACAGAGCAGCAGTGGAAGGCAGTTAGAGAGGCGCTGAACTCAACCTGCAAAGACACTGTAGGGTTCAGGAAACACCACCACAAGGACTGGCTGTCGGCACAGACCTTGAAGAAGATAGAAGCGAGGAAGCAGAAGAAAGCAGCGGTCAACAACAGTCGCACGAGAGCAGCCAAAGTAAGGGCACAGGGGGAATACTCGATAGCCAACCGCGAGGTGAAGAGGAGTATCAGGGCAGACAAGAGGGCCTACACAGACAGCCTGGCAGCAGAGGCAGAAAAGGCAGCAGGCAGCGGCAACATGAAACAGCTCTACGACATTACCAGAAGATTGTCGGGTAAGTATGGCCATACAGAAAGACCAGTAAAAGACAAAGAAGGCAAGCCTATTGCAGACAGAGCAGACCAACTCGACAGATGGGCCGAGTATTTTGAAGAGTTACTGAACAGACCTAGCCCACCCGACCCCCCCCGACATCCAGCCGGCAGAGACCGACCTACCCATCAGCTGTGACAGACCCAGCCGGGAAGAGATCAGAAAAGCAGTGGCATTTTTGAAGAATGGCAAAGCAGCAGGGCCAGATGGCATCCCAGCGGAGTCTCTGAAAGCAGACCTAGAGACAACAGTTGAGATGCTGTACCCACTGTTTGGAAAGATCTGGGAAGAGGAGGTGATGCCAGCTGACTGGAAGGAGGGGTACCTAATCAAGCTTCCCAAGAAAGGCGACCTCAGCAAGTGTTCCAACTACAGAGGAATCACCTTGCTGTCAGTACCAGGAAAGGTCTGCAACAGGATCATCCTAGAGAGAATGAAGAGCTCCATTGACCCCCAGCTGAGAGACCAGCAAGCAGGATTCAGGAAGAACCGATCATGTACAGACCAGATCGCCACTCTCCGCATCATCGTGGAACAGTCTCTGGAGTGGAGCTCCCCGCTGTACGTCAACTTTGTGGATTATGAGAAAGCATTTGACAGCGTGGACCGAGAGACTCTGTGGAAACTCCTACGACACTACGGTGTACCCACAAAGCTCGTCCGCCTGATCAAGAGCAGCTATGATGGCATGACATGTCGCGTGATCCACGAAGGGCAGTTCACCAGAGAGCTCCAGGTCAGAACTGGTGTCAGGCAGGGGTGTCTGCTGTCTCCGTTCCTCTTCCTACTGGCCATAGACTGGGTCATGAAGATGACCACAGAGCACAGACGAAGTGGAATACAGTGGACACTATGGACACAGCTTGACGACCTCGATTTTGCAGACGACTTGGCATTACTGTCCCACACTCATCAACAAATGCAGGACAAGACCACGAGGCTTGCTGACATCTCGTCCCAAGTGGGCCTCACCATTCACAAACAGAAAACAAAGACAATGAGGCTGAACGCAACCAGGGAAGAACCAGTCTTGCTTGCTGGCACCCCGTTGGAGGAGGTGGAGTCCTTCACCTATCTCGGGAGCATCATAGACAAAAAAAGGCGGCACTGATGCAGATGTCCGAGCACGAATCGGTAAAGCCAGAGCAGCCTTTCTCCAGTTGAAAAAAGTGTGGAGTTCCAGAGAGCTGTCACAACACACCAAAGTCCGGATTTTCAACTCCAGTGTAAAAGCAGTTCTCCTATATGGAGCAGAGACACGGAGATTGACAAAAACCACAGTCAACAGTACAGACCTTCATGAACAGTTGCCTTAGAAGAATTTTGAAAATCCACTGGCCAGAGAAGATCAGCAACGTCAGACTCTGGGAGAGAACAGAGCAGATAACAGCAGAGAATGAAATTGGGCGAAGAAGATGGGGATGGATCGGTCACAGTCTGAGAAAGCCAGCTTCCAGTATCACTAGGCAGGCATTGTCATGGAACCCCCAGGGAAAGAGGAAAAGAGGTAGGCCGAGAAACTCCTGGCGTCGAGACCTCCAAGCAGACATCAAGAGACTGGGAACCACCTGGAGTAGAATCGAAGGAGAAGCACAGGACAGGAGTTGCTGGAGGTCTCTCGTCGACGGCCTTTACCCGGGTAGGGGTGACAGGCGTAAGTAAGTAAGTAAAGGTTAAGTATTTCTCAGTTGTCTGGGCTATTCAATTAATGTTTTTGTAAGACTCGTCCACAGCCTGCATGATAATGTGTGAATCATATCCCTTGAGATTGTGAAAAAAGATTGGTAACTTATATGTCTTAGGATCTATTTTTAATAACAAGTTACAATTGTTATGTGCAGCACCTCTGTAACGTCCAGTTATGTGATCATGGTCATGAACTTTATCACATCCCAGAGGTTGATCACAAATCCAACACGTCACAGCTGTATCAAATTTCAGTTTGTCTTCTTCCGTCATCACTAAAGGCATCTGACTTGTTGTGAGATATTGAACTACCTGACTATACAGATGTCTCATTTCTGTTAAAAAACAAACATGCTGCATTTTCTCCCCTGTAGATAACAGGTTCTGAATGCTGTCCGTCTGACCTAACAATAATATATCCAAAAGAACACACCACTTGGTCACTCAACTTTATAGTTTTTGGTAATGACTCTGGAACAGGACCTTCATACGGAACTACCAGTGATTCAAAATCAGCATACACTATAAACGGCAGCTTTTGTTGATTCCCATAGTTCTTAAAATATACTTGACTACCAGGATCTGGATACTTAAGTACAGTTTGTATGTCATCAGCTGACCTACAGTGTAAAACATGTTTGTGCGCTACTGAAATAGAGGAGAATCTTTGTAAACATCTCTTACACACTTCTTGTTTACCATTGTGTTTCGTTGTATGCCCATGAATTAGACGTGACATATTTCTGATAATTGTGTAGTGGAAGTTATTATCATAACCGATTAGCAACATGTCAACATGTCTATCTTCTGACTGTCCGTAGGTTGGAGCAAGTGGTGATACTCTAATGGGTTGTAACTTGTCAACAGACTCATTATCCCACACAAACACATCTACAGATATACCGGGATTTAGTTTTTCAAACAAGTCTATGTCCTCTATTTTAACAGGGAACTCAATGCCACTGAAGATGAGTTCACTTACAAATTTGGTATAGTTATTTGGTATAGTTAGATACACGTTCAGGTTTTGATTTTACAAAGTGTAGTTTAGCAAGCACACACCATATGAAACAATAGTTGTCATTGTTCTGTATATTGATAACAGCCTTTTTGTTTGCAACCTCTGTTGGCAGTGGTATCCATGATTTACCTAATATAGGATGATACCTTGACTGTTTTAATTGTAGTTCATGTACATGTCCTTCGTGCCAACCAGACCCTTTCATTTTTGCACTGTCAATTGCTTGGAGGAAGTCAGATAATAGTCTGTCTCTAAACACGTTCTCCAATTCCCTTCTTGTGTTAACTGTGTGTTGTCTTGTAGAGATATATGATACAATCACTTCACCGTCTACTCTAGTAAATTCTATTTTAGCAACAATCTGAATCTTCACACTGCCTGTAAGAAGATTATCTTGTACGACAGAAAAAGAGTTTTCTATTGATTCATAGACATTATTAGTATTAGATATAGGCAAGTCTGTTGTGTGAAACATGTTTTTTAAACCTGATGAGCCTGATGGGCTTTGAGCATTGTCCGTCATTTTTTATTTGACCGACAAAATAATAAATGAAAAAAAAAATTACCGCTGGCACACCATATGTAATACTGTATTAACTGTAGTTATGATAAACAAGTCAACCACTTCCCTGGTGTTTGACTTGAAGTCTTGTCCTGCAGGTGTAATATCACTTTATTGAATGTAACACTTTCAATGTAACAATGTAGTTTTCTTAATTGATCAAATATGTCTTCACACAGTACCTCAAACCAACGCAAGTGGCCACTGTTAGCATTATAAACTTTAAAAGCATTTGTCTTAAGATCAACAGTCTCATAATCATAACGTGGTAATCCATCTGAATATTCTAAAGTAACATTATATGTCAAGTATATTCTTATTGTCGGTGTTGAGAGTTTAAAGCTGGGTTCAAACACACGTGATTTTAAGTCAGTAAAGCGCTCAACATCTTTGAAGCATTCTGTAACATCAAACATTTGGGTTTGTCCGTCTGTCATTTTTTATTGGACAAACAAATGTATAAATTAATTTACTAACTCATACCCTGTGGGCTGATCTGTCTTTAAAATGAGCTTTAGATGCTTAGTTGATTTCAGTTTATTTTTTACATCATCCCTTTCATGTTTATTTGGGATGACGTCGTTCTCTCTGAGACAGTCTTCAAAGCTGTCACGATCCTTACAGTAAAACAAACAGATAAACTTTAACTGTTCTCGAAAATCTTTCAGTACAGCATTATATTTTTGAGTGAGAATCCATACACTTACATTTGTATGTCTGCCACTGAAGGCAAGTTCTGCTAAAGTGTTTCTCTTCTTGACAATGTCTTTCTCTGCTGAGCAGTCATCAACAATAAACAACGTTGGCTGCCCTTCAAATTGCTTGTAAAAATATTGTAGGTAGTCATTCAGTTTTTTCTCAGGGTCGACTAAGTATATGTTGCTGTCAGTCCAAATGAATAAACGGTTGTGATAAGCTTTGTTGTGTTTGATTGTAGGACAAAATATTACAATGTTTTCAAAATGATGGATGTATCTTGTTTGTAAGAGATTAAGTACAAATTCAGTTTTACCACACCCTGTGGCACCACAAAACAATCCACAGTGTGGGTCAAGTGTCATCAAGCTCCGGTTCATTTTAATACACAATATAATTTTAATACATGACACCCTTTAGTCTGCACTCTTCTATGCTCAGTTGTGCGTCATATATCAGGTACAAATATATATTTATGGCTGCAGCGGATTCAACCTTTTTTTGTATCTGAATTGTAATCCTGTCACTGCCATTTTCAACCTTTCGACCTGACCCATGAAGATAATCATCATCTGTACTACGAAGGTCTAGCCAAAGAGCATACTTATTTGTAAGGTATTGACCAATCCTTACGTTACCCCACCCGGGTCTGCCTTGGGGGACTTGGGTGGGGTTAGGTATTTTTTAGTTCCCAGGGTCACCCTGGTCAGCCCCACAGGGTGGGTTTTTCTCTCTATTCTGGGGCATGTGTTTCTGTCTACCCTTTGTCCATTCACCTGTATTTGCCTTTTTAAAACTCTCCCTACTGTCTGCACTGCCTGTAGCTCTTGATATTGGATGTGTGTTGCTAAATGGTCTTAGCTTTATTTAGGCCCCATGTTGTAGGTTTATTTAACGTATTTGACCGGCTGGCGACATACATTCAATTTTCTGTTTAGTTTTTTTTTCACAAGCAGTGCAGGCACGTCCTGAGAAAGCCTTGTTGCTGTCGGGACGTTAAGCAATGTACAATCAATCAATCAATCCTTACGTCATACAGATGTAAATCTTTTGCACGCAATGTTTGCAGGTTTATCTCTAATCCTTCCACCCGCAAAATACTTTGTGATCTCATCGTAGTGTTGATAAGGTAACAAACCTGAAGCGTACACTTGATTAGGACGGCCTTCGATTGTACAAGACAAATGTGTAATCTTTGGATTGTAGAATTTTTCTGTATCTCTTTTGTATGGAGCCGCTGTTTCAACAAACAACATAAGAATACCTTTCAGTGACCTTGCAGGTGTGTTCAAGTTTATGTTCCACTTCGGGTCGCTCTTGTCTTTGGGTATTAAACTATGTCTAATAAATCGGCAGTTTTGTCTTGTACTGATTTTGAATGAGAGTAGCTAAATAATCATGTGTGACAATTTCATATTCCAAAGAAATGTTAGAAATCTTATATGATGCATTGAGATCAGATGATTTAATAATTTTGGAGTAGTCATTGAAAGTTAGTTCAAAACTCAGACGGTCATTCAGTGCTCCTTGGTAATAAGGCAAATGTGCTGTCAGGATTTCAAACTCAAGTGGAATGTAAAACCTGGTTCCATATGTTTCGGCCATTATAACGTCCTTGGCTGCTGACGTTGATTTATCTGCTGCGTCGATTCGAAGTTTAGTAATATTATCAGACTGTATGCCTTGATAAATACGATCTTCTCGTTCTTCTCTTGTAAGCCAAAGATCTTTGTAACAGTAGAACACATCAGCATTGTCGAGACTAAACACTTCCTGTTCTTCAAGTTTTACTTTAATAGTTCTAACAATTGCTCTACCAAGATTGTTAACTAGTGTTCTGTTTACATCTGTGTCTGATGATAGTTGAATATTAAATGCAAGGCGTGCAGTGCCAGGAACAATAACGTCACGGGACTTAGGTTTGGAAACTTGACTGTAAGTGTTTGATTCTGGTCTATGGTACTAGGATTGTTTGTAATGACGATTGATTGTCCAATGCCCTTAACACCAAGAGGCTCACGTAGTTTTCTGTATGGGTCTAACTTTGATCCGTAAGACTGTGTCATTTTTATTATGCACAATAAAAAATATTAAATTAATAAAAACAATGGCAGCGGGAGGATTTGGTCATGAAGATTTTGAAATGGATGACATGAATGTCTCAGATACTAGTACCACAGATATGTCTGGAATGGGAACTAGTAGTATGTATCAAGAACTGTTAAAAGACAAAGTGAACTCATTTTATGACAGTGTTGGTGCTCGCCCAGATGTAATAGATCCTAATCAGTTTGAATACGAAAAAGGACACTTATTTGTAAATACAGACAGAGGGAAAGTGTATCTAACACATAAAAATAGTCCTGCTAAGTTTAGAGCTTTAAGTACGATAAAAACTGATGTAGGTGGTGAGGCAGCACTGCAGCGTTACCTTGGTGTTGGTACTAGTAAGAAGTTAACACCGCTTGCACCTAGACTTGTTAGTGCGCTTTACGACACGCAAACAAAGTTACCAACAGGGCAACAAATTGAAATGGCACCAGTAACAAGCCTACCAGAAATAGCAAACACAGTAATACAAGAAACTTCATTTACTGAAGGACAAATAAATGATGCTATGAAAACAATAGATGATCCACCTTTGTCAATGCGGGTGATTATGGGCTTGGATAAATCACTGCAGTCAATAAGAGGTGAGATGGTAAATAACGTAGCCAAAATAGGTGAGCTTGATAAACACATAGAACGTGAAAAAGAAAAACTGGCTACCGCAGATAATGGGAATCTTGACACAGAAATGAAAGAAAGAATCCAACACAGATTAAATGATTTGCAGATAGAAAGATCAGGAAGGTTAGAAACAATTAGTATTGGAAGACAAAAACTGAAAACACAGGTCAACAGGATTAGAGAAACTATTCAGAAAATACTTCATGAAGACACTACTCTGGCTGAGAGACTTAAAACACTTTTCAGAGAACAGGGTATCACAATTGCTAGTTTAATTACTGCTCTTGGGTTTATTATCAGTACTGTTGTGTAAGCTGTCTCTGGCAGTGGTGGGGGTGGTGGGGGTGCAGCACCTCCAGGTCCACCAGGCCCACCGGCCCCAACAGACCCAAAAGATTTACAGTCATGGGTAAAGAAACAACTCTCACATATCAGACTCGCTTAAGAAATTGGCTCTGAAAGCAATGGACGCTTTGCCTGGTATTATAGGCACAGTTGTCAGTTGGCTTATCACTACTGCAGCGAAGGTAGTAGGGTTTATGGCAGAGCATGTGTGGGTCTTTTTGGTTACAGTAGGAGGGTTGATGGTGGGTTATTTAATGAAACAGATAAAGAAGTAAAACCCCTAACCCCGTTAGACCTATTACCAATGCAGTTCTCTCTGACTCATGTGTGTCAGGGGTTGGTGTTGGATCCGGGGCTGATTGTACTGGTTGTATAGGTGCCAGTGTTGGGGCCGGGGGTGTTACCGTCTGTAATGATTTTAACGTCTGAACATGCGTGGTTGTTGCTCCTAAGTTTACAGATTGATTAAGACTGAGTTTTTGACCAACACCTGCAACAACTATTTCATTATTATAATTTGTTATTGTCCCCATTTGGAGTTGGAGGTCAGACGGTAACATGTATAACCCGATGCCAACTACAAAGTCAACTTTTGATCTCGCATATCTGAGAACGTCTTGATAACGTTGTATGCTAGATGGGAGATCAACCACTGAATTAATTGAATCTTCAAGATTTGCAAGAAACTGTTTTTGTGCTTCAAATTTGCCACTCCCGTTTAATATATTTGATTTTGTTAGTGATTGTGCTCCTAGTATACACCGCCTACCCGGCACCGGCCTCCACGTGGCGTAGGTGAGTAGTCCACTCAGTCCCTGACTGAGTGGGCTAGCAGACGGGTGCCATCTTTGTCCAGGATTAGGACTTGATGTCAGCAGATATGTTGTTCAGTCTTTTTACTGGTCCGGTTTTTAAGGAGCTGTGCTAACCTAGGTCGTACCATGTTGGATTGGTCCTTAAAAATACTCGTGACTTTTTGGTCCTTTGGATCCCAAGTGTTTGCCGTGCTTGGAGACCCGTGTCGGGGGGAGAAGAGGATCCTGGTGGCTGAGGTTCCCTTTGGGCTGCGGCTCACTGGTGCCAACACTCCACTTCGGCCTTGACTTCTACCTAAACGGGAGGCTAGTCGTACCGGCCTAGTCAATCGGCTCTTGTCACGTTGAGCCCTATCCCACTGTTGACATGCGGGTTGATATACGGAACACCATGCTATAGCTTCTGCTGCTGATTAGGTGCTTTACGCCAGTATTCCCCTGCATTCAACAGTGTGATAGAAGGCGGTGGCTCAAACGGTTCAATCGGGCTTACCCCCTTGAGTATATCTTTCGGGCAGTCTCCATTGTGCGTCGGCTGGAGACCCGCCGACATTTGCACTTTCCCTTGTTGGGCTCGGTGGCAGGCGGGGACCCCCGGGGGATGAATATCTCTACTATTATAATATGGATAAAACAAAAAAAACCAAACTTGCACAGAAGCGGCACATAGCCACCAACATTGAACGTGACAGTGACTCGGACTGCGAGGAAGCGACGCCTCACGCGTCAGCCATGTGGCCTCGCTTCCTCATTGTCCATAGCAAGGTGAAGGAGAAACCTGTTACCAAGCTACATCCTTTTCTGGTGGGGGAGACCCTCAGGAGCCGTGTGGGCAGGCCTGACGCCCAGCGCCTCAGGTCTGGTGACTTGCTGGTGGAGTGCCGTACCCGGGCACACTCCAGCGGGCTACTGGGGCTCTCTTCCATCGGAGACGCTCTGGTGGAGGTCACACCCCACAAGACTATGAATTCGTCAAGAGGTGTAATCAAAGATCAAGCTTTGGCAGAACTGTCAGAAGATGAACTTGTACGGAACCTTAAGTCTCAGGGGGTGACTAACGTCAGGCGCTTCGCTTCCAGGCGAGGTGGTGGGGAGATCCGTCTCCCTACCATCATCCTGACGTTTGGCACCCCCACCCCTCCTACTACCATCTGGGGAGGTTACTACTCCTTGAGAGTGAAAAAGTACGTCCCTCTCCCCCTCCGGTGCTTTAAGTGCCAAAAGTATGGCCATGGGCAGAAGACCTGCCGTCAGGCGGAGGCTTCATGCGGCCGTTGCACTAAGCCTGGACACTCTGCTGAGTCCTGCACAGCCACCCCCCTGTGTGTGAATTGCCAGGGGGCGCATATGGCTTCGGATAAGAAATGCCCTCGTTGGCTATCCGAGTGCAAGATTCAGCAGGTGCGTGTGGAGAAGGGGCTGTCCTTTCTAGATGCCAAAAAACTGGTTGAAGGCCCTGGTGCAGCTGTGGCTGCCCCAACCTCTAACACCTCAGTATATACTTTCAGTGCAGCGGTGGCAGGCAAGTGCCTCACCAAAGACTTTTCATGTCAGACCCCAACTTCTTGGTTGGGGGCGGAGCCTCGGCTCATCTCGCCCCTGGAGAGTAACCCTCCTCCGGTGGTGAAGAGGAGCCAGGGAACGCAGAAGGCGGACACTGCCGGTCCGGTTGTGCCGCCTTCTGTTGCCCCTAAGCCTCAGCCCCCACCCAAACCTGTTAGTCAGTCAACTCCAAAGGCTTCTGGCTCTGGTCAGCCTTCTAATGCCGCTAACTCTAGCGGCAGGAACGCTGCCCAGGAACAGGGGTCTAAGAAATCTATGGGACCGCTGTGCGCACGGGCCCAGAAGGGGAACACTGATGTCCCCCTTCAAAACAAATATGCTGTACTGGAGGAGCGGATGGAGGGAGTGGAAGTTGTCGTTGCTGATTTTGCGGCAGCTCCACCCCCTTCATCTCCGAAGAACCAGAGGGGGCCCGGGAGCCGGACCCTTCTGTTTCTTCAACTCCTTCCAAGGTAAAGGAAAAAGGGGGGAAAAAGTCTTCACCCCCAGATAAGACATAATCATGTACTCTATGCTTCAGTGGAATTGTCGTGGTTTTCAAGCTAACTTTGAGGAATTACGTCTTTTAGTCAAGTTCTATAACCCCTCAGTAATATCTCTTCAGGAGACTTACCTAAAGACTTCTGACCATGTATCCTTTAATGGTTTTAACGTTATACACAAAGGCTCTGATTCGGAGAGGCGCTCGGGTGGAGCGGCTCTTCTCATTAGTAGCCAAATTTTAAGTAGCCCCGTTAGCATCGACACCTGTCTTCAGGCTGTCGCAGCTCGGGTTACCTTGAAGAAGACCATAACCGTATGCAGTATTTACCTGCCACCATCACTGCGGGTCAGTAGCACTGATATTTTTAACTTAGTAGATCAACTGCCCCCTCCCTTTATTCTCATGGGGGATTTTAACGGTCACGCTCACCTTTGGGGCAGTGACCACTATGATGGCAGAGGTAAGATGTTAGAAGATGTTTTTTCTCAACTTAACCTATGTGTCTTTAACGATGGCTCACCTACATACTCTAACTCCGGTTAAGGATCTAGTTCTGTTCTAGACCTCACTGTGTGTGATCCTTCTCTCATGCTGGACTTTGACTGGAAGGTTCACGACGACCTGTGTGGTAGTGACCACTTCCCAGTAGTTCTGTCATCGGTCAGCTGTGAGGAGGATTCGCCGGTGGGGCGCTGGAATCTCAAGAAAGCTAACTGGCCTCTGTTCGCCTCCCTCTGTCAGTCTCGCCTTACAGAGGAGGTGGTCATGTGAGCTGAAGAACCTGTTTCTTGTTTTACTTTGATTTTGTTGGACGTAGCAGGTGAAACCATCCCTAGAACTTCTACATCAATCCCTCGGAAGCCGAGAGTACCATGGTTCAATGAAGAGTGCCGCAAGGCCCAAAAAATACGCAAATCTGCTCAGCGACGTGCTTTTCGTAATCCGTCGCAAGCAAATATTTTAACATTTAAAAGACAGCGGGCGAAAGCCCGTTACATTTTTAAACGTGAACGCCGTGCTTCCTGGAGACGCTTCGTCTCATCTTTATCTTCTAGGACTCTGTCCCAAAAAGTCTGGAAGGCTGTTCGAAGAATTAGGGGCAGGGGTGGCTCGGCTTCTGTCGGCCATCTTAGAGATGGTGCCAGTTTGGTCACAGATAAAAAGGCTGTGGCCAATTTGCTTGCCTCCACCATTGCCCATAATTCTTCAACAGAGCATTATTCACCTTTCTTCCAGAGAGAGAAGGAGAAGCGAGAATCTTGTGCTTGTGATTTTATATCAGATAACTCGGAAGACTATAATGCCCCCTTTACGTTTTCAGAATTGCAGCAAGCCATGCAGAAATGTACTGACTCTGCTGCTGGATTAGATACCATCCATTATCAGCTCCTAACTCATCTGCCTGAGGATTCACTCCTTGTACTTCTCAAGGCCTTTAACCATATCTGGATAACTGGTCGTTTTCCGCCATCTTGGCGCCAGGCTGTGGTTGTGCCAATCCCCAAGCTGGGTAAGGATCCTTCCGACCCGGGCAACTACCGGCCAATAGCTTTGACATCATGTTTATGTAAGACTATGGAATGCTTGGTCAACGCCCGACTGGTGTGGCATCTTGAGTCACGTGGTCTCATCACAGACCTCCAGTGCGGTTTCCGGCGCTTCCGTAGTACAACTGACCATCTAGTTCGCTTTGAGTCTTTTATTCGAGATGCTTTTGTCAACAAGCAGCATGTCTATGCAATTTTCTTTGATCTTGAAAAGGCATATGACACTACCTGGAAGTATGGTATAATGTCTGATTTGTCGGACATGGGTTTTAAAGGGCACCTGCCTGTTTTTATTCACAATTTTTTGTCTAACAGGTCGTTCCATGTCCGTGTAGGCTCCACCCTCTCCGACTCCTTTGAACAGGAGATGGGTGTCCCGCAGGGCAACATTCTATCTCCTGTTTTATTTAGCATTAAAATAAATAACATTGTAAAGGCCGTCAAGGATGATTCTGAATGCTCTTTGTTTGTGGACGACTTTGCTTTGTGTGCACGAGGTCGAGGACTTGCGTCCCTTGAGAGGCGCTTGCAGCTGTGCGTTGATCGCATCCAGGGGTGGGTGTCTCTCAACGGATTCACGTTCTCGCCCTCCAAGACAATCTGTGTGCATTTTACTAACCAGACGAAATTTTTTCCAAAACCTACCCTGAGCATTGCTGGAGTGCCAATTCAGGTGGCCGAAGAGGCAAAGTTTCTGGGGGTCATCTTTGACAAAAGATTGACCTTCTGCAACCATGTTACCTACCTTAGAACCTCTTGTCAGAAGGCCCTCTACATTCTTCGTGTCATTGGTCGTACTGACTGGGGTGCAGACCGCATTGTCTTACTTCGACTGTACTGGGCCCTTGTTCGGTCCAAACTGGATTACGGCTCTGTGGTATATGGCTCGGCTTCAAAGTCTGTTCTACAGCGTCTGAACACAATTCACCATCAAGGTCTGCGCATATGTCTGGGAGCCTTCAGGACATCTCCAGTTCCTAGTCTGTATGCAGAGGCAGAGGAGCCTTCTCTCGGGCTCCGCTGCATCCGCCTCATGCTCAGCTACGTTCTGAAGCTGAAGGCCCATCCAGACAATCCTGCCTATGATTGTGTTTTTAACCCGTCGTTTGCAGAGATTTACGATGCCCATCCGGGAGCTGTCCGTCCACTTTCCTTCCGTGTCCGACCTCATCTGCAGGCGGCCGGAGTGGACCTGGACAAAGTTTTGGAATCTCTGCAACACGTCACTCCACCCTGGCTACTACCAGTTCCTGACATCTTGCTGGACTTGACCGCCCACAAGAAGGATTGTACTCCACCAGCCATATACCAACAGAGCCTCAATGAACTCCTTTCAATTTTTCCTGGCTATTGTCGTCTTTATACGGATGGGTCCAAGTCTGAGGATGGGAGGGTGGCTGCGGCTGCAGTGTCCTCTCGCCATCCTAAACGCCCATTTAAGCTCCGTCTCCCTGACCCCCACCCGGGTCTGCCCTGTGGGACTTGGGTGGGGTTAGGTATTTTTTAGTTCCCAGGGTCACCCTGGTCAGCCCCACAGGGTGGGTTTTTCTCTCTATTCTGGGGCATGTGTTTCTGTCTACCCTTTGTTCATTCACCTGTATTTGCCTTTTTAAAACTCTCCCTACTGTCTGCACTGCCTGTAGCTCTTGATATTGGATGTGTGTTGCTAAATGGTCTTAGCTTTATTTAGGCCCCATGTGTTAGGTTTATTTAACGTATTTGACCGGCTGGCGACATACATTCAATGTTCTGTTTTGGTTTTTTTTTCACAAGCAGTGCAGGCACGTCCTGAGAAAGCCTTGTTGCTGTCGGGACGTTAAGCAATGTACAATCAATCAATCAACCGTCTCCCTGACCATTCCTCTGTATTTAGTGCAGAACTGCAGGCAATTCTGCTGGCACTCAAGCATGCCTATCAGTCTCGGGAAAGGAACTTCCTGATTCTGTCTGACTCTCTTTCTGCCCTGCAGGCCCTTCAGGGCGCGGGAACAGACCATCCACTGCTGGTGCAGATTAGAGAGCTTTACACAGACTTGATGAAGGAATATTATGACATCATTTTTATTTGGGTCCCAGGCCATGTGGGCATCGAAGGCAACAGAATCGCAGATTCTGCTGCCAACAGTGCCCGCAGTGACCCTGTCCCTGACACACAGACTGTCTATAGTGATTTTAAACCTGTGATTAGTGCGTACATAGCCCGCGAGTGGCAGTCCGAGTGGGACAAAGAGGAAGGGAACAAGCTTCATGAAGCTCTTCCTAAGTTGTCTGACAGTCTACCTTTCCGCTGCGGCAGCCGCCGTGAGGAGACTGTCCTTGCTCGGCTCCACATCGGGCACACGTATGTTACGCACTCTTACTTACTTAAACAGGATGAGCGTCCATGGTGTTTTGCCTGTGATGAGCAGTTTTCTGTTCGACACTTTTTGCTGTATTGTGCTGACCTAATTGACACCAGATATAAACACTTTACAGCAGACTCCTTGAAGGTTTTTTTCCGGGATGTTCCCCCGGACAAAATCTTCAATTTTTTGCGAGCATGCAATATTTTTAACAAGATTTGAGCTTTCATAGACTATGTGAATCTTTTTTCTTTGCCCTTTTTGAGAGTCTGTAGACATTTCTTTTAAAGACATGTGCGACATTTTAGCCTGAGATTTTTAATCTATATTTACATCTTGTCTTAAGACCTTGCTTTTAGTCTGGCTGACCAGATTTTTACCCATCCCGCCGTGAGATGGCCTTAGTCGCCTGCTCGGCGTTAAACCCAAATAACTAAACCTAGTATACACCAGACATATGTTCTGATAGACTCATTGACGCGCTCGACTCCTGCTTGAGTAAACCCGTCACTCTTGTCTAAGATAAATGTGGTCCAGGCATTAGACTGTTTCTGTTCTATTGATCCTAACCAGACTTGTGATTTTGATGAGAATGAAGTGTAACCAGGGTAATAATCTTGAGGGTATTGTCTGTGACTCATAGCATAATACAATGTACCCATACCATTGTGATCATCAAGTTTTTGTGTAAAGTCATACCGGGGACTGATGTTAAATTCATTACATATACGTTCAAACGCTTTCATATCCATAGGGTTGTTAAACCTGTTGAAACTGGATTCAGTGGGCAGTGGTGTATGAAGTTCTGACAGTATACGTCTAAGCTGGTAATAAACATGAAAACGATATACTGACCTAATAAGTTTGTTTGAGTGATTTAAATGGTCTGTGAATGAAACACCACAGCCTGTAGTAGAACACAATATAGCAAAGTTGAGTTGGTTTTGGAACATCTGTAGTGGACTTGATGACCACTTTCTTGCAGTAGCATCGTCTGTTATTGGAGGGTTTAGGTAATGATCAAAGGGATTTGGCACTTTGACTTGGAATAAATCTTGTACGCTTACAGCTATATCAAGCTGGTTTAGTTGAATTATTTTCTGTTCATAAGTAGGTGCAACATTGTATTTGGCATTCACGTTAAATTGAAATGCATTTGTTGTGGTAATGGTTGGTGATTTAAATTCCATCCTTCTTTTTTATGAGATAATAAAAATGTTTATTACCTTAACAAATCTTGACACAAGCAAACCAGTGTGGTTAACTAATGGGATTGATAATCGTGATGGTAGCAAGGCTGTAGCTATCCATGAAATGTTCTACACAGTAAAATGGTTTAATGTAACAGATAATACAAGTTATAAAGTATTTTTTTATGACATGACTGAAACTTTACCAGCTGGGTATTATGACTTTTGTACTATAGCTGAATGGTTTCAAAGTAAATTTAAAATTAAAGCAACTTTAAATCCAGCTAACCTACTTGTTACATTAGAATTTACAAAAGATAGTCATTTTTCTTTATCAAATGCTCTTGTGTATTTACTTGGTTTTTATTACACATTTTTAAAATTTCCAGATGATGAAGATTGGAAACAGTCAGATGGTCTAATTGCACCCAAAAAACAAAAAAATAACTGGCAGATGTCCTGTTTATTTGGCAGTACACACAGTATTTAATGTGTATTTAAAAGAACTAAACACGACTGAGAATGTACATAATGGAAACCCTTCGTCTTTGTTGAGATGTGTGCCAGCTGGAACTGCACCCTATTGTGAAAGTGTAGTTGTTAGATTTCCTGCGCAGTTTAAGAAATTAGGTTCTAGTTTCTTTGAGTCACTGTGTATATCTGTAACTAATCAGGATAACAAACCAGTTGTAATGCATGATTTTAGTGTTGTGTTGGAAATTAAATAATTTTATTTTTGTTTATAAAAATGAGTGGTGGTCCAAAGTCGAGAATCATACCATTTGTGTGTCCTGTAACAGAGTTGAAAGATTTGGCAGACGTACAGGATTTTGAGAAGGAGGGAGAAATCGGCGAGGTGTATGGATTCGAACTTGATTTGACTGGCGTGTACAAGAGGAAAGTAATTGTTGACATGAAAGACGGTGGAAAACAGATTCATAAACTTGGTCAGCTGCGTGATGTTACTGTACCAATTCCAGTAAATAATGTGCCTTACAACTTAATACATGTAGGTAATAAGTGGGTAGTTTCACCTGTACCGCCTGCACCTACGCCAGCACCCACAATTGACTGGGACATAAAGTTTGAATTTATTAGTCCTTATGTATACACTGATGAAGGTGTCTTAGTTTTTAGAAAAGTTGTTAACTCTGGGCCGCTGATTGTAAGCCTTGTTCCAAGCTTTGCCCCAGACAACAATAGCAGAGACAAACTGAAAGTTGAAAATTATGAGAAACGGAGGTATCTTCTTACAAATAGGAAGGGCAGATCTGATACTTCTGTTGTGTTTGCACCAGCAAACTTTAGAATTGCAAGAGAAGCGACAATAGTATTTGAAATTATCATGAGATCTGTAACTTCTGCGAAAGAGACAAATATTGCACAGGGAATAAAACTTACATGGGATGAAACAGTATTAGAATCAACAAAGGTCTTTATTGCCATTAGAAAAAAATGTAGATATTTTTGAGGTTTCGAGCAGTGTTCCGGCTGTCAAGATATTAGTTGACAAAACAACTTTTGTTTTTCTAAGTTACATAAACCTTTAACACATTGATCTTGTTTCATTTTATTATGCCAGCAAATTGTATACTTTTGACAAGTTACAAAATGTAATTGCTGATTAAATAAAAAATATTTGTCAATAAAAAAAATGGTTAAATTCTATCCAATACTACCGACGCTTGAGCCGACTGAATCAATGCTTGCGCCGGATCCACATGCGACAGCTGTACCAATTGCATCAGATAAAACATTACAGGCAGACGCATTTCGTTTAATGAATATTACAGAAGCAATTAATTATTTGGAAAGTGAAGAGGCGAGGTACACTAGGTGTAAAAGGAGATATCAGGCAGTTTTTAATTCTGTTCAAAACACTTCTATGGCTGTTAATGCAGTTTCAGCTGGTTGTTCTGTGGGGGGTATTGTTCTGTTTGCCACAGGAATTGAAAGTTTAATAGGAATTGCAGTTGAGGGTGTTAGCGTTGCTACATGCCTGGCTTGTTTTGGTTTGGAGGCCATAAACAAAAGATTTCATACGAAATTACAGAAACATGAAGCATTGAGTACGCTGGCTGGTGCAAAGCTGAGCAGTATGAAACTTATTATCAGTAAGGCATTGAATGATAATTTTATTGATGACGATGAATTTAAGTGAGTCCAGGATGATTTAAATAATTACAAACAACTGAAATCTGAAATCCAGAATAAAATGCGTAGTCAATCTCCTGTGAATGTTGAAGAACTGAAGGCTAGTTTTTTAGTGGAAGGAAAAAAGATCGGTGTTCAGGAAACCACAGAAAAACTACACAATCTTTTAAACAAATAAAAATCAGATTTGGTAATCGTTTATTATTTTTTCATTACACTTCACAGAAAGATGTCATGTCGCTTGCGCCTAACTATTTAACCCCATCAGCTCCACCACCACCAGACTATTACTAAAAAAAATTTTTTTCATTGTCTTTGTATCTTGTCAAATCTGTCTGAGTAAGTTGTGACTTGAGTCAAGAACTTACAATTTCTTATGTTTAAGTTCCTATAAGAAATTATAAGTTCTTATTTTAAGACACTTATAACTTCTTGTGTCAACTAACTTATAGGAACTTTAAAAAGTTACCTGAAAAGTAATTTGTCAGTTATAGGTGACTTTGGAAATTTGTTATCAAGTATCTGTAGGTATTAAAAAAAAAAAAAAAAAAAAAGTTATCAAGTGTGTATGTCATTTTTTTGCGTGTGTGTGTAACCATACGAACCGGATACGTCAGATTTTGCTCATATTTCACCAGTAACATTGTTTTCAGTCATAATATACGTCACAAATGATAACTCAGATCGTCTGGAACCGGCGACTTCCCCCGTTCACTGGAAGTCCCCGGTTGTGGGTGTATAACCCGTGTGTGTCCCCGGTTTATGGGATGTACATACTCACACACACACACACACACACACACATTACAGGCAGACGCATTAATATAATACACACATGCACACATACAGACGCATGCACACAAACACGCATACAGACACACATACATACACACACACACGTACATACACACGCATACAGGCACATACACACACAGACAAACACACAAACACATGCACTCTCACACTCACACGCATACAGACACACACACAAACACTCACACGCATACATACATACATGCACTCACACAAACGCACACGCATACAGACACACGCACATACACACGTACATACACGCACACTTACACACGCACTCACTCACAGACAGACAGACACAAAATCTTTATTCAGAATGCACGAATATTGTAGACTCCAGCCCGCAGAAAACTTCACCATTTTCAGTTGTATGCACCGCGACTGTATACACAAATCGGCACTGCGCTCTTCGTCCCGTTACTAAGACCCTGTGACGTAGTACGATAGATACCGGTTCAACAGTGTCGAACTCGTTTCTATCGTACTACGTCACTTGTTTATGCCGTTACTAAGACCCTGTGACGTAGTACGATAGATACCGGTTCAACAGTGTCGAACTCGTTTCTATCGTACTACGTCACTTGTTTACGTTGGATACTGGTACCCCAGTGGGGGGGACGATTCGCTAAGGACATACGTCATATGTTTATGTTGGATACCAAGATCGCATGAAATAGTTCACAGACATGCTAAGGCCCTAAACAGAATCATTTAACTCTGTGTTTTACCTATCATTTCTTAGTTGTCCACGGCACAGAATGATAGCAAATGACTCTGATTAAGAAAGCTCAATATTCTGTTAACACCACGTGGTCCAGCGTTGTTGTTACATAGCTTAGTCTACAGCCTTCACGTAACGGTGAAGCGAAATCGATATGCCTATTTTCCGCGACACAGCATAGTCACCTGTAATAGCGTGTGGTTGGCCACTGGTTTAAGATAGCTCAATGGTGGTGTAAACAATTAACATTAGGCTGCACTAACTTCGTAATAACACGCTGACACTGAATACTCTACAAAATTGAAGGCTTGTCAGGACCGGGTTTCTACGCAGTTGTTTTTAAAAGGTCTAACGCTACATTGCCTAGCTAAATTAAACAACTGGCAAAAATAACCGGAGACTGTCATATTGAATAGAGTTTGCCATGCCTTTTTGTACGGTACCACCAAGAAACTGTAAAACATCGGTCTTTTTACTCACAGTTGTGTTTAAAGTAGAACGCAATACTAAAGCCGGTCGTACTCACTCGGCTAGCTATGATTTGTCAGTACTGAAGTTTTTCTTTCAGTCTCGGCGCACTGCAGCAACCGCAAGGCCTTTTCTTGTTTCTAAATATAATAAATTTAACAGACAAACTATCAATCTTACCGTAGTATATATTCCGCAAGATTTAGCAATAACGCACTGAATAACAAGTCTGGGATAGTCCGTCAGTAAAAACACACCCGTCTAACACACACACACACACAGCATAACTGATAAAAGGACGACCGGTTGAATGTTTGACAGAAGTCACATGTCTGTTGTCACGGGTGTTGACAACAGCCGGGGGCGTATGTGCGCAGTAGCGTGTCAGCGGTCTGCGGCTGTTCAATAGCAGCGGGGCGGCGGGCGAACATGGGGCGCTGTTTTAATACGAACATTTTTTGAAAAAATGGGCGGAGTGAAGGTGTGGTAGTTTGTGGGTCAAAAACAGTGGAAATTTGGGGTGTATAGAAATTGTCCAAATTTCATATTCTCTATTTTCAAATAAAAATAAAGAAAATATGGGAAAAATGCATGGTGTGACTAAGTGTATGTTTTGTGGGCAAATATCATAAAATTAGGAGGTGTATATAAATTGTCCAAAACCACCCATATTATATATCTCTCAGATTGTGCTTGGTTTGTGGCTTGTGTTGACGAATCGGCCATGCCCCCGGACTATGAGAATGAACAGCGTCTCTAACTATGCTACTACATGCAAATATGAAAATATTGCTTTAGTGATTGGACAAACTCAGTATCGTTACTATAAACGCCCATGGCTTAAGAAATGATAATAAAAGAAAAGCTTTATTCAATAGGCTAAAACGAAATTCGTATGACGTGATATGTGTCCAGGAATCGTATGTGGTTAATGGGGAACAAGAAAACTGGGAAAGGGAATGGGGAGGTAAGCAGTTTTGTGCACCCGGCTCTTGTCACAGCATGGGGCATATTATTTTAATTAACAAAAAGGTTTCTTGTGAAATTAAATGTGTCTACTGTTCAGATAGAATCCTAGCTGTAGATATTGTTTGGAAGATAAAACACTGTTAGTTGTGAATGTATACGCTCCTACCATCTCATCCGAAAAGCAACTATTTTTTGATTGTTTATATAATTTACTGAAGCGTGCTGACACGGATCAGCTGATTGTATGTGGTGATTTTAATTGTGTTCTTGATAACAAATTAGACATCATCAGTGGAGAGAAACATCCGGTGCCAGATGTGGAGCGTTTTAATAATCTTTTGTCAGACTTTAATCTTACAGATGTATGGAGAGTTTTTAATGGTCTAATTTGTGAGTATACGTGGTGTAAACACAATCCCTATATTGCCAGACGATTAGACTATATGTTATGTTCAGACAGTACACTGAACTGTATTTTCACATACATTGTGTTTGTTCCTCAGTCAGACCACAGGTCGGTGGTTCTGAACTATAAGGTAACACACGTGCAACGCGGCCATTCCTATTGGAAATTTAACGACGGCCTGCTATATGATAAAAACCTAGTGGTGTTGGTGAATACTTTTTTGGATAAATTTACAACTAAGTATACTTACATTGATGCACAGACAAGGTGGGATTTGTGTAAAGTCAAATTAAAAGAATTAATTATGTCATACAGTAAAGGAAAAGAACTTTTCAACGGAGTACACAATTGGTATTGGAAGAACGGCTTAACAGTATTGAAAAGCGTCTTTCGCTTGATCCTAATAATGTTGTTATATGTAAGCAGAGAGAGCACGTCAAGCACGAATTAGATATACACACGATGTAGCGGCGCGCGGCGCCCAGACTAGAGCACGTGACTTTGTCTTATTTCTTTTTTTCCTCTTCCTAGAGGGAGTTTCCTGACCGTTATTCGACACCGACGAGGAGCCAGATCCTTCGTCGGTCTCGGACGAAGATATAGACCCGATCAGAAAGTCCATGTAGGTGTACCTCTGTCGGGCCAGCTCAAGTTAAGATTCAGGTTTAAATCTCAATTATAAAGATTAAAAAAATTTTCTACTTTAGAACCAAGTCTCTTGACCAGTTTGCACCAATACTTGCCACCAAAGTCAGTTCTCTACAAGGCGGTCCTGAAAAGGACTCTCAGTCAGTCTGTAGAAGGCTCGATGTAGATTCTAGTAGCAGGGCGGGCGTAGCGAGGGTTGTCAATAGGTCGGTAGAAGGGCCTATAGTGCAGCGCAGCGCGGCAGGCTAGCGGGAGGCAGATGCTGGTGCTGTCAGCCTCTTGCAGGTGGAAGGAAGGCGGAGTTGGCTGGTAGCGCAGTGCAGGCTGTGACCAAGACGACAAAGCAATCAGAAGTGTGATGCGACTGGAAGGTTCTAGTAGGAGCGCGATTATTCTAGTGACCTCAGGTATGACGTCAGAGTTGTGCAGTACATATGTTGGTAACATTTTGTAACATTTACCAAATGCCCCTAGATAATATAATAATAATAATGAGTATTTATATAGCGCTTAATCTTACTCAAAAGCTCTAAGCGCTTTACAATCTGTACACAAAAATAAAAATACAATGACATATGCACATAACAAACAAAGCACAATGCCCGAACACACCACTTTTACAATAAACTAAACAACAATACATACATAATAATTTATATTCTAATTAACATTCAGTCTAAACAAGGAGGATTGCAGAACTACAACTAAGGCATCAAACACTGGCAGTTATTCAAAGTAAAGCTTGAAGAGGTGAGTTTTCAACGACCTCTTGAAGTCAGAGACAGACTCACTGTTTCTGACCTCAAGAGGAAGTGTATTCCATAACACTGGGGCTTGATAAACAAAAGTGCGCTGACCAAATGTTTTAGTTTGGACAGAAGGTACACACAACTTCCGTTTATCAGAAGAGGAGCGGAGCTCACGAGAGGGTGTATACACGTTAGATGTTAGCGGAAAACTGTAGATCTAGAGTGTTCTTTTTAATGAATATTAATGAGTTTTGGTTTCGTTTTCTTTTCTGATTGGTTGAGTTTTGTGAATTTGCTGGATTGTTCTGGGAATTTGTAATAGTAAAACAGACGGTGTTAGGAAATATGTGTGTACATTGTATGAGAAACGCAGTGTGTCAAAAGTGTTGATTGTAGAGGAGACAGCTTATCAGTGTCCGTGCATTTTATGAGAGACGCAGTGTATCAGAATCAATTGTGGATGCATTGTATGAGACAGTATACCAACGTGTGGATGCATTTGTGGACGCATTGTGCAGAGCCGGAATGCATCGTGAGAATAAAGTACTGTTGGAACTGTTACTCCAGTGTGGTCTACAACTTTGTGCCACGTGTGACGATTTGCAACTGGGTGAAGTTTCTTTACAAGAACCCTACGTGAATGCGTCTTTTGTGATTGCATCATACTACGACACCGACTATCACGTAACATTTGGCACCTCCGACGGTACTTCTTCAGTTGGCTCAATGGAAAGGGTAGCCGGAGACCACAGCCAGCAGTGAAACGCAGAGATCGCGACATCGGAACTGGAGACATTCCTGAGAATTGGGAAGGAATGTGGACTGGAGGGAGCTCAGCTCCATCCCAGAGTTTGTACAGGAGAGAGAGAGAGAGAGAGAGAGAGAGAGAGAGAGAGAGAGAGAGAGAGAGAGAGAGAGAGAGAGAGAGAGAGAGAGAGAGAGAGAGAGAGAGAGATTGGAGAGAGAAAAGGAGAGACTGGAGAGAGAAGAAAAGAAAATGGAGAGACAAGAAAGAGCCAAAGAGCGTGAGATCAAGAAACTCGAAATTCAGCGAGAAGAGGCAGAGAGGCAGCGATAACACGAATTTCAGCTCAACAGTCTATAACTCAACGGACAGAGAAAAAAAGGTCCCTGAATTCCGGCAAGTGTGGGTGCGAGTCAGTTATCATCAAGCTGTCGTTAGAGATATCTGGCACATATCAAACCCGCTGCGACCGTATTTCCTCCCCTCCTTTTTGGCTCCTGCGGCTCCATGCCTGACCAAAAGCTTTTCGAGTTTTTCAGTTCACGGATAGTACGACTGTGTCTTCACTTATACCGTGTATACACTATTTAGTTATAACCATTTTTTACACTTTATTATCACTAGGCTGGTTTTTTTTTCCTCTCTTAATAAAGTTTCATTTCATCTCTCTTTCTCTCTCTAAGAATGTTGTAGTTTAGCAAGGACAAACACGAAAAGAGGCCTGTGCGCCTATTGTTTCCCCCCAAAATGCGCTAACCCGTACACGCACTAAAAAATTCTAGAGTTCATTTGTTTTTAAATGAAGTTGATGTGAATTTTCAATGATTTCACACAAGTTCACCTTATTTTGCGCACGCAGTCAAGGAGACAAGGGACAAAAAAGGTAAGTGAGAAACGGGACGGCTGCGTCTGCCGTCCGCTGTAATATAAACAGTTCCGCGATAACGCGGATGCTAAGGAGCTCGTGGGGCCATGTGTTTTTGGAGCTGTAGCGACTACCTCAGTTCGGAGTAATCTCTGTGTCCGTTGAGTTATAGACTGTCAAGAGAATGGAGCACAAGGCCAGAGGACAGCCGAAGCAGCAGCCATAGCCAGCAGAGACCAAACAGCCCGTGCGCCAAAACTACCTCCTTATGCAGAAAATTCGGATAAAATGGATGCTTACCTGAAGTGATTTGAGCCGCTTCGCAAGCAGCAACAAATGGAATCAAGAGACGTTAGTCTAGCAGCTTACGCAATTTCTGCAGAGATAAGTAGTTTGGCAAAAGAGTAACAATGGTCTGCAGGTACGAAACGAAAGTACTAATGCCATATGGTTTATGCATAGCAACAATATTTGTCCTTAGGATGGAAACATTTTTGTAGAAGTGTTTTTCGAAAGCTATTTTTCGATGTGATGGAACCAGTCCTCGTACACTGAGGGCCCGGATAAAGTGAAAGACATTTTTTGTGCATAACATTGAAATTTTCAAGCATAAAAGTTACAAGTTTATTCCAGTGAGTAAATTAAAATCATGAGCAAGTAAACATACATACATATTTACGATAAAATAATTTAAAATGTAATATTTTTAATGCCGTAAGCATACTCGCGTCACTAGTTTCAAAATGGCGGTCAGCGAGATGCCTTCGAAAGAAGTCGATCAGACGCGCACGGTTGATGCAGCTTTACTTTGCTCCTGAAGTGAAACAGAGATTATTTTAGATTTGAACTTTGAAGTACATCTTATCAACGTCATATACGTTATTTTTCCTGGTCTTGAAAACATCCTTTCCCATAGAACTCGGTCTTTTGTGGGGGGAAAGCATATCGAAAGTAAACTCCCTTCGTGCATGTTGTGCATGGTGTCTGCCGACCATCTTCAACATTCTGAAGACTTTTAGTCCAGATACAACATGCTTGTTGTTCGTCTGTTTTCCAGCCTAACGGCTCTAAAGGCCTCGCCACATGTGCCGGTTGTGCCCCGAATTTGGTGAAGCCGATTCCGATCCGATTGCGATCGGATGACGTCAATTATCCGATCCGGTCCCAATCGGCTGGGAATCGGGTGTCTAGAACCTGCTCTATTTTTCCGATCCGATTCGGCCTCGGTTGTAAGCTTCAACCAATCAGAGCGCGTCTCACAAAGCATGTCGTTTCAGTTTGCAAATGGCGGAACACGCCTGTTGTGATCAGTACCACCGCCGTTGCTGATGTTTCGCACGCCTCTTCCCGAATATGATGCAAAACTGCTGATAATGCAAGCACATCATCATCACTGTCAAAACTAGCAGCCATTTTGCAGAACAGGTACGACTTTGATCTTCGGTTCAAACCGGTCGGCTAAAAAAGTCGGGAAATGTGTGGCAGTGCACACATTTTTTTTTTAATCCGGCCCGATCACCTACCGATTCGAAACTGATCGGGAATCGGCCTCAAAACCGGGCATGTGTAGCGGGGCCTTAAGTGTAGGTCTGCTTTTTGTTTATTAGTGGAGATGGGATTTGTAACTGGTCAAGCACACTCTTATCCGACTGGTCTTAAGCACAAGCCAGGCAGAGTGAAATCCACCTCCGAAAAGTTTCCATCTAAATCACCATGTTCAGCTAATACCTAAATAAAAAAAAAATTAGTTTTTGCAACCCATTCAACCAATCCGCACTCAAGTACTCACAAGAACTCTTATGATCAAGCTTTATCGGGACCGCATGAGACACAATACAGATAGTAGCCCTCTACATTATATTACATGTTTTATTTATTTATTATTGATTCATTAATGTATTCACTTACATATTTATTTATTATTTATCCTTTTAATTATGGATGGAAGGAATTCCTTGATGCACATGATCACTAGTGATATGGTAGTGGCCACCAAGGAGAGGAAATTTGTTTTCAATATACATACATCTGTTTATAATCTATCCTTTACTTAGCTTGCATATTCACAGGTCCCAGGTATCTCCGACTTATTTTATTTATTATTTTATTTATTTATTTATTTATTTGTTTGTTTGTTTGTGTTGTATGTTTGCACATACACATCAGCATACATGTAAACATATATGGTAATAGGCGCATACCACCCACTCCCCATCCCACATACAAAACCACAGAACACCCATTAAAAGACTTGCACGTCTGTGCATGTTCATAATATATCCTTTACTTGGTATTCATATGTCCCAGGTATCTTTGATTTACCTTATTTTAGTTATTTAAAGTTATTATTTATTTTTATTTGTTTGTAAAGTAGGTTTTGTACATATGCTGATGTTCTCATACACATCATACACTTCCAAGTCCTGTAGCGATCCCCCACCCGGGTCTGCCCTGGGGGACTTGGGTGGGGTTAGGTACTTTTTAGTTCCCAGGGTCACCCTGGTCAACCCCACAGGGTGAGTTTTTCTCTCTATTCTGGGGCATGTGTTTCTGTCTACCCTTTGTCCATTCACCTGTATTTGCCTTTTTAAAACTCTCCATACTGTCTGCACTGCCTGTAGCTCTTGATATTGGATGTGTGTTGCTAAATGGTCTTAGCTTTATTTAGGCCCCATGTGTTAGGTTTATTTAACGTATTTGACTGGCTGGCGACATACATTCAATGTTCTGTTTAGGTTTTTTTTTCACAAGCAGTGCAGGCACGTCCTGAGAAAGCCTTGTTGCTGTCGGGACGTTAAGCAATGTACAATCAATCAAAACCTGTAGCGATGGGCAAGGGGCAAAACGGCAGGTGAAAGATGTCACTGGAAGCCGCAGTCTCAAACCTGCATGCAGGCGGTTCAAGATATTGGTCGCCTGATGTTGACCTGGGGATGACAACGTCGCTCGGCACACCCTGAACGACCAAGCAGCCGTCTCTAGGGATATCACTGCTTGCTCCACACGGAGAGGGGCCTAGAAAAGGTGGCCTAACCAAAGCTCATCCCCTCGTAACCCCAGCTGGCTAGCCGCCGTCAACGGGCATCTTGTCCTGCGGTCAGAAAACAAGAAAATACGACGGATCCACTCTCATGACGACCACGACCGGACTCAACGTAGCATGCTGGAACATCCGAACCATGCTCGACACAGCAGACAGCGGACGTCCTTAACGTCGCTCCGCCCTCATTGCCCATGAATTGCGGAGGTTAAACATCGACATCGCCGCGCTCAGCGAAGTACACCTCCCGGAAGAAGGCAGCCTCCAAGAACTTGGCGTTGGCTACACCCTCTACTAGTCAGGCAGGCCTGCATCAGAAAGACGGCTCTCAGGCGTGGGCTTCATGGTCAAGACCCCCATTGCGACCTGGAAAACCTACCAACGGGTCACTCCGACCGCATCATGTCCATGCGCCTCCCACTGAAACACCAGCAATACGTCACCCTTCTCAGTGTGTACTCCCCAACCCTCCTGGCCGAGCCTGCAGAAAAAGACAAGTTCTACTCTGACCTGCGCAGCCTCCTACAGAGCACCCCTGCAGACGCCAAAGTCACCATCCTTGGCGACTTCAACGCCAGAGTGGGCCAAGACTCTGAAGCCTGGAAAGGAGTCCTCGGCAATCATGGTGTTGGGAACTGCAATGACAATGGCCGCCTACTGTTGGAGTTCTGTGCAGAGCAGCAACTTGTCATCACCAACACTACTTTCCAGCAAAAGGACAGTCGAAAGACCACCTAGATGCATCCTCGCTCCAAGTACTGGCACCTTATCGACTATGTCCTAGTACGTCAGAGGGACCGCAGTGACATCCTCCTCACCAGAGTGATGCCCAGCGCAGAGTGCCACACTGACCACCGCCTTGTCCGCTGCAAACTCAGGCTCCGCCGCAAGCTGAAACCCAAGAAAAGCCCCCCCCCCCTCCCCCCCCCCCAAGAAAAAGTTTGATGTTGCCAGCCTTCAGCGTGACGACAAGAAAGCGGCCCTTCAGACAGATTACAGCGCATACTCAAAGACACAGTTGATCCAGCAGACTCCTCCCCTGAAACACTCTGGGAACAACTGAAAACTGCTATTGTAAAATCTTCTGTGGAAATCTTGGGCTTTGTTAGAAAGAGGAACAAAGACTGGTTCGACGAAAACGACGTAGAGATCCAGGAACTTCTAGCAAATAAAAGATCCGCCCACCAGGCCCACCTAGCCCAGCTTTCCTGCCCTGTGAAGAAGTCTGCCTTCTGCCTCATCTGCAGCAGTCTCCAGCGCAAGCTTAGAGAGCTCCAGAACGAGTGGTGGTCCAGACTCGCACAGAGGGCCCAGCTTTGCGCTGACAACGGTGACTACAGGGGCTTCTACGAAGCACTGAAAGCAGTGTATGGCCCCAGGCACTTGGTACAAAGTCCCCTGCGAAGCGCTGATGGACAGACACTCCTCACAGATAATACCTCCATCTTGAACCGCTGGTCGGAATACTTTCAGGACCTCTTCGGCGCTGAGCGCACTGTTCAAGAAACAGTCATCCTCCAAATCCCACACCTCCCACTAAAGGTTGAATTGGACGAACCGCCCACCGCCGAAGAGACCCTCAAAAGTGGCAAAGCAGCAGGCATTGACGGAATCCAGCCAGAGATCTGGAAACATGGAGGCCCAGCACTGCACAACAAGCTCCACGACCTCTTTCTCTGCTGCTGGGAGAAAGGAACACTACCAAAGGATCTCCGTGATGCAGTCATCATCACCCTGTACAAGAACAAAGGAGAAAAATCTGCCTGCTGTAATTATCGTGGAATTACCCTGCTGTTCATTGCCTGGAAAATTCTCGCAAGGCTGCTCCTGAAACGGCTGGTACCTGCCATCGCTGAAGACCACATCTAGAGGGCCAGAGGGGCTTCAGAGCCAACAGGAGTACCACCGACATGGTCTTTGTGCTGAGACAGCTTCGGGAGAAGTGCCGCGAGCAGAACAAAGGGCTGTACGTAACGTTTGTCGACCTAACAAAGGCGTTCGACACTGTGAGCAGGCAAGGCATGTGGCAGATCCTGGAGCGACTTGGCTCCCAAAGTTCCTCAGCATGATCGTCCAGCTCCACGAGGACCAGCAAGGCCAGGTCAGACTCAACAGTGACCTCTCGGAACCATTCCCCATTCTCAACGGCGTGAATCAGGGCTGCGTGCTGACACCGACCCTCTTCACCATCTTCTTTAGCATGATGTTGAAGCAGGCTACAGTGGACCTCGAAGATGACGACGCAGTGTACATCAGGTATCATCTCGATGGCAGCCTGTTCAACCTCAGACGACTGCAGGCGCACACCGAAACCCTAGACCGACTGATTCGTGAGCTGCTCTTTGCTGATGACGCTGCCCTCGTTGCACACAGAGAGAGAGCCTTGCAGCGCATCACGTCCTGCTTCGCAGATGCTGCTCAGCTCTGTGGACTCGAGGTCAGTCTGAAAAAGACAGAGGTCCTTCATCAGCCGGCACCCAAGGAAGAGCATCGCCCTCCCCACATCACCATCGGCGAGTCCGAACTGAAGTCTGTACACCAGTTTACCTACCTTGGCTGCATCATCACGTCAGACGCCAAGCTGGACAAGGAGCTGGACAACAGGCTGGCAAAAGCGAACAGTGCTTTCGGGCGACTATTCAAGCGTGTGTGGCACAATCAACAGCTGAAAAAAGGCAGCAAGATCAGCGTGTACAGAGCTGTCGTCCTCACCACCCTGTTGTATGGTTCCGATTCCTGGGCCCTCTACCGCAGCCAACTACGACTCCTCGAACGCTTTCACCAGCGCTGCCTGCGTACCATCCTCAGCATTCACTGGAGTGACTATGTCACCAACGTCGAGGTCCTTGAACAAGCGGAAACAGTGAGCATCGAGGCTTTGCTGCTGCGGACACAGATTCGCTGGCCGGGGCACGTCTCCAGGATGGAGGATCATCGCCTACCCAAGATTACTCTGTTCGGCGAGCTCGCCACTGGACACCGAGACAGAGGGGCACCAAAGAAGAGATAAAGACGGTCTCAGGAAGTCATTTAGTGCCTGCCAAATCGACCACCGCCAGTGGTCTTCGCTTGCTGCGGACCGCGACACCTATCGCTCCACCATTTACAAGGCAGCCGTCTCCTTTGAGGACTCTCGCAGAGCTAACCTTAAGGACAAGCGGCTCAGGAGAAAAAAACAGAGTTGTCGTAACTCAGAACCCTGACCAGACCTTCCCCTGCAGCCACTGCGGTCGAATCTGCCTGTCCCGGATTGGCCTCCGCAGCCACGAACATGCCTGCAGAAAACGTGGGTAAGCCCTATAGAATCTTCGTTCGCGAAGTAAAGCCAAAAGGAAGACATACACATACATGGTAATACTGCCCACTCCCAACCCCACTCCACAACCACAGAATATCCACCAAAAGACAAGTACATATTATGTGCATGTTCATGATCTATCCTTTACTTAGCAATCATATGTACCAGGTATCTTGACTTACTTTATCTTATTTATTTAACCGCCATCAGATGGCATTAGTCGCCTGCTCGGCATTAAACCCAAATAACTATTTATTTAAATTATTTATTTATTTATTTTTGTTTGCTTGTAATGCAGGTTTTGTACATACACATCAGCATACAAGAAGAAAATATACACATATATAGATGTTAATAGGTGCCATACCGCCTTCTCCCAACCCCTACCCAAATACACACACAAAACCGCAGAACACCTACCAAAAGACATGCACATCTGTGTATGTTCATAATTTTAATCTATCCTTTACCTGGCATGCATACCTTAGACTTACTTTATCTTATTTATTTAAATTATTTATTTATTTATTTATTTTGTTTGTAATGTAGGTTTTGTACATACACATCAGCATACAGCATAAGAACATACACCATGGTGCCCCTGTGCATGTGTCCACCAGTACTATTCTGTCAGATCTGTCACACCCAGCCAATCATCTCTTCGCTTCTGCCCTCTGGCCGGCGGTTCCGTGCTTTTAAAGCCAGGACCTCTCGATTCAGATGCAGTTTATTTCCAGAAACTGTCCTCAGTACATCACCATCCATGGAACAACGTGATTCCATGATCTGTGACATATGACTGATTTGTGTTTATCTATCTTTTAGTGCTGTAAACAGGATGATCGCCAACTGAGTGTATGACATGATGAATGCCCTACAATTGAGGATGTATTTTACTGTCGCCATGCCACACAAAAATTCTTGTAACGTTTTACTTGGTGAATAAATGTCATGTCTTATACACGTACATGGTAATAGGTGCCATACCGCTCGCTCCCAACCCCAATCCAGTTACACATACAAAACCGCAGAACACCCACAAAAAGAATGTACATCTGTCATGTTCATAATCTATACTTTACTTAGCATTCATATGTCCCAGGTATCTTTGACTTACTTTATCTTATTTATTTAACCGCCATGAGATGGCTGTAGTCGCCTGCGCGGCGTTAAACCCAAATAACTATTTAAATTATTTATTTATGTTTGTTTCTAATGTAGGTTTTGTAGATACACATACACGGTAATAGGTGCCATACGGCCCCTCTGCGTCTATGCAGGCTGAAACAATTTAATACTCGAGTGGTTTCTTAGTCGGCGACACAGCTAATCTAAACGAAGGAGTGACGGAATGTATTGACCGCGTGTTGTCTGCTGTGATTGCGCTAGTCACCGCCAGCAGTCACGTGTTAGATTGTTTGAGCGTGTGATAGTCTGTTTGAACCACCAACAGCTCTTGACTATTGGAATCCTCTAGTACCAATTGGATACTTAGACACTTTATGTTGTGTAATTACATGCTAGGTGTTTTACACGATTTCTTCTTCAGCCCACACATTGTTTTTCTTGTTTTTGTTTACTTTTGTATTTGTTGTTATTATTGTTTTTGCTTTGTTCTGCTTGACTATCTATACGTTTCCTTGTAATATGTCAACAGGTGGCAACAGCATTCATTTTTTAAATATCGGTCATCTTAATGTATATCACCTTTGTCACAAAATACCAGATATAACTATTCTCCTAAACCAGTCCTCACCATTTCACATTTTTGGAGTTACGGAATCTCGTCTAATAGCTAACATTAGTGACCATGCCATAGCCATATACAATTACTTCATTCTCAGGCGAGATGCATCTGCCCCCGGCCATACTGGCCTAGCAGTGTACGTACACAATTCCATCAACAACTATGTAAAGAGGCGTTGCGATTTAGAATCCCCTAATATAGAGTGCATGTGGTTAGAAGTTAAAACGACCAAGTCCTCGCCTGTTCTGATAGGTTTTGTATATAGAAACCCAGCGGCCTCAGCCTCCTGGCAGGACGAGTTTGTATTAATGATGGATATGGTTCAGGAGTCCAAAGGTGATGTACATATCTTGGGAGACTTCAACATAGACTTGCAAAAGCAAGGACACACTTCGTGGAGATCCATGTTGAATTTTTAGGGTTGAAACGGCTTGTCCAGTCACCGACTAGAGTTACTTTCTCATCTTCAACACTGATAGACCATGTATATACCACAAACGTCAGCGTTGTAAAAAATGTTAGCGTACCTAATATTTCCATTAGTGATCACTTTCCTGTTTGTTTTACATTGTCTGTTAGGTTAGCTAAACAGTCAATCAAAGGACACACTACCATAATGTATAGATGTTTTAAAAAATTCGACCAAACTGCTTTTTTATATGACCTATCTTTAGTACCATTTTATGATATACAAAACTGCAAAAACCCTAACGATGCCCTGTCACGCTGGTACGAGCTGTTTCTCGCCGTTCTGGATAGACACGCGCCTAAGCGCATCAAACGCGTCAAATATCCTGTTATGCCAAAATGGCTGTCTGGTGAGATAAAACAAGCAATGGAAGTAAGAGATGAATTAAAACGAGACAAGAAATTTACTGAATACAAGAAGCAGCGAAACCATGTCAAATCTCTAGTTCAAAAAACACAGAGGCAAAATGCAGAACAAGTTATTGCCGACGGCAAAGACATCCGTTCAGTCTGGCAAGTAATAAACAATTTCACCAAAGGTAACAGTAAACGATCGCCTAATATTCCGCCCGATCTTACTGCTGATGCGCTCAACGCTCACTTCATAACTTTTGCTCAAACTCTGGCGAAGTAAAATACACCTAACCCTGTAAACTACACTTGCTCTCATCAACTACGTCACCATAGTCAACAGAGAGCCTGCGGCCCATTTTTAGTACCGCTTATGACTGTCCTAGATGTGGGCAAATCCATTTCCCGTTTAAAGAACAACTCGTCTTGCGGTCCAGATGGTATTAATAGTCAAATTTTAAAACTATCTCTGCCCTACGTCGTCGAATCCCTGACCTTTATATATAATTTATCGATCAGACATAACGTTTTTCCCGACGAGCTAAAAAAAGCGAAGGTAATCCCTCTTTCTAAAAGCAAAGATTTATGCAACCTAAACGAGTACAGACCCATTTCCATATTATCCTGTATTTCAAAACCGCTCGAGAAACATATCCATACTCATCTTTTAAACTTTCTGGAGCAAAACTATCTGATAACTGCAGCACAATCAGGATTTCGACCTCTACATTCATGCCAAACTGCCCTCAGTCATTTAATTGATAAATGGCTCTCTGCCATAAATGACAGTAAAGTATCAGGTACAATCTTTCTTGACCTGAAAAAAGCTTTTGATCTTGTCAACCACTCTATCCTACTAAAAAAAACTACCATTCTATCACAGTGACTCAAATACTTTCTCCTTTATATCTTCCTATCTCAGGGACAGAACGCAGAAAGTACTGCTAAATGGCAAATATTCCTCTGATGGTTTAGTAACTTGCGGTGATCCACAGGGGTCTATTCTAGGGCCCTTATTATTTAATATATTTATTAATGATCTGCCACTGTGCATATCTCATTTAGACGCAAACTGCGATCTGTTCGCAGATGACACGACCATACACACATCTGATAAAGATATCGCAACCATTAATAAGGTACTCCAACAAAGTCTTGATGAAGTAGCACGCTGGTGCAGTGATAATCACATGATTATTAGTATTCCAAAGACAAAGAGCATGTTAGTTACTACACGTCAGAAACACCAGCAAGGCCTACCACCTTTAACACTCTCCTTAGATAGCCAGCCTGTAGAACAAGTAACTAGGCATCGCTTATTAGGCGTTATAGTGGACAACCAGTTAAGCTGGGAGCCCCATACTGACTCTATATGCAAAACAATCTCCAAAAATCTGTTCCTGTTATCAAAACTACGCCATATAGTTAATACTGATATCCGTAAACTCTTTTTCCATGCGCATATCAAAACGCATTGTGACTACAGTTCTACCGTCTGGGATGGATGCAGCGAAGTTCACATGAAAAAGTTAATTCTTTGTATCGTCGGGGCATTAAATTAATACTTCCCGGTCCTACTTCGACTGATGAGAATTAAAATATCTCAAGTTACTAACATTGAAGAAACAGTTTGAATTTAATCGCTGTGTTCTATTACCTAATACTCTTCTACTGTTGCTGCAGATTATGTAATAGTTCCACTGTCTGTATTAACATGTCAGGTTCATACCTGTGTGTGTGTGTGTGTGTGTGTGTGTGTGTGTGTGTGTGTGTATATATATATATATATATATATATATATATATATATATATATATATATATATATATATATATATATATATATATATTTTTTTTTTTTTTTCTGAGGTCGGGGGGGGGGGGGGGGGGGGGGGGGGGGGGTCTTTTTACTTACGTATGTTTTGATGTATCGTCTGATGTATTTTTATATGTGTAGAATAGCTGGACAGTTTGGAAGATAGGCATTGCTATGTCTAAAACTTTTTATCCTGAATAAAAACGTTTCATCATCATCATCTTTCAACCCCACCCCACACGCACACACAAAACCGCAGAACACCCATAAAAGACATGCACAATTGTATACTGATGGGCATTAGTGGACTGTAAAACCTATATAGAGACTTGAGGTTAAGAAAGTGGCTTGTATTGACTGCCTGTATTTTAACTGCCCACCTACAAATCTCGTGTACAGTTAATCACACTGCACATGCAGTCATCAGTTCTGTGAAAAGTATTGTTGGCCTCATGCACAGGGGCACCAAAACTTAGAGATAAGGCCACACCTGATAACAATATAAGTGCTAATATGCATACTCAGCCACTAGTTCTGTAAACAGCACCTTTGTAAACAGTACCAGTGGCCAAATGCACACATACATCATGGATGATGCCACCACTGATCACTTCAAACAATAGGCTGCCCAGTTCAGATTTATAAGTGATATCGTGAACTAGCCTGCACATGCAGCCATCAGTTTTGTAAATAGTACTGGTGACACACAGGTTCTCGGAAGCCTCTCGACTGTTTGGCCTCACCATCAGTCTCAACAAGACCGAGGTCCTGCAGCAACCAGCCTCAGGCACAAGAGCACCCCCCCCCCCCTTCCACCCCCCACCCAAAGTGTATATCGAAGGCACCGAGCTGAAGACTGTCGACCAGTTCAGGTACATGGAGAGCATCATCTCTTCTGACGGTACTATCGACAAGGAAATCGCAGCTCGCATCAGCAAAGCCATGGGTCGTCTGCGCACTCGTGTGTTGAATAACAACAACGCCAAGCTCTCCACCATGATCAAAGTCTACAAGGCAGTAGTCCTCTCCAGCTCCTCTACGGCTGTGAGTCATGGACGTTGTACAGAAAGCACCTCAAACAGCTTAAACGTTTCCACATGAGATCCCTTCGCTCACTGATGGGTATCAAATGGCAAGACAAGGTGACAAACCTGGAAGCCCTGGATAATGCTGGGTTAGTGAGTGTTGAAGCCTTGATCTTAAAGACAACTTCGCTGGACAGGTCATGTCATACGCATGGATGATTCTCGCATGCCACGCCAACTCCTGTATGGTGCACTCTCAAAAGGCCACAGGAAGCAAGGACGGCCAAAGAAACGCTTCAAAGACTGCATAAAAGACAGCCTCAAGTACTGCGTCTTCCCGGTAAAGGAACTTAAAGCACAAGACAGATCTGGCTGGCGTGCCGCCACCAGGAAAGCCTGCACGCTCTTTGAACACAATCGGCGCGAACGGATCACCAGTGCCAGAGCTCGCAGAAAGACAGCGTCGACTCTCCCCACAGCTACGTTCCAGTGCCCCCATTGCCCTCGCAGGTGTGGCTCCAGGATTGGCTTGGCCAGCCACACCCGCACCCACAAATAGAAGTCATGCACAATGACAACATCATCGGTTTTTGATGGTCTACCCATTATCATTATCATTATCACTGGTGGCCACATGCACAGGGGCACCAAACTTAAAGGTGAGGCCAAAACTGCCATCTCAAACAAAACGCTACCTACACACACATATCAATGATACAGTCAACCTCCATGTGCGTTAGGCAGGACAGGCTTAAAGTATGGGACTGTAAATCTTACAGCGAAATGTCAAAACCAGTAAGAAGATAATGTAACAGCATCAAGTACATGTATTTTGTAAATCACTCAAATAAAACATGAGAACTCGTCGAGCCCAATGGTGTTATGAGTCGGTGATGGAAACACTGAAAGAAATAGTACGTGTACATTATAAAGTATGTGCCTCCTCCTCCCCCCCCCCCCACCCCCTTAACTAGCTGTTCATCATAAAACATATATATCTCATTCTTTTGATCACTTGACTGATTTATTAAATCATCTCTGTGTCACCTTTCTCTGTTTTCTTTCTCGTTTTAATCCCAATATATGTCAGTGCTGATGTCAGCTGCTAAGAATCCTTGCAGCGAACTGCAAATGTCTATATGCAGACAAACTGCAAATTACGCAGCAGCAAAATAAGTTCCTCTTTTGTGCAGTAGGTTATTGCTAGCAAGATAGGGTTTAATTTTAAACAAAGCATTGCATGAACTTCCAAGCGTGTTCACATCAGTTGTGCTGTGTATTTTTTCAGTGCGAAGTGAACTGCACCATCAGTGATAACTGAGACTGCATAATTGGCACTGGCAGTGATCGCACATCACAACATATAGCTTGCCATTTTAAAATAAATGTTACAGCAATAAATAATTAATCCAAGTTCCGAAACTTTGCTCAGCCATGACAGTTAAAACCAAGTGGTGTGGCACTCTTTCTCTTTTACAGCTCCCCACCCGGGTCTGCCCTGGGGGACTTGGGTGGGGTTAACTACTTTTTAGTTCCCAGGGTCACCCTGGTCAACCCCACAGGGTGGGGTTTTCCCCTCTATTCTGGGGCATGTGTTTCTGTCTACCCTTGGTCCATTCACTTGTATTTTCCTTTTTAAACTCTCCCTACTGTCTGCGCTGCCTATAGCTCTTGATATTGGATGTGTGTTGCTAAATGGTCTTAGGTTTATTTAGGCCCCATGTCGTAGGTTTATTTAACGTATTGGACCGGCTGGCGACGTATACATTCAATATTCTGTTTAGTTTTTTTTTTTCACAAGCAGTGCAGGCACGTCCTGAGAAAGTCTTGTTGCTGTCGGGACGTTAAGCAATGTACAATCAATCAATCTTTTACAGCATGCAGCATGTTGCACTTCGGACATGGGTTTCGAAGATAGCGTTTGTGTTGTGGTTTGCGTTTTGTTTCGGCGCTGTGGTGTCGAAATGAAACGGGCAAAGCGATGGTAAAGTGAAAGGAAATAAACGTGACAAACCTTTATCAATACGTAAAAATGCACACGGCAAGTTTACGTCCACGTTTGCTTTTTTGGGAAACAATCAAGTTTATGTAGAACAAATTAAAAAAAAACTCGTCGGCACACCGAAATTCACGGCAAGGAGTCCGCGTGTATGTGTCGATCACGTGATTTGGGATACCTTATTGTTGAGTAACGATATTTGAGCTCAAAGCAAGCTTTTTTCGCAATTGTTTCTTCTCTTAATATAATTAAGTGTGAAAATTTACTTTAAAATTATGACATTTTTAAGTGACATAGTGCATACTACCACTAAATACAGGACCAAATGAGGCCCGTGTAAACTACTGATCCCCAGTGAACATGGCTGCGACAGTCCTGGTTTCGTCTGCAGCCGTACTGGAAACAAATTGTGCTACAGAAAAATGTCTCCATCCTCCGGCGGTTTAAAACGAGTGCGCACTGCTTTTATTCATACTAGACTTCATTTTGATATACCCAAACCTTTGTTACTCTCTAGAAAATCACTATCTCGTAAACGGCTGATCCTCTATGGAGGGCAGCTGCTAGACTATTTGGGCTACCAAACTCAGCAGCGCACTTTTGACCGGCAAAGCGCTTGAGTTCTAAGCACGCCGGAGAAGAAGCCGAAGATTACACTCAGTTGAGAGCCGTCCTGCTGAGACAGTACGACTTCACTGAAGAGAGTTACACTGAGACGACGATTCCGGAATTGCAAGACTAAGAAGGAGAAACACCCGGCCTATTCATTGAGAGAATCACTACCTACCTGTAGAAATGGATAGAGCTGACTGGCTTGAAGAAGGAGTACCAGGACCTGTGTGACCTCATCATCAAAGATCAAGTCCTTAGCGCATGTTCTAAGGACCTGGCCGCCCACCTCAGGGAGCAGAAGAACCAGTCCCAGCTTTCGCTCAAACTTACCTGGACGCCCACAACATGAAGTTCGGGCCCGGTAAGCGGCAACGTGTGTCGACAGGACAACCCTCATCCTGGCAGACGGAACTGTGAGAATTATCCCCCTTGCCAGGGGCAGTGTTAACACCCCGTACCTGAAAGGGAGAGGTGAAGGTGTTATGCGTGAAGACCCCAGTATGCGACTTTACATCGGAAACGTTGACGGTGCCTGAAACGCAGAGGATCCAGATCCGGAGTGGAAACCTGAAACCTGTATTGTCACCACGAGAAGCAAGCAAAGAAGAGTCTCCAGACCATCCCTCTGAAAGTGGCTGACAAAACCGAAGGAGCCGTGGTGAACAGGGACAAGCTGGTGAAACTACAGCGAGCCGACCCTACGCTGGACAAGTTCCGAGGTCAGACTGAGCCCGTGATACGAAGAGGGAAGGGGATAACCTTCGAGACTAGAAAGAACATCCTGTACCGGGTATACACCAGCCATGGAGACAAGCCTGTCCGTCAAGTGGTGGTTCCTGAACCCCTGAGGATGCAGGTGATGAATCTGGCTCATGATTCCTTCTTAGGAGGACACCTGGAAATCGGCAAGACCCTCGACAGGATCCGAGCAGTCTTCTACTGGCCTGATATGGGGGGCGACGTCACCCAATTCTGCAGGTCGTGTGACGTATGCCAGAAGACAATCTCCAAAGGAAAGGTGCGCAAGGTTCCTCTCGAGAAGATGCCTCTGATCGATATGCCTTTCAAGCTGTGGATTTTGGTGGGGGCCAATATCTCCTCCAAGTGAAGATGACCATCGCTACATTCTGACACTGGTGGATTACGCTACAAGATATCCTGAGGCCATACCACTAAAGAAGATCGACACTCCAACAGTGGCAGAGGCGCTCGTAGACATGTTCAGCCGTCTGGGGATTCCTGAGGAGATCCTGAGTGATCTAGGGACCCAGTTCGTCTCCGACTTCATGGAGGAGGTCAATCGCCTGTTGAGCATCCAACACCTCACTGCGACCCCTTATCACCCCATGTGTAACGGGTTGGTTGAAAAGTTTAACGGAACAGTGAAGGCTATGTTGAAGAAACTGTGTACTGAGCAGCCAAGGTTATGGCATAGGTACATCAATGCCTTGCGCTTCGCATACTGTGAAGTTCCCCAGGATTCGAGTCGGTTCTCCCCCTTTGAATTACTGCACGGCAGGACTGTAAGGGGACACTGTTACACTGTCGCAAAGTCTGACCTACATTAGACTGGAAGGTTCTAGTAGGGAGGGGCGTGATTATTCTAGTGACCTCAGATATGACCTGAGAGTTGTGCAGTATACATGTTGGTAACATTTTGTAACATTTACGGAATGCCCCTAGATGTTAGTAGAAAACTGTAGATAGATCTAGAGTGTTCTTTTTAATAAAGATTAAGTAGTTTTGGTTACGTTTTCTTTTCTGATTGGTTGAGTTTTGTGAATTTACTGGATTGTTCTTGAAATCTGTAATAGTGTAACAGACGGTGTTAGGAAATATGTGTGTACATTGTATGAAAAACGTAGTGTGTCAAAAGTGTTGATGCATTCTAGAAGAGACAGTTTATCAGCTTTGGTGCATTGTATGGGAGACGCAGTGTATCAGAATTGTGGATGCATTGTATGAGACAGTATACCAACGTGTGGATGCATTTGTGGACGCATTGTGCAGAGAGTGCATCGTGAGAATATAGTACTTTTGGAATTGCTACTCCAGTGTGGTCTACAACCTTGTGCCAGGTGTGACGAGTTGTAACTGAGAGAAGTTTCTTTACAAGAACCCTACGTGAATGCGTCTGGTGTGATTGCATCATACTACGACAATGACTACCACGTAACAGTGTCATCCAAATTAGTATGCGTAGAAAGGTCTTACCATCAGGTATCTATGTACCAAGTTTGGGTTTGAAGTTGAAAATAGTATTTGAGGAGAAACAATTTGGCTATTTTGGACCCCCGTTGAACTTGACCTTTGAGAGAGGTCACTGAAATTGTGTGATTAGAAAGTTTTTTGCACAAAGTACCCTGTGGCCAAACGCGAAGTCTGAGGCTTGAATAGAAAAACGTTAACGTTACAATTTACCACGGACGACGGATGGCCCATCCCCACGCCTCCCCCCCCCCCCAACACACACCCATACACACACACACACACACACACACACACACACACACACACACACACACACACACACACACACACACACACACACACACACACAAAGTATATATTGTTTCATGGCGAAAATTTGCATAATATCCAAAATTCACATTACAGTGCTAATATTAGTTCTATTTTAAATGATATAACTTGTACATTTATATAAAAATCAAGTTTCCGAAGCTCATTTTCTCTTAATTTTGTTGTCAATGTTGCGACTGCCCGACGCTAGGTGGTCATGTGATACCTCCCCTTCTGGGAAGAAAACGAAATGTATTGATGAATATCAAATCTTTTGCAGATTCGTATGTATAGTATTAACACATCAACAGATGTCTACGCAAAACTTTTTTTTTTCGAGGTAAATGTCACATAATTGGGCCATCTTTTTGAGAACTACCCATATACGTGTATTCATGTTATTTCCTTTGGTCTCGTGTGTTGGCTTTAGATTCATAATAGCGGTTGTTAATATGCTATGTTAAATTGTGTGTGTGTGTGTGTGTGTGTGTGCGCGCGCGCACAAAACCCCTGATATGGGTGACTTTCTTTACCATCCTTATGGAAAATGGGTGTGTGTAAAATTCTGGGTGACCAAGTCAGGCACCCAGTTTTTCTGATGGTTGTCTCTGCATTATCTTACATTAAAAATTCCAAAAATATATCAAAAAAGAATTGTCCCATTTTCTTGGATTTACATGCTTTGGTGGGTGTACAAGACGCTCCGCGAGTGTGTCCCTAACGCAAGCCAGTGTTTATGTGTGTGACATCACCCTGCTTAGCGATATGGACATAACTTTATATCTGATTGGGCGACATCCCATTTGGACGACTCCTCCAACAACAAAAACTGAGTAGCTTCCCCTGCACGACCGGCGGTTAGAAGTTTCCACGCTACAAAATATGTCTTTCTTTCTTTCCGATTCGTTGGAGTTGGTATGTAAATTTGTCAGCGTTCTTGCATGCCCATTTTCATTTAAGAGGACGCCCAAGTGTACTTATTCAGCTCAATCTTTAACTTAGATGCCCCCAATCCGATACATTTCCACAGTCAGCCGAAAACCCGCCTGGCGAAACTGTAGACGTCTGCTACAATGTTGTCTGCTTCTATTCACCATTTTGTTCCTAAAAGATAATAGAACCCCACGATTTTAACTAAAGCTTTCATCTTCAATGAAAGGAATTCGTCATATAGCACCATTTAAAAGGCCAATCTGTCATGCGATTTTTGTTTGCCTTTTCAGACGTGTGATTGTGTGATCGAAAGTAACGTCACGGAGATTTCTATTGTTATGATGAATGATTTGTAGGGGACAATTTGCATGCATATCAGACCCACAAAGTAATTGAAGAAAAAAAGGACATTTGCAAAGCCTCGCACGTACTACTACTACTACTACTACTACTACTACTACTACTACGATAATGCGTAAGAAAAATAAAAAGGCCTCATATTTCAGTGTGTATTTCAATCATCCTACACAAACTGTCTCACGATTCCAAAAACAGACTTCCACAAACAGGTTTTTCGGATTGTGCAAAGTGTCGCTTTTTACTGTATCAGCAGTTATTGTGGTATTGTGGGGGGGGGGGGGGGGGGGGAGGATGGCATGAGGGGGGGGGGGGGTGTTGCGGCAAAGACTTCTCTTTTAAAACCTATTCAGTGCCAAGGACGTGCGCTGTTCATGCCAAGAGCAAGAGCGTCTCAGATTTATGCCAGAGATGCCTTTCATTCCTCGCCCTAACATATAGGTGTATATAGCTTTTTATTACACTGAAGAGTTAGTGATCGGTCCATAGACATGAGAATGTAGACAAAGAGGGCTAGAGAGACAGGCACGTATATGCACAGATGTGTACATAGGGCTAATCCTACACAACCACAGTGATATTAAAGTGGAAGGTATGTTGCGAGGATATGTGAACGGATGGTTCAGTAATTTATGGTTTTCTTTTATCAAAGTAACTAAAGGTTTCACATGGTTTAACTCTTATCATTCGGAATACACCAGTGTGCGAAATAAGTTTGAAGTGTGGTGCCAGAATAGCTTGGCGCCTGAGGCCTTTGACTATGATACTTCAAGGGTGGTGCCAGAATAGCTTGGCGCCTGAGGCCTTTGACTATGATACTTCAAGGGTGGTGCCAGAATAGCTTGGCACCTCAGTCGCGCCAAGCTATTCTGGCATCACCCTTGAACTAAACCCATTGGTCTATATCTTTATCTGTAAGTACTATAATGTAGCTTGCATGTGGCAGTGTACAAATATGAAGCTTTTAGCCTCAGTATGACATGGGTTAACTCATTCTACCCCAGCAAGATAAGGATCAACCATGATAGTTCATGGCTGATGCCAGAATAGCTTGGCGCCTATGGGCGCCAAGCTATTCTGGCATCACCCTTGAACTATCATGGTCGATCTGTGTCCTGCACTAGAGTGCAGTCTTCAGAGGACAACGGCAAAATTTGGGGATTTTGGTGTTTGGGTCAAAAGAGTTAACTAAATTACATTCACCAAACAAGGATACTTCAGTAATTATGTATATCTGATCCCAGATGTCAAGTTTACATGGTTGTATTTGACATTGTTTTGCAGCAATATTTTCACCACACTCAGGACTTTCTGCACACCCAGCGCCAGATGGCAGCAGAATATGCAAAAGCATCCGGATCTGTGCACGCCCCTTCCAGGCACATGACCAAGGCCCACAATATATTTCAGCTGCCTGAGCAGCAGAAGGTTAGCCCAGCCTATGCCGGAGAGAGTGCATCTGGTAGGAGCGGCATAGAAGCCAGGGGATAGACCCCAATTACAAACTGGAAAGCGATTCAATGATCATCCTCATTTTATTGGCTCACGTGCGAAGCAAAAGGGAGTCTATGTTCTGGGCCAGTGGTCGTCTGTCCAGCGTCCGTCCGCCGTCCGTGGTGAACTTTAACTTTGGCATTTTCTCGGAGACTGTTCAAGCCGCAAACATGGCCCAAGGATACTTTGTGGCAAGACCTTTCTAAACATTCCAATTTAAGTGAACTCTCGCAAAGGTCAAGGTCACAGGAGATGAGGGAATAGGCCAAGAATAGCTATATTATTATTTTGACATAATTGTTTTTTGTTACAAATACTATTCACAACTTCAAACCCAAACTTGGTTAAAAAAACCCAAACATACCTCATAGTAAGATCTGTGCATACTAATTTGGTCGATCCCTCAAAAAGGTCACGGGTCACAAGAGCTCCGGAAATAGGTTCAAAATAGCCATATTTTGACAAAAGATGTTTGTTATCAAATACTATTCACAACTTCAAACCAAGTTTGGTACAGATATACCTGATGGTAAGACCTATCTATGCATACTAATTTGGATGACCCCTTGGAAAAGTCAAGGGTCACGAGAGGCCGGCAAGTGTGTGTAAAATACATACATACGCACCCCAGGGGTCCGATGATAGTAGCTTTGACTAATGCAAATCCATTTCGCCACCGCGTGCGCGCCAGTGCCTATACTAAGCTCAAGACAAAATACAAGGGTGGAAATGAAGACGCCCGCGAAATTTTAGATGTGGCCGAAAGTATCCAAGCATGCACGACCTCTTTCTCAACATTTAGAGTTGAACGTTAAACCTTTTAGTAGAGAGCCATTGTTTTCTGCCGTGTTTACTCTAAAGTCGAGGAGAATAACTCGAAAAGATATTGACAACTGAGCAGTGTTTAAACCAGACTCCATTAAATTAGGCCTTTTTGGGCTGGGGGAAATATGTACCTATACTCCGTGAGCCAGTCTTGGCTACTGTGCACCCCCCCTCTCCCCCACCTGCCCCTCACACACAATACTCAATAAGATGGGTTTCAAAGTGTACCTTAGGATGTCCTGAGATGTTTAAGCCATGTTTCCCCTAAAATCTTTAGGAACACACCAGAGATATAGCCGATGGCGCAAGGGTACCCCCATTCACGATCTTCGCGGATCCTAAAGTGAGCTTCAGAAACATTTTCCTCTAAATAAATCAGAATTTATTACAGGAGCCCAAATCAGGCAATATGATGTTAAGGCATACCGTCTGCATCCTCAGCAAAAGCAGAATAAAAAAATATTGAATGTGTGGCTCACAGTGATGGTATTTGTGCACCCAGTAAATGTCCATTTCCGCAAAATCGAAGAAAAAAATAATAATAATGTTTCCGATGCCCTCAGAAAATTTTGTATACAACTGATAGGTCTTTTTTCTTAAAGGTTTTATTGGTAAGGGTAGAGTATCACAGTTACTCCCAACCTGATTTTATGATGCTGTGATGCATTTAGGTTCACAGTGGCTGAATCTGCTGCCCTACCCCCATTTTATCAGTACGCATAGTAACGCAAAATGATGCAAAAAATTGCTTACGTCATACTCCTGTGTTTAAATGTTTTTGTTTCCAATTTAAAAAAAACAAACAAAGTATGCACAGTGAGTATAAAAATCTGTGATCATTTCAGTAATTTCAATGTGACCCATCAATTTAATTGTAACTATTTTGGATTTAAAACATAAAAAGGGGAGGGGGGAGTCTGTAGACAGGGGCTGCTGCTAAAGCTTTTACCGTCTGGATTTCGAGGCATGAATGATGATGTACTGATGGCTGAAAGACTTCTTCTTCAACAGAATTGCATGATTGAAGTGAACGGCACACTCAGCAGTCTTGTCAAACTCAGGGAAGATGTATCTCAGGGAGGTGTCATGTCTCCGAACCCTTTAATGTCCGTAAAATATGTGGAACGTTGGACTGTATTCTGTTCAAAATGTGACCAATCAATTTGTTTGCTGTTTGTTTATTGAAGAAAAAAGGCAAATATGATTGAATGAGTGAAACTAGCTGATCTTTTAGGAGATATTTTACCTAGAGTAAGGTGGGTCTAGTATGGTCTTTTCTTCTCGTTTATTTTCGTCTAGAAAGGTGTAAATATGAATATGCTTAATAAAGTTTCATGGTTCCTCCCAATGTTAAGAAATACTCCATATATCTCTAAGAATGTCACTGCATCAGGATAATGACCCATGTTCTGCATCTTGTCAAGCCTGTCATGTTTGGTTGTGCAGGGAGTGTTTCATATTGTTGAAGTATCTTGGTACCCCACTACTCGTCTGACTGAACTGGTGTTTGCTTGCACCAGGTTGTTGCTGTAATTTGTGCCAATGTGGTCCCCACCAGTTTCTTCATCAGGGACTTTTTTCCCGCAACTCTATCTTCCATGGCTTCGATGTGAGGCCTCCACCTGAATCCAGTAATTTATTTGTTACCAGTAAAGTTGGCCTGTCTGTCTTTGGTACTGGAAGGTCTCCAGTTTTCAAGGTGATCTCTTCCATCTGATTGAAAGAGACGGTCTAGCTCAGTTTGAGTGGACATCTTTCATTCTAGCTGCTGACTGTTGGCAGCATACTGGATTCTGCAGGATGCTATTTCAGTATGTTCTGCTGCGTTCCACACAACAAAGTCATCCGCATGGAGGATGTTCCACACGAACCTTGGTACTGCTGCACTGTACTGATGTCATTAATGTAGACCAAGAACAGCATCAGACACATCACCTCCGTGAGGTAACCTTCCCTGAGTTTGACAAGACTGCTGAATGTGCCATTTACTACAGTCTTGCTGTTCTATTAATTTTTTTTAACGGCAGCCCCTCTTTACAGACGTTTCCCCCTTTTTATGCTTTAACAAAACAGAATTACAATTAAATTGATGGGTCACATTGAAATTAATGAAATGATCACAAATGTTATGCTCGAAGTGCATACTTTGTTAAGAAAAACTGGCAACAAAACTATTTAAACAGAGGAGTATGACATAATCAATTTTTATGATCATTTTGCGTTGCTTTGCGTACTGGTAAAATGGGGGTAGAGCAGCAGATTCAGCCACTGTGGCCTCTAAATGAATCACAGCATCATAAAATCAGGTTGGGAGTAACTGCGGTACTCTATCCTAACCATTAAAACCTAAAAAAAAACAAAAAAACTATCGGTTGTATACAAAATTTCTGAGGGCATCGGCTACAACGTATGTTTTCCAAATTGGCAATTTTAAATTGGAAAAAGCTATCATTCACCACAAACGTATCATAAAGGATGTTGACTTTTTTCATTGTCTTGCACTTTATGCTCAAATTATTGAAACTTAATAGGTAAAGAGAGGTCAAAATGAAATGAAATAACTTTAGTATTTTTTTTCTAATTAATTTTGTGTATTTTTACACCTTGGGGGTAGGGATACAAAATCAATCAATGAGGCAATCATAGTGATCACAACATCACCTAGTCAAGTTTATAATAATTGTGACATCCTATTTTAATGATGTAAGCCTGAAAATGGACTGCCAGTGCTACAGAAAATGTCTGAAGGCATCTGCCACATTATTTTTGTCTCTTTTTTGTGTGTATGTGATTTTGAGGAAATGGCCATTTTACTGGGTGCACAAATACCTTCTCTGTTAGCCACAGATTCAATATAATTTTTATTCTGTTTTTTTTTTTGTATGCAGAGGACGCAGAAGGTGTGCCTTAATATAATAATGCCTGATTTGGGCTTCTGGAATGAATTCAGATTTATTTAGAGGAAAATGTTTCTCAAGCTCATTTTAGCATCCGCGAAGAGCGTGAATGGGGGTATCCTTGCGTCATCGGCTATACCTCTTGTGTGTTCCTAAGGATTTTAGGGGAACATCGCTTAAACATCTCAGGACATATCAAGGTACACTTTGAAACCCATCTTATTGAGTACTTGGGGGGGGGGGGGGGGGTGCACGGTAGGTCAGGCTAGCTCTTGGACTACTAAAGCGACTGCTGCGTGCAGCCCGGGTCACAAGTTCATGTCGACAGTAAGACGCACTCTTTCTTTAATTTAATTGGATATGCTGATTTACATACACCAATGAAAAATGAGCTTGCGGCATATTTCCGGCCTCATCTAAAACCCTTACTCAGACGTCTGCTATGGATCATGCTTGACTGTGCAAAAAGCCATGATGCTAAACTATCAGTTTTGATCGGAGGACAAGGCTGGTATAGATTTGTGGCAAAATATCTACGGTGTCTGTTCAGTTCGAGGTTTTAGGTGGATGGTTGCTTTGAGGGTTGAAAACTGCTCTGGAATCACAGTGCTTCGTCGATTCGTGGGCGTCTTCGTCTCCACCCTTGTATTTTGTCTTGAGCTTAGTATAGGCGCTGGCGCGCACGCGGTGGCGCAGTGGATTTGCATTAGTCAAAGCTGCTATCATCGGACCCCTATGATACGCACATACATCGCTTTGCGCTAAATGTACGTTCAGCAGCGAGATTAGCGTAACTAGACATGACGTAATTTTTGTTTATATTGTGTTACTTCAATTATTAGAGGTTTAGCCTGCCTGCCTTTGACATCATGGACATGCTGTTAAATTCGCCCCACCGCGACACGTCCGAAAAAGTCCCTTCTATAAATAGAAGGGACTTAAAAATAAAGGAAGCACAGAAAAAATTCATGTATGCCTGTCTTGTTTTTCTTCATGACTCTTTTTATTCTTCTGCAAGGCCCCTTAAACCGAAATTGTGCTATTTCTGTCCTAATGCAGCTTTTTTCTTCTTTTTTTTTTCTTCTGTCCAGTTGGATGAACCTGAGAGTGCAAGCTCATGTGAAGACAGTGATGACGAGGACTTTGTTCCTGGCTCGAGTTCACAGGATTCAGACTGCGTCCCGCCATCAATCTCTGGGAACTCTGACACAGACAGTGTTGTATTTCCTTTGTTAGACCCCACCCGGGTCTGCCCTGGGGGACTTGGGTGGGGTTAGGTATTTTTTAGTTCCCAGGGTCACCCTGGTCAGCCCCACAAGGTGGGTTTTTCTCTCTATTCTGGGGCATGTGTTTCTGCCTACCCTTTGTCCATTCACCTGTTTTTGCCTTTTTAAAACTCTCCCTACTGTCTGCACTGCCTGTAGCTCTTGATATTGGATGTGTGTTGCTAAATGGTCTTAGCTTTATTTAGGCGCCATGTTGTAGGTTTATTAAACGTATTTGACCGGCTGGCGACATACATTCAATTTTCTGTTTAGTTTTTTTTTTTTTTCACAAGCAGTGCAGGCACGTCCTGAGAAAGCCTTGTTGCTGTCGGGATGTTAAGCAATGTACAATCAACAATCCTTTGTTAGATTTGAAAGTGGCAGGTTCAGGGTGGGGAGGTGTTAGTGAAGCAAGTACCGGCAAGGTGCAGTTTGCAGAAACTGGTGAATTAGGGGCTGACAATGAGAATGTGGATAGGCAGAAGGAACATGACGTTAGGGGTGGGGAAAGAGGGCTTACAGAAGAAACAGGTGTGCACTTGACACAGAGAAGGGAAGGAAAGTATAAATGGGACAAGAAACATGCATGCAAATTGTGTAGCAAGCTTGTCTTGAAAATGAGCACGCACTTACAAGATGTCCATGCAGATGAGGCAGAAGTTGCTAAAATTTTGTGAATGAAAAAGGGGACACAAGAAAGGCGTCGAGCATGGATAAGACTGCAAGATCAGGGAGATTACATGCATAACATTGCAGTTTTTGAAAAGAAATCAGGATGTTTGATTCCTAAGTATTGCACCAAAAGCAGTACGGTGGAAGACCTTCTTGCATGTAGCCATTGCAAAGGGCTCTATCAAAAAAAGCTGATCTCTGTACACTCAAAACATTGCTGTCAGAAACCAGGAGAGTTTCAGTTCACTAAAAGAGTTGAGGCGGCAAGGCTTGGGAGGCTAATGCTTCCAATACCTTTAGACTTTGACTCTTCCTTCTATCATAAGGTATTAGCCAGACAGAGAGATGATGAGATAAGCCGTCTCATCAGAACTGACCCCTTGCTTGTTGAGTATGGAAAGAGGTTATTTGACCGCAGGGACATTGAAGAACACACGGCTGGACAAATAAGTTCCATAATGCGGGAGTTGGGGAGACTATTAAAGACTCTCAGAGTGATGTCAGATATGAAAATCGCCAGTTTCAATGCTGTGATCAATTCAGCTAGCTTTCATCATGTTGTCCTGGCTGTAAAAGAGCTAGCAGAATTTGATCAGGACACACATCAGTTCAAAAAAGGTAATCTCGCAATGCGCATAGGCCATGCCTTGAAAAAATGTTCGCAGATCAAACAGTCACAGGCATCCAAACAGCTTGGGCTTGGTTCAGATGAGATGTGGCTGCTCGAGCTCTCTGAGGCCGAACGATTTGACTCTGTCTTTACCGGGGACTGGTATGATTGTGTGTCAGCTACAGCAGCCCAGTTGGTTGGGAAAATGATGATGAACAAACCCAAGCTCATCCCATCATGTGAAGATGTTAGCAAAGTTCAAAAGGTGCTTGAGACAAGGATGGTTTCGTAAGATTATCCGACAGTGGTTAAAGCAACTTTTTGTGCCATATCACCTTTCAACAGAAAACGAGGAGGAGAACTTCAGAGAATGAAGGTATCAGACTTCCAGAATGCTAAGATTCGAATGATCACCAATCAAGATATCTTGAAAGGTCTCACAGAGGTTGAGAAGAAAATGGTGAATCATTTTCAGCAAGTGCAAATCAGAGGCAAGTTTAATAGGAGTGTTCCCATTTTGCTGACAAAGAAGATGATGGCAACTGTGGACAGAATCCTTCAAATGAGGCAATCAGTGCCAGCTCTAGCTAGTTCCCAGTACATCTTTGCCACACCTTCTGGTCAGAGGCCTTACAGAGGCCATGATGTTCTAAAGGAACATGCACTGCACGCACGAGTGTCAAACCCAGCCGTGTTCACATTTACTCAGTTACGGAAGCAGGTTGCAACTTTGGCTCAGTCAATGGCCATCTCAGAGTTGGATCAGGATCAGCTGGCAGATTTTCTTGGTCATGATATTCGGATACATCGCCATATCTACCGCCAACCTCAAGACGTCCTCCAAAAGGCAAAAGTGGCGAAGATTCTTCTGTCAGTTAACAAAGGGATGACAGATTTTGAGAGTTGCAGTAGTAATGAGTCGGGTGATGAAGAGATTGGCTTTGACAGTGAAGACACATCAGAAACTTGCAGAGAGGTCTCTGGGAAAACAGCACCTGTGAATGAAGCAAGTACCAAGTTACAACACAGGAATCAATGAGCATGACAGAGAAAAGATGTCCAGAGCCTGATGAAAATCTAGATAGTTTTGATGATGACAGTACTGCGTCAGCTCCTGTTCGAAAGAAAGCTAGATTTTCAAGGAAACCATGGGGGAAAGCTGAAGAGAAAGCTGTTCAAACTCGTTTCAAGACACACCTTGTCATGAACAAACTTCCTCGAAAGGCTGAGATAGAGCAGGCAATCGCAGAAGAGCCCGCACTTAGACATAGACGCTGGACAAACATTAAGGATTACATCCGCAACAGACTGAAAAAGTTACAAAAGAAATGAATTGAGATGTTGTCTTACACATCACACACACAGTGCAGGTGTTCTCTGTGAAGTTACTTTCGATCACAATCACACATGTCAGAAAAGGCAATAAAATCGCATGACAGATTGGCCTTTTAATGGGTTATAGGACGAATTCCTTTCATTGAAGAATAAATCTTTTGTTAAAATCGTGGGGTTATCTGTAACAAAACATAAATGATCATAGAAGCAGACGACCGTAGCAGGGAGCATCTAAATTAAAGATTGTGCTGAATAAGTACACTTGGGCATGCTCTTTAATGAAATGGGCATGAATTACTGTAAAAACACTTAGCTTTGCAACTCCAGCGACTCGGGACGAAACACAAGATAATAAAACAATTTTCAACAAATGATTTATTACAAGAGTGTCATGATTGTGTTGGTTGTTACTATAAGGTTCACTTGCATGCTATGCATTCTTTCAAAAGTCCGCCGTGAGATGGCCTTAGTTGCCTGCTCGGAGTTAAACTCAACTAACGAACTAACTAACTCTTTCAAAAGTCACATGAAGCATAAACTTTAACGGAGTTGGTATACCTCGCCCTGTACCTAAAGACAGTGATGATGAGGACTTTGTTCCCGGCTTGAGTTCACAGGATTCAGACTGCGTGCCGCCCTCAATCTCTGGGAACTCTGACACAGACAGTATTGTATTTTCTTTGTTCGATTTGAAAGTTGCAGGTTCAGGGTGGGGAGGTGTTAGTTGATGAGGACAGACATCAGTTCAAAAAAGGCAATCTCGCAATGGGCATAGGCCATGCCTTGGGAAAAAATGTTCACAGATCAAACAGTCACACGCATCCAAACAGCTTGGGCTTGGTTTTAAATTACATCATAAGTCTATAATGTATAAATGTATATTCCCTTTGACGTCACTCATGTCTGGCGTGATCCAGGTCGGAAGATATCTTCTTGATTTCTTTTAGAAAAATAGTGGAGGAATGAAAACAAATATGTTATTGGTAGCAGGTGCTTGCGGCACGGACCCCTGCGACCAATAACTTATATTGTAGCCCTCTTCGTGATGCATCTTGGATGCGAGTTTTGTCCTAGTAAAGATCACCAAAACGTTCTAAAGTAAAAGGTTACTTAGTGTTTTTCATAACAACAAGCACACTCAGTACTGGAGACGGCAACATCATGATATATTTTAAATTACATCATAAGTCTATTATGTCTAAATGTATATTCCTTTGACGTCAGTCATGTCTGGCCTGATCCAGATCGGAAGATGTGGGAGAACCCATGCATAACATTGCAGCTCGTGAAAAGAAATCATGGTTGCTTGATTCGTAAGCATTGCACAGAAAGCAGTACGGTGGAAGACCTTCTTGCATGTAGCCATTACGAAGGGCTCTATCAAAAAAAGCTGATCTCTGTACACTCAAAACATTGCTGTCAGAAACCAGGAGAGTTTCAGTTCACTAAAAGTGGTGACGCAAGCAAGACTTTGGAGGCTAATGCTTCCAATACCTTTAGATGGTGACTCTTCCTTCTATCATAAGGTATTAGCCAGACAGAGAGATGATGCGATAAGCCATCTCATCAAAACTGACCCCTTGCTTCTTGAGTATAGAAAGAGGTTATTTGACCGCAGGGACATTGAAGAACACACGGCTGGACAAATAAGTTCCAGGATGCGGAGAGTTGGGGAGACTATTAAAGACTCTCAGAGTGATGTCAGATATGAAAATCGCCAGTTTCAATGCTGTGATCAATTCAGCTAGCTTTGATCATGTTGTCCTGGCTGTAAAAGAGCTAGCAGAATTTGATGAGGACACACATCAGTTCAAAAAAGGCAACCTCGCAATACGCATAGGCCATGTCTTGAAAAAATGTTCACAGATCAAACAGTCACAGGCTTCCAAACAGCTTGGACTTGGTTTTAAATTACAGCATAAGTCTATTATGTATAAATGTATATTCCCTTTGACGTCAGTCATGTCTGGCCTGATTCAGGTCGGAAAATGTCTTCTTGATTGCTTTTACGAAAATAGTGGAGCAATGAAAACAAATACGTTATTGGTAGCAGGTGCTTGCTGCACAGACCACTGCGACCAATAACTTATATTGTAGCCCTCTTCGTGATGCATCTTGGATGCGAGTTTTGTCCTAGTAAAGATCACCAAAACGTTCTAAAGTAAAAGGTTACTTAGTGTTGTTTGGAACAACAAGCACACTCAGTACTGGAGACGCAACGTCGTGATATATTTTAAATTACATCATAAGTCTATTATGTATAAATGTATATTCCTTTGACGTCAGTCATGACTGGCCTGATCCAGGTCGGAAGATGTCTTCTTGATTTCTTTTACGAAAATAGTGGAGGAATGAAAACAAATACGTTATTGGTAGCAGGTGCTTGCCGCACGGACCCTGCGACCAATAACTTATATTGTAGCCCTCTTCGTGATGCATCTTGGATGCGAGTTTTGTCCTAGTAAAGATCACCAAAATGTTCTAAAGTAAAAGGTTACTTAGTGTTGTTCTAAACAACAAGCACACTCAGTACTGGAGACAGCAACATCATGATTTATTTTAAATTACATCATAAGTCTATTATGTCTAAATGTATATTCCTTTGACGTCAGTCATGTCTGGCCTGATCCAGGTCAGAAGATGTCTTCTTGATTTCTTTTACGAAAATAGTGGAGGCATGAAAACAAATACGTTTATGGTAGCAGGTGCTTGCCGCATGGACCCCTGCGACCAATAACTTATATTGTCGCCCTTGCTAGAACTCAGTATATTTCACCATTTTATGAATAGAGGCGCAGAAGTCGCTGAAACCCTTTATGTCTCAAAGACAAAAACTAGTTTTCCTCATCACAATGTTGCGGGAAAAATGTTTGACTGCTCTTGATTGTTTGATTTGAGGTGTTTACAAACAATTACTATGATTTTATATGTATGCACCTTTGATGTGATTAATAAAGGCTGAAGTTTCAAGTGATCTCTTATGTTGTCAGTTAATTAATTAATGTCAGTGTTTTGTTTTGTCATTTTTTTTTTAGTGTTGGTTTATCCCTCCGAGTCTTTTCCTCTCTTTCGTATTTTTCAAGACTTTTTAACCCGTATCATACTGAGGCTGAAAGCTTCAAATTTGTACACTGCCATATGCAAGCTACATTACAGTACTTACAGATAAGGACATAGACCAATTACTTTAGTTCAAGGGTGGTGCCAGAATAGCTTGGCGCCTAGAGGCGCCAAGCTATTCTGGCACTACCCTTGAACTATTTTAGTCACACTTGTTTCACACACTGGTGTATTCCGAATGATAAGGGTTAATATTCAAAATGCTCTGTTGCTGTTTGTCTCAAACTCCAGAGCACATAAAAAAATGTCCCTTATAAGTTCCAGAATGCCATGATAAACTGTTGTGCTTCAGAGGGACAAAACGTAGCAAGGATTAAAAGATTTCCTCTGTGAAAATCATAATCTAAAGTTTAGGGGCCAGTGTTCATTCAATTTTGCACAATAAAATGTTAAAAATGTTAATGCATACATACAACTCCATGCTTAAATGACTGATTTGAAGCGGCACCCATTTTCACTGTAATGCCAGTTTTTGTGTGAGAGGCACCCACTTTATTGGTAGAAACCCAATTTTTCTCCTTCCAGTGGCTCTGTTTCTAGAAAATGTCTATTTTATTTTAAGTTATAGAGCTTAGTTATAAGGTGAGTTCTAAACATTCGCATCAATTCCAGAGCCCTAGAATAAATAGAAATATGTTAACCCATTCTCACATAAAATGGTAGGTAACCACTTTGAGGCTTTTGTCTCCATGTGTGTGTGTGTGTGTGTGTGTGTGTGTTTAAATTGTGATTTTATGTTTGTACTTTTATTTCGTTTAAGGTTGTAGGACACACCTCTTTCGCGCATCTTTTCTGCGCATTTAGATACCGCTATCTTACATCTGCCGTGACCTGAGACTAGAGGTCACCGAAAAAAACCGCCGTACGGCAAGTCATATTGCAAACAAGGTCAATTTATCGATAATTGACAAAAGATATATACTGTATGAAATAGGTGTGTAAGCTGACTGTTTCTATGCATAAAATGTTGTGTTTCCTCAGAAATAAGATACTTTTGCATAAGTTGCGACAAGTCATCGAGCGTCAGTAGTAACGCATAACCATTTCTCAGAAGAAGAAAAAAAAAAAAGAATGGGCCAACCGAACGGGAGCCAGGAAAACAACAAAATCTCTTCAGACATCAGCAAGGAAAAGGTAAACTAAAGTAGAAAAAAAGGTTGGTGGTGTTTGCTAAGTGACTAGAACACGAGTTACTAGTAGTGGAAGAAAAAATGTCGTACGTAAGTGGCATATCTGACTGGTTTTCCAACTCTTTAAAAAAAAAAAAAGTTTTATGCACCACCGTGAGATGTCACCTGCACGGCGTAAAACCCCAATAGCTAACTGTCCTTTTATGCATGGAAATTTACAGCCTACCTGCAATGAAGAAGACTACATTTTATTGTGGGTTGACAGGGGCATGCATTCCATGTATGTCAGTCACCACCTAGAAGTAGAACATTTCCATACATTCTCAGAGAGCCTTTACTAATACGGTGGAAGGAATGTAGTCCACATTGTAGTGATATTAAACCAGTGCCAGTGCTTATTATTTAGGAAAACGTACTGTGTGTAGTAAAAAGTCCTGCTATTTTGCATTACTAACTCAGTAACTGCTTTCAGTACTTAGTAACTTAGTTTTCTCATCCATTCTCTGTCTTATGAAGGCTATATTACAGATTAGGAAATAGGTCCAGCATTATTTTAGTTCAAGGATGGTGCCAGAATAGCTTGGCAGATGAGATGCCAATCTATTCTGGCACCACCTTTGAACTATCATAGTCACATTTATTTCAAGCAGTGGGTGTATCAGGATTAAAAGGGTTACCTAGTAAAACGCTACTTTGACTGAAACCCTAATAATTATTTGTTGACTACCATTTTGGATGACCGTAGAATGTGTGAAAAATACAAATTTGACTAGTACAAAAGCAAGCCTTTATGTTGAGACTCGTGACACTTATTTCAGCTACCTTTTGGAAAGGTCACACAGGTTGTGAATCAGTTATGTGCATGAGGCGTACAGACATGACTTTGCCATTGTTGTTTGTTCTTTGCGGTTTACACAGTTTTTGTCGCATTTATTTTGAAAGTAATAATCTGCCCCTGCATTTAGTTCACGCAAAGTGAAATTGTCATGCTGCCGAACAACACAATAATAATCATGTATTTCATTTCAGGCTAATACTGCTGTTGACCTCTCGCTGTTGAGTCTCAGTACTTTCACCCAGAGTACATACTTGCAAACAAGCGCAGAAGTATGACATCTACACCAACTAACCAAGGTCACACTCACAGCTCAAGTGAAGTGAGGGAAGGTGACACTTATTCTCCTGGACTCAAGGTAAATCATACCAGTAGATGTGTGATGAGAATCAGGTGCAGAACACAACACAACTATGGTGTGAATGAACACATCATACTGTAATGCTTTCTTTCATTGGCTCATGTGCGAAGCAAGTGTAAGGCTATGTTCTGGGCCATTGGTCGTCCATGGTAAACTTTAATGTTGGCATTTTCTCGGAGACTATTCAAACCACAGTCTTCAAACGTAGCCGAAGGATACTTTGTGGCAAGACCTTTCTTACTCTTAGCCTACCAGTTTGAGTTCAGGCCAAGGGTCATGAGAAATCAAGAAACAGGTTAAAAAAAAAAAATAGCCATATTTTGACAAAAGATATTTTTTCTCCAATACTATTCACAACTGTACATAAGCCAGCCCTTTACTTATGCTTAGACTGAGGGCACTTAAATTTCAGTCACCTTTTGGAAAGGTCACATAGTTCAGATTAAGAAAATGATCAGTTTTAAATGCACACGAGTGATCCAGGCTTCACCATTCTTGTTTGTGGTGTTCACAGTTTATTTCACATTAGTTTGAAGGTAGTAATGTCTAAACTAAATGTAGGGACGAATTGGGTGGGTGGGTGTGGGGGGGGGGGACTCCCCCCACCAGCCCCGAATTGTTTATAATGCTATAACAAAGTCCCTGTTTGTGGAGTTTGGAACCGACCCACCCTGAAATAAGATCAGAAGTGAAATTGCCATGCTGCCGAATAACACGATAATAAACATGTATTTCATTTCAGGTCAGTACTGCTGTTGACGTCTCACTGCAGAGTCACGCCCAGAGGGTATACTTGCAAACAAGCACAGAAGTATGACGCCTACACCAAGAAGAGGCAAGAGCTAGTCAGGTCATGTTTGCTCAAAGGAGAAGGCCACAGCTAAAAGCAGGCAATTCCAGTTCCAGCGGATCAACTAAAGTGAGAGAAGGCGACACTTATTGTCCTGGACTCGAGGTAAAGCATACCGATTGATTTGTGAATAGAATCAGGTTCATAACAAAACACAACTGGTTGCGATAAACACATCACACTGTGATGCTTTCTTTCATTTTGAAGATGGTGTAGTAGTAGTACCAGCATTCTCAACAACACCGAATGCTAAAATCACTTGCTGTCAACAAGTGGCACCATATTGCATTTGATTTGAAAACTAGAGGGTTGGGCAAGTCTCCAAATACTGTCGTTTTCTTTAATAAGCACTTAGTGCATACAAAAGGACTAGAAAAATCTGAATACTACCCATTTGGTCCAGTGTGTGCTGTTGCTAAACAGCAATGTGTTGTGTCCTGTTTGAAACAATTTCTGCAAGTTACACTTTGAATATTGATGCTGATTCTAGATATATGTATACACCCTTTGTGGTCATTTCAAGCTCAATGGCATCTAATTTTTGGCGCACGTGTGATAGCAAAAGTAAATGTTTGTAATGGGTCGTCCGTCAACTGTCTGTTACCTGTGGGCAACTTTAACATTGGCATTTCCTCGAAGACTATGCAAGCCTCAGACTTCAAACTTGGCACAAGGGTACTTTGTGGTAAAATAATTCTAAACATACCAATTTCTGTGACCTTTCAAAGGTCATCTCAAGTAGTATTTTCAACTTCAAACTCAAACTTGCTATGGAGATACCACATGATAAGGGTGACAAAAGTTAGTTTCGGGTAGAGTTGTAGTTTTTATCAATGTTTTTGCAAACTTTTCAATAATATTTGGCATGATGATAACACTTTTCTGTGCATACTAATGTAATCAGCCCCTCACAGAGGTCAAGGGTCACAGAGGATTGACAAATGTGTGAAAAATGAAGGGATTTGGAAAAATACTCAGGTTTCACTGGTACAAAATCCAGCCCTATACTTATGTTTAGACATTTTCAGAGACCTGTTAAAGAAGTCAAGCCAAGGTAAAAAAGGACAGACATATTATGTGGATTGGTCATACACGTGAACCATAAGGACATTGCCTTTCTTGTTCATGTTCTGACTACTGTCATATTATGCATGTATGTACTTTGTATAAATACTTGCAAACATATATGCACGCAAAATGTGAATGTCAGAACTTTTTTTGATACAAAATTATCTTTTGTAGGTTGCGAAAGATGAGGGAAGAAGAGTTCAGCGGGTACATCTCTCCGCGATGGCCAACCGACGAGAAGGCAAAGGAAGTGAACTGATTGTCCTGTGTAGGAGGGCAGACATCCTGTTATTTTGATGTCCATCCACCAGGCTGGCCACAATGTCAAGGTTTTGGACAGTCACATCATTCACAATGCAGCAAAAGCCTGTGCCTTACTGCCTGAGCTGATGCATAGCCATATATTAGGAGAAGGGCAAGCAGGCTTTAGGCCTGGCTATTCAACTGCAGACACAACAGCAGGGGGGCAGTGACAACAAAGTGACAATGACAAAACTCGAGAAAATAGAAATAAAGAGGGAGTGTTTCCATAAGCCTGACATAGAAGCAGCAGGGCGACAAAATTGTAACGGGCAGTCGAGCAGTTCAGGGGCTATTGTACAGTGATGGGGGTGTGCTTTGTGTGTTTTCATATAACAATGTGACAAAGCGATTTGACACCCATGTTGTAATGTGTAGTGCAGTAAAAAAAATGAAAAATATCTGTATTTTGAACAAAAAGATGTTTTCTCAAGTATACACAGCTTCAAACCCAGACTTGGTACAAGGTGGTAAGAACTTTTCATGCATACTAATTTCGTATGCATGAAAGGTCAAGGGTCACAAGAAATCGGAAAATAGGTACAAGATAGCCATATATGCCCAAAGATGTTTTTTTTCTCAAGTATTCCTAACTGTAACCCTAAACTTGGTAAAGAGATACCTGATGGTAAGACCTTCCTATGCATATTTATTTGGATGACCCCCTCAGAAAAGTTACTTTTTGTCACTCTCCTGTCATGTCGCGATTTGGAAATGCAGCTTAATATGTATTAGTTTTTGATTATCCAAGGAAAACCCCTTTACTGACAATGTGTTCATTTTTCGAAGACATTTCATCATATGAACAGGCCTTTTTTTGTGACAAGTTCCTAAATACTGGCATACATCAGTCATTCAAAATATGTACTCCACAGCTGACTCTTATAAGTTAGGAAACAGTGGTACAGATAGATTTTTTGAAGCGTCCGTGTGAAACAAGGAGAAAACTTATCACTGCTCCGCTTTGCATGATTATAAATGATATACATTCTGAAAATGGTCATTGGCCTCAGAGTATAATACCCATGGGTCCTTTCTGAAGAGGGGGTGTGCCAAAATATAAAAATGCAGCCGGGGGGGGGGGGGGGGGGGGGAGGGGGGGGGTGGGGTTAAGGGGTAGGTATGTAGTATATATATACATATATGTCCTTAAACCCTCTGCTCAAAATATACCAAATGTGGACTTGCGCAATGAAAATCGCAATACTTCTAAAGAGTGAGTTGACCATGTAGTTCTTGCATTACCCTCCATCTGTCACAGCAGATTTCAGTGGTTGGGTGATAACTGATCATAGGCATATGAGGGGGAGCTGGGTGGCTCGGTGGTAGTGTGTTTGACTCTCATCCCAAGTGGGTTGCATGTAGCGTGCTTAAATATAATGTGTTAACCTCGCTGACTTAAGGTCTTTCTTGCTTAGTAAAGCTCTTGCTTAGTGCGCGAGTGTTTTCTGTTGCATGGAGCGACTTAGCGATGTGCGTAGCTCCGAACGAGTTCTTAGCGAGCGGGGATAGGTTATTTATAGCTTATGGTGGGGTTCTCCCCTACGTCATCATAGATTGTAGAAATCGGCCAATAAAAACACACGGTTTTCGCTTCTTCTGACCTAACGGAAACGAAGTAGACAAAACGCTGTTGAAATGGCGGCGATGGAAAACAAGAAGTCAAGAGAGAAAGAATGGCAAATTTTTCGTGCAGGCAACCCTGCTTGTCAATCTAATGTAGACGTATATTAGTTAAGGAGTACCGTGTAGGCTCCCATAGTATGAGGATCTATGTCTCAAGTCTAATGTGGATGTACATTAGTTATGGACTACCGTGTAGTAGGCTCCCATAGTATGAGGATCTATGTTTCTCCGACAACTGCTGGTGTTGGGTTATACCCATCGGTGTGCAGGGTCAGTTGAATCAGTTATGCAGACTCCTCACCGATAATTCCCAGATGTCCGTGAGACGAGGCTGGGTGGGGGGTCCGTGCGTTCCCACGTACATTTTGTGTTCCTCCTTCTCTATCCTAGATGGAAGGCTGTTTCTGCCACAAGGTTTTAAGAGAGTGAATTCACATTTCCGTTCTCGCGTTAACACGACAGCTAAGAACTCTTCCTCAGCTAAACACGCCGCTACGCACGGGGAGGGGGGACCGTCCTTATAATTAAGCACTGACGCCACTAAGCTCGCTCCAGCAGATAAGCACGCTCATGCAATGCAATTTTCAGCTAAGCTTGTGAACTTAGCGCTAAGCAAGAAATTTGCGCGCTAAGCAAGTGTGTTAAGCTCGCTGACTTAAGGTCTTTCTTGCTTAGTAAAGCTCTTGCTTAGTGCGCGAGTGTTTTCTGTTGCATGGAGCGACTTAGCGATGTGCGTAGCTCCGAACGAGTTCTTAGCGAGCGGGGATAGGTTATTTATAGCTTATGGTGGGGTTCTCCCCTACGTCATCATAGATTGTAGAAATCGGCCAATAAAAACGCACGGTTTTCACTTCTTCTGACCTAACGGAAACGAAGTAGACAAAACGCCGGTGAAATGGCGGCGATGGAAAACAAGAAGTCAAGAGAGAAAGAATGGCAATTTTTTCGTGCAGGCAACCCTGCTTGTCAGTCTAATGTAGACGTACATTAGTTAAGGAGTACCGTGTAGGCTCCCATAGTATGAGGATCTATGTCTCAAGTCTAATGTAGATGTACATTAGTTAAGGACTACCGTGTAGTAGGCTCTCATAGTATGAGGATCTATGTTTCTCTGACAACTGCTGGTGTTGGGTTATACCCATCGGTGTGCAGGGTCAGTTGAATCAGTTATGCAGACTCCTCACCGATAATTCCCAGATGTCCGTGAGACGAGGCTGGGTGGGGGGTCCGTGCGTTCCCACGTACATTTCGTGTTCCTCCTTCTCTATCCTAGATGGAAGGCTGTTTCTGCCACAAGGTTTAAGAGAGTGAATTCACATTTCCGTTCTCGCGTTAACACGGCAGCTAAGAACTCTTTCTCAGCTAAGCACGCCGCTACGCACGGGGGGGACCGTCCTTAGAATTAAGCACGCCACTAAGCTCGCTCCAGCAGATAAGCACGCTCATGCAACGCACATTTTCAGCTAAGCTTGTGAACTTAGCGCTAAGCAAGAAATTTGCGCGCTAAGCAAGCATATGCAACCCACCGGTTCGAATACAGCTTGGGTCAAAATTTGTTCAGACCCTATTTCTGTGACCCATCTTTGAAATCACCTTTTATGGACAAAAGATGTTAAGCCCTAAACATTTAACATTTTGTATTTGAGGTAGTTACTTTTGTATGGGTGCCTATGTGCATTGTAGCCTAATATGCTTTCAACATACTTGACTGTACATGTATACTTTAAATGAATGTCTGCAAATACAGCATTTCTTTTGAAAATGAACAGAGATATTATTCTTTACTCACAATGATCATGTGTAAACATAACGGGGCATATTGAAACATGTCACATTTGTTTTGTTTCCTTATAATTTGTAACCAAAAACTGCTGGGAAACTGAGATTCAGCTGGAGAGATAGGTACATCCACTACCAATCTGTTCACAAACATCTTTCAACCAGAGATGTTCACCGACCTGCTTTCACGGATACACCAAAGGAGCATGTAGCATTGCTTGCAGCAGGTATATTAAAACAAATTCACATTATTCATTAATTAATGTTTGTAGATGATGCCAGGAAAAATTATTAAAAAAAACACTCTTGTGACAAAACTCTTTGGTGTGCTTTTTAATCAGTGAATCTGTGAATGATTGAATGAATGTAAACATGTAATGTAAACATGCTCACAATGCCTGGCTGAAAAAAAATGAATGAACAAATGTACCGAGGTAACCAGTATGCATTTTTATCCAAGACTGAAAGTGGTTTGTTGGTTGGTTCATGGTTTAACATCCACATTACAACGGTGATGATAATCGCATATTTTAAATAAAAAAAAAAAAAAAAAAATTACCACGCGTTTCTTTTATATATATATATATATATTTTTTTTTTTTTTTTTTTTTTGGGGGGGGGGGGGGGGGGGGGGGGGGGGCTTTGTTTTTGTGTGTGTGTGTGTGTGTGCGTTTGTTTCATTTAGCGAAGTAGAAACTGTATGGGTTTCAAATTTTTGAGCAGGGAAAAAAATATCCATCTACGGGGATTGAACCCTGGTTACCTGCGTGGCATAAAGAATATTTTACCACTGCACTAACTCAACTACTAAGGGATAATTGGTGCATTTAATTACTTATAGATAAACCTTCTCATCCCGTATCTGCCGTTGTTGTTTGTTCCAGTTTACTTTCCCACTGTCACTAATAGTGATCGAGGACTAGTAGTTTGCAACAGTTTGGGCGTAGGTTATACTTGTTGGTTTGGCGTCGTTGATTTCCTCCTTTCTCATGCGGGCTTGGGACCGGCTACGGCGGAGATATGATCTGCCGGAAGTCAGACATCGTTTGTATCCCTTTTTGAAAACGCACTCGCAAACGACCCAAAGTGCCAATTTTTGCGCGGGACCCCCTCATTTTTTCATAAATAATGTGTGTGATATGATCTAAAGTACGATTTTATCGAATAAAAAGGGCCTGAGCAATTGCCCAACATTGCAAACACTTGTAATGTTATTGATTACATCCGGGCACTTTGCGAATTTACAACATACACTTTTCTCGATTGCACTTAGAATTCCAATTATCAGAGCACACTTTTTTTTACGAGAAAATACTAACATACTTTATGAAGTGACCGAAATGTTTCTTTATCATTTTAACACACTATTCGATAAATTTTTTATTGTGTTCTGAAATCAGTATTTTGCGTGTTTTCGCTCATGGGGTAGGTCACGCAAAAGGCTCAAACTTACAAATATGCCCGGGACCATGGGTCTTTCAGGGTGGCAATAGCCTCCAGACTCAATAAGGCTCTCAAAAAACCCTATAAGCGGCAGTTTTCAATTAAAAAATGTAGGTATGGTATACAACCTTAACCGAAAGTATTCATATTTGTATTAATTAGAATGAAATTTTACTTTGCATAATATTTAGAAACTAAAATGTAGCATAACATTACATACAAATGAAGCCAAACTGGTTACACACGAATACGCCTTGTTAGTAGTTTTCCTTATATCAAGGTTATTCTGGCCGTCTTAAACGCATTTGTAATATGATATTTCTTGTGGTTTTGCTTTTTCATTGCCAATCCTGACTTGTGCTGTGTCTTGTCAGGCGAGGACCCTCCGTCTTCTAGCCAATGCTTACTTGGAGTGGAATGATGCTGGCTGTGTGGAAAAAGCGCTAAATGCTGTCAGCCTTGCAAATACCGTAAGTCAGTACACAAGTTGAGTTACAAGCGTGCTGGTCTGTTATTTTCGAACTACGGCCTTTCGCGTAAGTTCCAAAATAACATACCTACACATAATTAAATATAAGTATATGTATTATTGTTGAACTAACAATTGCTTGTCCGCTATTGTAAAACTTACGAATACTGAAGTTGAACTGACAGCGTGCCGGTCTGTTATTGTGAGACTTACAGCCTAAGGCCGCAACTCGGTCCAAAATAACAGACCAGCACACACACTTTTAGTCAAGACTATAATGTGGTAACTGGCCGTATGTTTTAACGGCCTGAGCACAGTCGAAAATTATCTTCGCGGATCAGCGCTCGGGAGAGTCGGAGACATATTTCTTCCACTTTAAAGTGACTGTTACTCAGTTTGTGATATGGACGATACCATTCGGCGAAATGGGCGCGTAACTGTGTCTTTTCCCCCGAGCGGTATCGTCAGTATAATTATGTACCCACTCCATAAAGTTTTCCCTTCCTTGACACATGAATTGGTATATTGTAAATTAATATTCATGAATTTGCTCGATATACCAAAATCCTTTGCAGGCTCCCCCCCCCCCCCCCCCCCCCCCCCCCCCCCCCCAAAAAAAAAAAAAAAAAAAAAAAATCAACCTTGATACTTGCATTTTTCGAAAGGGAAACGCGAAATATGCCCATATTGCAACATTATCGAGTTCCTAATATGCGGTAGTGATTAAATATTTCTTCGTGAACGTACGCTCGAAATTTCTTTCCCATACACACGCATGAACAGACGGCAGACGCCAGCAAACAAACGAAGCGAATCGCTGAACGAGTGAAATTGACAAGACGCCCGCTAGCGATAGCGTAAACGACAACTCCATAAAAAGGTATTTTCCGTCATTATCTAAGATCTAATTACGAGTAGAAAGCACTGATATTCACAGTCAGACGAAATATGCGCGCTCAGTCGATAGTCCGAAACGCAGTCGTCTGCCAATCACATGTTTTGTCTGAACCGCAATCAACCGCAAACGGAAGGACGCGAAGTAAAATTTTCTTTTGGACTGGGTAAATAAATTATATTGAGCCAAAGTTTGCTTGATATAGTGCCAATAACCGACAGATGTGATTACTTCGTCTTACCGCGACTCGGACATTTTGATTCGGGTCTCATAACTCAGTCACATCTGCCTGTTATCGGCACTGAATCAAGCAAATATGGTTAAATATAATATCAGTAATAGCAGTCGAGGTGTTGACAAAGACAACCATTTTTGTTTCCACATCTGTCTTTTCGACATGTGACGGATTGACTAAGACAAAGAGCAGTACTTTACTGAATAACCGCGGCCTGTGGAGCAACCGAAGCTACTCAGGTACAGTACTATGTAATCTTTACAATTGTTTTTTCTTTTGCAACATGCACGATGTGCACAGAACTTTATTTTGACAAGGACGTGAAGGGTATGAACATTGGTTGTTCCGCACAGGAGTATCTTCACCCGGCTGGCTTGTATCTGAAACTACGAATCATGCTTACAGCCAAAGAAAGTGCGGCTGCCATCAAAACCGGTGAGTGATCCTTTTAGTTTCAGATCAGTTTTGTGTCGCCTGATCGCAATTTTCGCGTTAGCCATAAGCACTAATAACCGTTAGGCCCAATAACCGTTAGGCCCAATAATTCGAATTAACAGCGACACTGAGACTCTTTACGAGGGCCACGAGGGAGGGTAATCACTGCCCGCCGGACTAGTTCGGGCACCTTTAAAAAAAGAAAATTCAATCAGGCATACATTTTATAACGGGAAATATATATATATATTTTTTTTAAGTTTCGATTATTATGAAACTCTCTGTGTGTGTGTGTGTGTGTGTGTGTGTGTGTGTGTGTGTGTGTGTGTGTGTGTGCGTGTGTGTGTGTGCGTGCGTGTGTGTGTGTGTGTGTGTGTGTGTGTGTGTGTGTGTGTGTGTGTGTGTGTGTGTGTGTGTGTGTGTGTGTGTGTGTGTGTGTGTGCAGTGATAGATGAGCTGCTACAACACCCAGATGCCGTGGTAGACCTCTGTCACAGCATCATCATGATACTGCAGCAGCACAGCACGTAAGTCACATGCCATTTCACGAAGCATCTACTACAGCAGCAGCAACAACTGACAGAAAATGTTTTGTAATACGGTCAAGACGAGATAATTGTATTAAAAAACATACAGAAGCGTTGAAGGTTCTCTATCTGTTTTGTTTTTTTTCAACAGTATAACCTGTTTTGAGCAATCACCTTTTCTGCAAGAAATAATGGTTTTAAAAGACAGGTACTCTGTCGAGGAAAATCTTGAAGGACAAAACATTACATCCATTATAAAAGGCCACCATTTATGCTGGCTACAACCACCTAAATGATGGTCTTTTATGACGGGTGATCTCTCATAACGGTGGTCACTCAAAATAGGTTATGATGTACACCGTTGGCTGTACCGGAATATATACAACACCTGTCTCGCGCATTTAGTTACGTAACCTCGAAACTATCAACGCTTTCATTTTCAGCTCTTCCCGGCTGTGGATATTGTTAAGCGACCCGGTAATTTGTAGTTCAAGGGGCCGCTGTTTTGTGTCACAGACCTGCCGAATGGAGACATCGCTGAACTGAAATCGCCTTTTTGATGTTTGGCTCACGTGCGAAGCAAAAGTGAGTCTATGTTTTGGGCCAGTGGTCGTCAGTCCGTCGTCTGTCCGAAAGCCGTCGTCCGTGGTAAACTTTAACGTTGGCATTTTCTCGGAGACCATTCAAGCCACAGTCTTCAAACTTGGCCCAAGGATACTTTGTGGTAAGACCTTTCTAAACATACCAATTTGAGTGACCTCTCACTTCTTCTTCTTCTCGAACGCCGTCACACTTGGAGTTTAGCTCTCAAAATGAAATCTGTGGTCTTCTGTAGCGCCTCCACAGGCCCGTACAGTTTCTCTTGTAGGGTGGCGGGCTTCGGCCATATCTCCTCCCTCAGCAACTGGTGGTTCCCACAGTCCTGGAGGATGTGCTCTGTGGCCTGCTCTGCTTCTCTACAAGGGCACAGGGGAGATGGCACGAGGTGGAAGCGTCTGTGCAGGTGGAAATTGAGTCGGTTGTGCACGGTTCTCAGACGGAAGATGGTCACCTGCTCTTGTCTGGACAGCTGATGGTAACTGTCTAGGGGCCGTTGTGGTGGTCTGTACACAGACTTAGATGGTCTTCATCTCTGTGAAGCTGACTCCATTGTGACCTCTCACAAAGGTCAAGGACACAGGGGATCAGGAAATAGGTCCAAAATAGCTATATTTTGAAATAATTTACTTTTTCTCAATACTGTTCACAACTTCAAACCCAAACTTGGTACAAAGATACCTGAAGGTAAGACCTTACTATATACGTACTAATTTGGTTGATCCCTCGGAAAGGTCAAGGGTCACAAGAGCTCAGGAAATAGGTCCGAAATAGCCATATTTTGACAAAAGATGTTTTTTCTCAAATACTATTCACAACTTCAAACCCAAACTTGCTACAGAGATACCTGATGGTAAGACCTATCTGTGCATACTAATTTGGATGACCCCTCAGAAAGGCCAAGGGTCACACGGGCTCAGGAAATAGGTCCGAAATAGCCATATTTTTTTTTATCAAAGATGCTTTTTTTCTCAAATACTATTCACAACTTTAAACCCAAACTTGCTACAGAGATACCTGACGGGAAGACCTTTCTATGCACACTAATTTGGTTGATACCTCGGAAAGATGTTTTTCTCAAATGATATTCACGACTTTTAGTTCAGAAAACATGAATTTTGCTTCTGCAGAAGCCAGCCCTTGTCACAAAGGTCACACATACGTAAATCGGTAATACACGTGATATGCCTTTCTTGTTATTCTTTGACCATAGGATGCTGGAGGGTTGCCCAATGGCTAGCAGTTCACTGGAGAGGTACCAAAACACTCCTGACTATGGCCGGCTCCTAACGGCGTACTTGGACCTGCTGCTCCGGTGTAAAAGCCCGAACGCAAAATCTTTCGCAAGAGAGTGTATTATTGGTGAGATTATGAATTACATTGGTTTTCTCCGTCAATTCGCTGCTGCTACTGCAGATCAGCAGTTGCGATTCGAGGGAGACAACTAGTGTGGACCATCATGTGAATCTTTATGCGTTTTCCACTCAATAAGTCACACGATAGAACATTTTGTAAATATTCATATAGTTTTAATGAGTTTTCCTAACTGAAATTTCAGTGGATGAAGAAGAGAGAATGTAAGTTTCTCTTTTAAACAAAAGAAGACGATAAAGCTTTCCTTCCTTTTTAATTATTCGACTCGGTGAGGCATACGTTTGAACATTTTGTGGACATTCACACCATTTTGAATGAGTTTTCTTATAAAATATATTGTATTTTTTGCGATACCAAAAAAATATTATTACAGTGAGAAAACGAATGCACACTTTTTAAAGTCCTAAATTATTAATTTGTTTTCATGTTTTCCGATTAACCTTTATTTTGACTCGCAGATGATTTAGGCAGCACAAATCATACTTCGACTAATAAGTGTGATTCTTTGTGTGACTGCTGTATTTTCGTTGTTTGACACATTTTGACATGTTTTTCTCAATGTCAGCTCACAACACAGACAGGCCTCTGGATGCAACCGCTAAGAAGCAGTTTCACATCTTATTTTGGGAGCAGGCAGCAAAGGCGTTTGAGGTAATCGCTTGTGTTTAGTCTGCGTAAGTAAACGCAGTGTTGGGCCTTCAAGTACACCTATTCAAAATTCAAAATGTGTACTAGTCAGTGATTTTAGTCGTACGGTCCCAAATTAACACCAACGCACGATCACAACAATAACTTCTCGAGTGCCTCTCACGATACCGCTCGGCAGAACAGTCGCACAGTGATGCGGCCTTATTTGTCGCCGAGCGGCAGTATCATCAGTAACAGTTAAAGGTTTAATCTAATGGATTCTGAGATTGAAGCACCAAACAATACTGACTTTATAGATTCTCAGACTTTTATTCACGCTCGACTACAGATCAGGAACAAGAGGGCACTTGTGTGCCTCCTTAGATACTTCTTGAGGTTGTATGTGCCACTTTCAGAAAGTACAATCAATGACCAAATAAAATCCAAACAAATAGACAACAAAAATCGATTTTCAGGAGAATGCTAACGTTTTACAATATCTACCTTACTGTTTTTAAGGCAATTGCTGTACCTCACATCTCTTTCTTAACACCCCCCCCCTCCCCTCCCCCCACCCCTCCCTTTCGCATGCATGTCGGTGTCCGTACTGTTTACAGCTGATACTGGCACCGGCTTGCGCAAGGGGGTTAATAAAAAATAATAGATCTACTTGTCACAGACCAGCACACCATTTCTAGCTCTTGTTTTTCCCTTCTTGTTACAGGATCAAAGATTTTCCGATGCCCTCGACTGGTACAACTATTCTCTCAGCCTGTTTCGCTCTGGGGGAGGCTGTATAGGCGGTGATGGAAACATAGCTAAACTACACAGAAACAGGGCCAGCTGCTACATAGAGCTAAAACAACTCATGCAGGTTCGTGCAAACAGTATGTTGCAGTATCTGTCCGTTTTTGGCTCACGTGCGAAGCAAAAGTGAGTCTATGTTTTGGGCCATTGGTCGTCCGTCCGTCGTCTGTAGTCCGTCTGCCGTCGTCCGTGGTAAACTTTAACGTTGGCATTTTCTCGGAGACTATTCAAGCCACATTCTTCAAACTTGGCCCAAGGATACTTTGTGGTGAGACCTTTCTAAACATACCAATTTGAGTGACATTTTACAAAGGTCAAGGTCACAGGGGATCAGGAAATAGGGTAAAAATAGCTATATTTTGGACATAATTTATTTTTTCTCAATACTATTCACAACTTCAAACCAAGCTTGGTACAAAGATACCTGATGATAAGACCTTTCTATACGTACAAATTTGGTTGATCCCTTGGAAAGGTCAAGGGTCTCAAGAGCTTAGGAAATAGGTGGAAAATAGCCATATTTTGACAAAAGATGTTTTTCTCAAATACTATTCACAACTTCAAAATCCAAACTTGCTACAGAGATACCTGACGTAGGACCTATCTATGCATACTAATTTGGATGACCCCTCAAAAAGGTCAAGGGTCACAAGAGCTCAGGAAATAGGTCCGAAATAGCCATATTTTGACCAAAGATGTTTTTTCTCAAATACTATTCACAACTTTAAACCCAAACTTGCTACAGAGATACCTGATGGGAATACCTTTCTGTGCACACTAATTTGGTTGATCCCGCCGAAAGGTCAAGGGTCACGAGAGCTCAGGAAATAGGACTAAAATAGCCATATTTTGACAAAAGATGTTTTTTTTCAAATACAATTCACAACTTAAAACCCAAATTTGGTGTCAGAGATACCTGATGGTAAGACCTATCTATGCATACTAATTTGGATGACCCCTTGGAAGGTCAAGGGTCACAAGAGGCTGGCAAATGTGTGTAAAATGCTGATTTTTGATAAAATTGTAGGTGATCCCAAATTTTTGCAAATTTTTCAACCAAATTTGGTACAAAGATAGCTGATGATAAGACCTTCCTATGCATACTAATTTAGTCGACTCATCACAAAGGTCAAGGGTCACGGGGGGGAGGGGGGGGGGGGTTGACAGATGTGTGAAAAATGCTTACATCTTCAGGAAACATGGATTTTGCTGCTGCAGAAGCCATCCCATGTCACAGAGGTCATACATATGTAAATCGGTCATATACGTGAGCTATAATGGCTTTGCCTTTCTTGTTGTCTCTTGTTTTGGAAAAGTGAATTGACCGTTGATTTTCAGAAAGCGAGATTTTCATTACGACCGTTCAGACGCTCTACCACCTGAACAATCCAAGTTGCGCGTTTTGTTCGTTTGTGTACATGTCTGTGATTTTACACTGGTTGTCTCTCTCGATTCGCTACATCTCCCATAATTTGATACCTGTCATCAGCGGTATCGAATCGCAGGAGACAAACTGTGTTGTGACCTTTCGTCGGCCCGAGGCAGTACGGTCCAGAACCACAGACCACCACTTAGATGAAAATGTCAAGATATCGTGCATTGTGTTTTACAGGCTAAAGAGGCACTAAGTGAGGCAAAGGCCGCTGACCCAGCGTCTGTTCACACCGACTTTATGTGGTACAAACTTTCCCTCATGGAGTTAGACCATGACACAGGTGACGTTTTATGTCTTTAATTGGCTCACGTGCGAAGCAAAAGTGGGTCTATGTTCTGGGCCAGTGGTCGTCCGTTTGTCCGCCGTCGTCCATAGTATGGTAAACTTTAACGTTGGTATTTTGTCAGAGACTTTTCAAACCACAGTCTTCAAACTTGGCCCAAGGATACTTTGTGGCAAGACCTTTCTAAACATACCAGTTTGAGTGACCGCTCTTTAAGGTCAAGGTCACAAGGGGTCGGGAAAAAGGTTTTAAAAAGCCACATTTTGACAAAATTCAATTTTTCTCTAATATTCACAACTTCAAAACCCAAACGTTTAACAAAGATACCTGATGGTAAGAACTTTCTATGCATACTAATTTGGATGACCCATAGGAAAGGTCAAGGATCACACGAGATCAGGAAATATGTAAAAAAAAAAATAGCCATATTTTGACAAAAGATGTTTTTGCTCAAATACTATTCATAACGTCAGACCCAGACTTCGTACAGAGATACCTGATGGTAAGACCTTCCTATGCATACTAATTTTGATGACCCCTCGGAAATATCAAGTGTCTCCGGAGATCAGGAAATAGGTCACAAATAGCTATTTCTTTACAAAAATTGTGTTTTCTCGAATTCTATTTACAACTTCAAACCCAAACTTGGTCCAGAGATACCTGATGGTAAGACCTTTAAAGGTATGCATGATAATTTTTGCATGACCCCGTGGAAAGGTCAATGGTCACAAGAGATTGGCAAATGATGTGGAAAATGTAGAATTTTAGTTTGGGCTGACTCTCAAAAGGTGCCACGGACGACCCCTCTGCTCACATATACTTTATATGGCCAATATCTAACAAACAAGTGTGTATTATCGATGTACACATGTCTTATGAGAAAAATAAATGGATTTCTTACCTAAATGGATGATGAACGATATGTTTTTAGTCTTTCTTGTAGCGGAATCGAGCGTAAATAAAACGCGTTTCGCTTGGGTAGGTCACTTCTCAGTACAACTGTCAGCATACAGCTCGCTTCTGATTGGAAACGTGAGCGAGAATCATAAACAAGATGGGATGACCCATAACCCACAAAGTCCCTTCTATATGAGAGCTGTCCTGGCTGTCAAGGGTCTCTACCTTTTGTCTTTGACCTGATTTCTGATGATGAAATATCTCCTATTGAACAAGATGATGATTTCATCCCAAAGTCGACCGTATTGTTTGGAGCTCACATGCGTTTTTCTTTTAGAAACGTTTACAGTCATTCATATTCTTAAGCGTATCCTTCTGATCCATTTCCTTTATCTCTAAGCCAACCTCAGATCAACACACACGCCGGCACACACAAATAAAGACGGACCCACGGCGCTTCCTGCCATTAGTACGCGCTGTGAGCTGGAGTAGCGACTGGAATTCTGAAGAATAGCACGAGCAGCAAAATGACGTCACTATATAATCTTCGCGTCATGGCGTCGGTAGTCTCACGATGCCGTGTACACAGCGACGAAATTGTTGTTTCACATCACTCATCCGAAAGGCACGCAGCCTCTTCCAGGGCTGTTTTGTTCCACACAGCCTCTTTCAGGGCAGTCTGTTTGATGGGAATATATAGTGGATCCAAAACTTGCAAAAATGAATTAATTATTATTCAAAAAGTAGCCACATGGTATACTAAGTACACCTGCATGCCCTTATGAAAGCGCGTCCATATTTGTGTGTGTTTTTGCGTGTGTGCGCTCCTAACATCTCCAGAGGCATAGATCCTCGTGCCTTCCGGACGCATGAGGATCTATGACTCTTGGAGATGCGCGCATTTGTGTGTGTGAGAGAGAAAGAGAGCGTGAAAGAGAGAGAGAATGACGTCATATTTAGAGTATTGCATAAATGTCTGAGTGGGGACGGAGTTGCTTCCTTTACGTCACCGCCACTGTCAGACTTTCTTCAGAAGTCAAGTTTTTTACTGTTTTATTTTTTTTTTATGAAAAGAATTAATTTTGACTGAAGAAATTAGCTGGCTAAAGAACTCATCCAATGTCTTTATCTAAATTAGCTATATCCAAAATTTCAAGTAAATATGACAAACATTACTATGGCGACGGGCCCCCAGGTGCAGTTTTGACTGCTGTTTTTATGTAGCCTAGATCTGAGATCATTTCTCTGTCGACCGTATTTTGTTTCTGTTGTTAACTTGTATTTTATGTACTAGCTTTAGTCAAGTAGGAACTTTACGAAAGAACATATAATAGTGTGTTCGGGAGACATAGGGTTGTCATAGTATTCTGTTTTTGTCAGGAAGGTTCGGGTCGGGATGAGGCCACTGGCACCGGCCTTTAGATGCCTTGGCGACGGGCTTCACCCGTCCCGAGTCATTGTCCATTTGCAGCTCTGTTATTGTCCATTTGTTTGTAAACTGTTGTGTGAGTGTGTGTGATTGCGAGTTGCACCTGAGGTGGCGAGACGAATTTCTCTTTTCGAGATAATAAAGTACTCTTATTCTTATTACGGACTCTAATCTGGGTCAACCTACTTCCTATAAACGGTCTTTTACGTCTTTAATGAGACTACCAGTTACAACATGCTCGGAGGCTGTCTTTGCCACCCTTAAATGAAGTATTTCGCCAGGTTTCAAGCTTGTATGTGCAGCAATATCTGAGATTCTCGTGTCTACATACACTGATACGCGCGTGCGCGCGCGCAAACACACACACACACACACACACACATACACACACACAAACACACACACACACACACACACACACACACACACACACACACACACACACACGCACGCACACACGCACATACGGCCTTTCGCGCCTGATGTACGTTCAGCAGCGAGGTTACCGTAACTAGACCTGACGTAATGTTTGGCAAAAGTAAGTCTATGTTTTGGGCCATGGTCGGTCATACGTCCGACATCGTCGTCCGTCGTAAACTTTAACGTTGGCATTTTCTCGGAGACTATTCAATCCACATTCTTCAAACTTGGCTCAAGGATACTTTGTGGTAAGGCCTTTCTAAACATACCAATTTGAGTGACCTCACACAAAGGTCAAAGTCACAGGGGATCAGGAAATAGGTCAAAAATAGCTATATTTTGACATAATTTATTTTTTCTCAAATACTATTCACTTCAAACCCAAACTTGGTACAAAGATACCTGATGGTAAGACCTCTCGATTCGAGGTCAAGGGTCACAAGAGCTCCAGAAATAGGTGAAAAATAGCCATATTTTGACAAAAGATGTTTTTTTTTTCCTCAAATACTATTCACAACTTCATACCCAAACTTGATGGTAAGACCTATCTATGCATTCTAATTTGGATGACCCCTCAGAAAGGGTCACAAGGGCTCAGGAAATAGGTCCGAAATAGCCATATTTTGACAAAATATGTTTTTTCTCAAATACTATTCACAACTTTAAACCCAAACTTGCTACAGAGATACCTGACGGGAAGATCATTTTATGCACACTAATTTGTTTTATCCCTCGGAAAGGTCAAGGGTCACGAGAGCTCAGGAAATAGGTCTAAAATAGCCATATTTTGACAAAAGATGTTTTTTCTCAAATACAATTCACAACTTAAAACCCAAATTTGGTACAGAGATACCTGATGGTAAGACCTATCTATGCATACTAATTTGGATGACCCTTTGGAAAGGTCAAGGGTCACAAGAGGCTGGCAAATGTGTGTAAAATGCTGATTTTGTTTATAAAATTGTAGGTATTCCCAAATTTTTGCAAATTTTTCAAACAAATTTGGTACAAAGATAGCTGATGATAAGACCTTCCTATGAATACTAATTTATTCGACTCATCACAAAGGTCAATGGTCACGGGTGGTTGACGGATGTGTGAAAAATGCTTACATTTTTAGAAAACATGGATTTTGCTGCTGCAGAAGCCAGCCCTTGTCACAAAGGTCACACATGTAAATCGGTCATGCACGTGAGCCATAATGGCTTTTCCTTTCTTGTCATAGAATTGTAGTTGTTATCAAAGTTTTTACAAAATTGTTAGTCGAACTTGGCAAAAAAGGTAGTTGATGATACACCTTTCTTTGCATGCTAATTTAGTCGTCCCCACACAGACGGCAAGGGTCACGGAGAGTCAATAAATGTGTGAAAATACATTTTGAGAAAACTTGGATCACTGATACAAAAGCCAACCCTTTTAGTCTAGCAGCTTACGCAATTTCTGCAGAGATAAGTAGTTCGTCAAAAGAGTAACAATGGTTTGCAGGTACGAAACGAAAGTACTAATTCCATATGGTTTATGCATATCTACAATATTTGTCCTTAGGATGGAGGCATTTTTGTAGAAGTGTTTTTCGAAAGCTTTTTTCGATGTGAGGGAACCAGTCCTCATATACGGCCCGGATAAGGTGCAAGACATTATTTGCACATAACATTGAAAATTTCAAGCATACAAGTTACAAGTTTTTTCCAGTGAGTAAATTAAAATCATGAGCAAGTAAACATGCATACATATTTACGATAAAATAATTTAAAAAGTAATATTTTTAATGCTGTAAGCATACTGGCGTCGCTAGTTTCAAAATGGCGGTCAGCGAGATGCCTTTGAAAAAAGTCGATCAGACGCGCACGGTTGATGCAGCTTTACTTTGCTCCTGAAGTGAAACAGAGATTATTTTGGATTTGAACTTTGAAGTACATCTTAGCAACGTTATATACGTTATTTTTCCAGGTATTGAAAACAGCCATTCCCATACAACTCGGTCTTTTGTGGGAGGAAAGCATATCGAAAGTAAACTCCCTTCGTGCATGTTGTGCATGGTGTCTGCCGACCATCTTCAACATTCTGCAGACTTTTTGTCCTGATATGCAAGTTGTTCGTCTGTTTTCCAGCCTAACGGCTCTAAGTGTTGTTCTACTCTTTTGTTATTAGTGGAGATGGGATTTGTAACTGGTCAAGCACACTCTTATCCGACTGGTCTTAAGCACAAGCCAGGCAGAGTAAAATCCATCTCTGAACCGTTTCCGTCTAAATCACCATGTTCAGCTAAACACCTAAATATAAAAATTTTATTTTTTGCAACCCATTCAACCGATCCGCACTCAAGTATTCACAAGAACTCTTATGATAAGCTTTATCGGGACTGCCTGAGACACAATACAGATAATAGCCCTCTCCATTATATTACATGTTTTATTTATTTAGTTATTATTGATTCATTTATGTATTCACTTACACATTTATGTATTATTTACCCTTTTAATTATGTATGGAAGGAATTCCTTGATGCACATGATCACTAGTGATATGGTGGTGGCCACCAAAGAGAGGATTTTGTTTGTCAATATGCATACATCTGTGCATGTTCATAACCTATCCTTTACTTAGCATGCATATTCATAGGTCCCAGGTATCTCCGACTTATTTTATTTATTAATTTATTATTTTATTATTTATTTATTTATTTGTTTGTGATGCATGTTTGCACATACACAACGGCAAACAAGATAAGAACATACATGTACACATATATGGTAATAGGTGCATACCACCCGCTCCCCACCCCACATACAAAACCACAGAACAATAATAATAATAATAAATAATAATAATACCGTTATTATATAGGCGCTTTTTCTCAATTTTTGGGCGAATCGACTCAAAGCGCCGCAAACTGAAACCCAACACGCACACTCACATAACAGACACGAATTTACGTCATTTAAGACAAACACAGTACAAGACAGACGAAGGGCCAGTTCAGCTACTGAAGTTACAGAGATTTTTGATCATTTGTATTTGAAATTGGTAAACCGGTACCAAAGTGCGGGTGGTGGGGGGGGGGGGGGGGGGGATGGAAGAACCGGAGTACGCGGAGAAAGAACCCCCGACGGTCTGCCCGAATTAACGGTGACACTTACCAGAGGAGAAAAGTCCGACGCCGGAACCCGTTTTCGAACCTCGCACCTTTGGCATTGGTGGCAGACGCCTTAACCACTGAGCCACAGACCGCCCCGGACACCCATTAAAAGACATGCACGTCTGTGCATGTTCATAATATATCCTTTACTTGGTATTCATATGTCGCAGGTATCTTTGATTTGCTTTATTTTATTTATTTAAATTTATTATTTATTTTTATTTGTTTGTAAAGTAGGTTTTGTACATATGCTGATGTTCTCATACACATACATGGTAATACTGCCCACTCCCAACTCCACTCCACAACCACAGAACACTCACCAAAAGACGAGTACATCCTGTGCATGTTCATAATCTATCCTTTACTTAGCATTCATATGGCCCAGGTACTTTACTTTATCTTATTTATTTAACCGCCATGAGATGGCATTAGTCGCCTGCTCGGCATTAAACCCAAATAACTATTTATTTAAATTATTTATTTATTTACTTTTGTTTGTTTGTAATGCAGGTTTTGTACATACACATCAGCATAGAAGAAGAAAATATACACCCCCTTAACTATAGCTGTTCATCAGATCTCATTCATTTTATCACTTGACTGACTGATTTTGTTACGATTGTGGTTGTGTTGTCCTGTGAGAGCGTGCATGTGTTAATCGTAGGAAACGATCCGATTTTTTTTTTTTAGCTATCATGGTTACGTATCAGGTACCTTTTCAGTGAGATTCTTTATCGTTCGTGCATGATAGTGGATTTGGCTTTGTTATGATATGCTAATTTTATTCCGAAAGCTTCTAGAAAAGTCGCACGGAGAGGTCGATTTTTGATTTGCGTAGATTAGTTGAGAATGAACCCGAACGTTCGAAACAGAGTCGCGCTGTCTAGTGACCTCGTATATGTGACGTCAAAAGAATAAGTAACATTTTTTGTAACACAAAGTTGCTAGTCATAGTTGTTGACTGTGCGCGTGAAATTAGCAGCCGTTCTTTGTGTGTTGTGAAAAGTCGTAAACGGTTTGCCATATTTTTGTGTGATATCATTACATACTGGGATTTGGGGCTGAAATGAGCAGTCGAATTTTGTAGACCATTATGTTTATTCGAGAAAGTTCTTCTTTTATTAATATTTATGAGTTTCGGTTACGTGTTCCGTTCTGATTAGTTGCATTGTGTTTACTCGTTGGATTATTCTAGAAAGTTTTTATACTATAAAAACTTTGTGCTGGGAAGCAGGGGGGTTCATTGTCATGCATTGTCAAGTGTAGGGACACACAGTTTATCGTAGGTACGTGGCCCGTCAGTATAGGGTGTACATTGTGACTAGACGCAGCGTAACGGTGGTGTATGTTGTGTGAGGAACTTTGTGTCGCCAGTGTTGACATTTGCAGAAGAGAAGACATTGTATCAGTGTAGGTGCATTTGGGAATGCATTGTGTGGAGATCGCATCGCTGAATTAAAATATTGTTGGAACTGTTACTCCAGTATTGTCTACATCCTTAAGCCACCTGTGACGGGTTGCAGCTGAATGAAGTTTATTTAAAAGAACCTTACGTGCGTGCGTCTGGTGTGTTTATCATACTACGACTTCACCACGTAACATATTGGCACCTCCGAAGGGACTTCTTCAGTTGGCTCAGTGGATAGGGTAGCCGGAGAAAACAGCGACCAGTGAAACGCAGAGATGGCGACATCGGAAATGGAGACATTCCTGAAAATTGGAAAGGAATGTGGACTCGAAGGAGCTCAACTCCTCGAGTTTGTAAAGGAGAGAGAGAAGGAGAGATTAGAGAGAGAAAAGGAGAGACTGGAGAAAAAAGAAAAGAAACGAGAGAGAGAAGAAAAGGAGAGACTGGAGAGAGAAGAAAGAACCAAAGAGCGTGAAATCAGGAAACTCGAAATTGAACGAGGAGAAGCAGAGAAACAGCGAAGAGAGGCAGAGAAACAACGAGAAAACGAGAGAGAAGAGTCGGAGAGGCAACGTCAGCACGAAATTCATCTAAAGCAAATGGAGATAGAAGCACAGAGCCAGAGAGCTAATGAAGCAACAGCATTAGCTAGCAGAGAGCAAACAGCCCGTGCGCCAAAGCTAACACCATCGTTGAAAATTCAGATAAGATGGACGCTTATCTGGAGCGATTCGCAGGCAGCAATAACTAGAGACAAGAGACTTGGGCTATCAAACTGCGCACTTCTAACTGGCAAAGCGCTTGAATTTTACACCCGCTTGCCAAGAGAAGAAGCCGAAGATTATACGCAGTTGAAAGCCGCCCTGCTGAGACAGTACGACTTCACTGAAGAGGGTTACAGGTGACGATTTCGGAACTGCAAGCCTGAAGAAGGAGAAACACCCGGCCTATTCATTGAGAGAATCAGGAGCTACCTGGAGAAATGGATAGAGCTGGCTGGTTTAAACAAAGAGTACCAGGACCTGTGTGACCTCATCATCAAAGAACAAGTCTTCAACGCATGTTCTAAGGACCTGGCCGCCCACCTCAGGGAGCAAAAAGACCAGTCCCTAAAAGCCCTGGCCGACTTTGCTCAAAGATACCTTGACGCCCATAACATGAAGTTCGGGTTCAGCAGAGGAAATTCACACTGTCAGAGACACCCCGAAATACAAGCCGGTGGAGAACCTGACATGTTTTCTCTGTGGAAAGAAAGGTCACAAAGCGATACAGTGTCCTTCTAAAGATGTTCCCCAAGGCAACAACATCAGAAGATCCAACCAGGATCGCGGGATAGCAGGCAGAAGCAGTACCACGTCTCAACACAGAGCCGCCGCTGTATTTGCCAATGATGTGACGTCATCCAGTGACTTTGAATCTGGAGAAAGGCGAGTGACACCGGAGCTGATTGAATCTTTCAAAAAGAATGGATGCATCCCAGTAGGAGATGGGGCTACATTCTTACCAGTCTCAAACATCGCGCTACCTGAGAATGAAGTGCCGAACATGCCGGTGGTGTCAGGATTCGTCAGTGAGAGTACTGAGAGACACTGGTTGTAGTTGCATCATCGTGAGAGAGGACCTAGTAACTGAAGACCAGAAACTACAGGAGTGGACCACCCTCATTTTGGCCGACGGAACTGTGAGGATTATCCCCCTTGCCAATGTCAGCGTCGACACCCCGTACCTGAGAGGAGAGGTGAAGGCGTTGTGCGTGAAGACACCAGTATACCTCATCATCGGAAACATTGATGGTGCCGAAAACGCAGACGATCCAGATCCAGAATGGAGACCTGAAACATGTGCAGTTACCACAAGAAGTCAAGCAAAGAAGAGTCACCAGACCATCCCTCTAAAAGTGGCGGACACCACGAAAGCAGCTGTGGTGTATAGGGACAGGATGGTGGAGCTACAAAGAGCCGACCCCACCCTTGACAAGTTCCGAGGTCGGACCGAGCCCGTGACACGAAAGGGAAAAGAGATAACCTTATTGACCAGAAGAGATATCCTGTACCGGATATTCGACAGCAATGGAGATAAACCTGTGCGTCAAGTAGTAGTCCCTGAACCTTTGAGGATGCAGGTGATAAAATTGGCCCATGATTCCATATTGGGAGGACACTTGGGAATCAACAAGACCCTCGATAGGATCCGAGCCGACTTCTACTGGCCTGATATGGGAGGCGACGTCACCCGATTCTGCAGGTCGTGCGACATATGCCAGAAGACACTCTCCAAGGGAAAGGTGCCCAAGGTTCCTCTAGAGAAAATGCCACTGATCGATATGCCTTTCAAGCGCGTAGCTGTAGACCTGGTGGGGCCAAAATCCCCTCCAAGCGAAGATGGTCATCGCTACATTTTGACCTTGATGGACTACGCTACACGTTATCCTGAGGCCAAACCATTGAAGAAAATCGACACTCCATCAGTGGCAGAGGCGCTCGTCGACATGTTCAGCCGTTTGGGGATTCCTGAGTGACCTGGGAACTCAGTTTGTCTCCGACTGCATTGAGGAAGTTAACCGGCTATTGAGCATCCGACACCTTACTACCACCCCTAATCACCCCATGTGTAATGGGCTGGTTGAAAAGTTTAATGGAACATTGAAGGCTATGCTGAAGAAACTGTGTGCTGAACAGCCAAGGTTGTGGCATAGATATATCAAGGCCTTGCTCTTCGCATACCGTGAAGTTCCTCAGGATTCGACAGGGATTTCCTCTTTTGAATTACTATACGGTAGGACTGTAAGGGGACCCATGCACATCCTGAAGGAGCTGTGGACCAAGGATATCGAAGCGCCTGAGGTAAACATCAGCTACCAGTACGTCTTCGACCTGAGAGAGAAGCTGGAAGATACCCTCAGGATGGCTCGAGAAGAACTGGGAAAGGCGCAAAACAAAGGGAAGCATTACTATGATCGTAAGGCGAAACCTCGACGATTCCAGCCAGGTGACCAGGTATTGGTTCTTCTTCCTACCGACAACAACAAACTCCTGATGCAGTGGAAGGGACCCTACGTTGTCGACACGGTGGTTGGCATCAACGACTACAGAGTCAAGGTCAACAACAAGGTGAAGACTTATCATGCTAATCTGCTGAAGAAGTATATTGAGAGAGGTCGTCAAGACAAAACACAACTGGCCGCATCGGTGCGTCTTGCTGATGACGAAAGACTAGACGACGAGAACCTGTTTGACCTTAATGAACTCCGTCACAAGGAGGATGTAGAAGATATTCAGTTCGGTCAGAATCTGACCCAGACTCAACAAGAAGAACTGCGCGTCCTGACTCAAGAGTTCAAGCATCGGTTTACACCTGACCCAGGGACAACAAACACCATCCAGCACGAGGTCAATCTGACATCGAACGAGCCGGTTCGCGACGAGTCATGTCGTCTGGAGAGGGACTGAGGGAGAATGTTGGGGAGACGCCGGACGTGGGAGTCGTCAGAGATTCCAGATCGCCAATGGTCATTGTGAAGAAAAACCAGAGATATCCAATTTGGTGTGTATGGGCTTTCATACTTTCCGTAACCCGACAGTGTTCGACCCTGGACCAGTAACCTTTGAACTGTGTGAACTGTGAACTGTACCCCATGATTTGGAGATGTTCCAGAAGTAAACTTTGACATTGATTTTATTTTAACCAAGGGTTCGCAGAATTTTGGAGCAGGTTACCTGTACAGAACAGTTTAGAAGAACATTTCTGTGTTCAGAACTGTTGAAAGAGACATGTCTTTGTTCAGGACAGTTTAAAGAAACTGTGAAACGATTATTTTGTTTTGATTTTGATGTGAAACTGTATTTGTTTAGGGTTCTGTGTAGGTTAACACAGCCACAACCGTTTTTTTTAGATTTGAAAAGAAATTTTTTTGAAATTTCATTCTAAAGAGGGGGGTAATGTTACGATTGTGGTTGTGTTGTCCTGTGAGAGCATGCATGTGTTAATCGTAGGAAACGATCCGATATTTTTTAAAGCTATCATGGTTACGTATCACGTACCTTTTCAGTGAGATTCTTTATCCTTTCGTGCATGATAGCGGATTTGGCTTTGTTATGATAAGCTAATTTTAGTCCGGACGCTTCTAGAAAAGTCGCATGGAGAAGAGCGGTCGATTTTTGTTTTGCGTAGGTTAGTTGAGAATGAACCAGAACGTTCGAAACAGAGTCGCGCTGTCTAGTGACCTCGTATATGTGACGTCAAAAGAATAAGTAACATTTTTTTGTAACACAGTAGCAAAGTTGCTAGTCATAGTTGCTGACTGTGCGCGTGAAATTAATAATAATAATGCATAGCGTTTATATGGCGCATTTCTCATATTTATAATATAACTCAATGCGCAGAATGTAGCCGCGAACTGAACCCAACAAGCACGCTCACGTGAATCACACGCATTCACTCACACACTGTACGTAAACACAGAACATTCACGTGGTGCTAAGGGCAAGCTCAAGCGAGCTACTGACGGTATTTGGAAATCGTTTTGTATTTGAAATTTTATTAAGTTGGCTGAAACTGATACCAAAGTGGAGGGGGAGGAAGAGCCGGAGTACCCGGAGAAAGAACCCCCGACGGTCCGCCCGAATTAACGGTGACACTTACTAGAGGAGAAAAATCCGACGCCGGAACCCGGAATCGAACCTCGCACCTTTAGCATTGGTGGCAGGCGCCTTAACCACTGCGCCACGGACCGCCCCGCGCCACGGACCGCCCCAGCAGCCGTTCTTTGTGTGTTGTGAAAAGTCGTAAACGGTTTGCCATATTTTTGTGTGATATCATTACATACTGGGATTTGGGGCTGAAATGAGCAGTCGAATTTTGTAGACCATTATGGTTATTCGAGAAAGTTCTTCTTTTATTAATATTTATGAGTTTCGGTTACGTGTTCCGTTCTGATTAGTTGCGTTGTGTTTACTCGTTGGATTATTCTAGAAAGTTTTTATACTATAAAAACGTTGTGCTGGGAAGCAGGGGGGTACATTGTCATGCATTGTCAAGTGTAGGGACACACAGTTTATCGTAGGTACGTGGCCCGTATAGGGTGTACATTGTGTGAGATGCAGCGTAACGGTGGTGTATGTTGTGTGAGGAACTGTGTGTCGCCAGTGTTGACATTTGCAGAAGAGAAGACATTGTATCAGTGTAGGTGCATTTGGGAATGCATTGTGTGGAGATCGCATCGCTGAATTAAAATAGTGTTGGAACTGTTACTCCAGTATTGTCTACATCCTTAAGCCACGTGTGACGGGTTGCAGCTGAATGAAGTTTATTTAAAAGAACCTTACGTGAGTGCGTTTGGTGTGTTTATCATACTAGGACTTCACCACATGACATTTATTAAATCACCTCTGTGTCACCTTTCTCCGTTTTCGTTTTTGTTTTAATCCCAATATATATGCCAGTGCTAATGCCAGCTGCTAAGAACCCTTGCAGCGAACTGCAAATGTCTATATGCAGACAAACTGCAAATTACGCAGCAGCAAAATAAGTTCCTCTTTTGTGCAGTAGGCTCCTGCTAGCAAGATAGGGTTCAATTTTAAACAAAGCCTTGCATGAACTTCCAAGCGTGTACACATTGTGCTGTGTATTTTTTCAGTATAAAGTGTACTGTACCATCAGTGATCACTGACACTGCATAATTGGCACTGGCAATGATCGCACATCACAACATAGCTTGCCAGTGCAACTGATTGAAATAATGTTACAGCAATAAATAATTAATCAAGTTCCGAAACTTTGTTCAGCCATCACAGTTAAAACCAAGTGGTATGGGACTCTTTCTCATTTACAGCATGCAGCATGTTGCACTTCGGACATGGGTTTCGAAGATAGCGTTTGTGTTGTGGGTTGCGTTTTGTTTTGGTGCTGTGGTGTGGAAATGAAACGGGCAAAGCGATGGTAAAGTGAATGGAAATAAACGTGACAAACCTTTATCAAGACGTAAAAATGCACAAAGCAACATTACACGTTTGCTTTTTTGGGAAACAAACAAGCTTATGTAGAACAAATAAAAAAGAACTCGTCCGCACACCAAAATTCACGGCAAGGAGTCCGCGTGTATCTTGTATCATTATGTGTCCATCACGTGATTTTGGATACCTTATTGTTGAGTAACGATATTTGAGCTCAAAGCAAGCTTTTTCGTAATTGTTTCTTCTCTTAATATAATTAAAGTGTGAAAATTTACTTTAAAAAGTATGAAATCCTTTTAAGTGACATATAGTGCATACTCCCACTAAATACAGAACCAAATGAGGCCCGTGTAAACTACTGATCCCCGGCGAACATGGCTGCGACAGTCCTGGTTTCGTCTGAAGCCGTACTGGAAACAAAATGTGCTACAGAAAAATGTCTCTATTCTCCGGCGGTTTAAAACGAGTGTGCACTGCTTTTATTCATACAAGACTTCATTTTGATACACCCAAACCTTTGTTACTGTCTAGAAAATCACTATCTCGCTCACAGCTGATCGTCTATGAAGGGCAGATACTAGATTATTTACTTAATTTTTAGACACTTGAACAATTGCATATTTCAGTGACCTGTTGGAAAGGTAAAGGTCACACTTATTAAGTGGACTGGTCATATACGTGAGCCATAAGGGCTTTGTATTTCTTGTTATAAAAGTTTTTGTAATTTTTTCAATCAAATTTGGCATAAATTTGGCTGAGGGCAAGACATTTCTACGTATATATTTAGGCGACCCATCGCATAGGTCGAGAGTCACGGGGGGTTTACAGATATGTGCAAAATGTTTACATTTTGAGAAAACATGGATTTCGCAGATGCATAAGCCAACCCTTCACTTATTGTCGCAATAGGTCACACATTTGGATCGGTCATACACTTGAGCAATAAGGGCTTTGCCTTTCTCGTTAATGTTTTTCTTCTTGTTTTTTTGGCTCACGTGCGAAGCAAAAGTGAGTATGTTTGGGCCAGTGGTCGTCCGTCCGTCCGCCGTCTGTGGTAAACTTTAACGTTGGTATTTTTCTCAGAGACTATTCAAGACACAGTCTTCAAACTTGGCCCAAGGATACTTTGTGGCAAGACCTTTCTAAACATACCAATTTGAGTGACCTCTCATAAAGGTCAAGGTCACAGGCGATCAGATAATAGGTAAAAAATAGCAATATTTTGACAAAATTATTTTTTCTCAAATAATATTCACAATTTCAAACCCAGACTTGCTACAAAGATACCTGGTGGTAAGACCTTTCTATGCATATTAATTTGATTGTCCATTCGGAAAGGTCAAGGGTCACAAAAGATCAGGAAATAGGTCCAAAATAGCCATATTTGCACGAACGATGTTTTTTCTCAAATACTATTCACAACTTCAAACCCAAACTTGGTACAGAGATACCTGATGTTAAGACCTATTTATGCATACTAATTTGGATGACCCCTCGGAAAGGTCAAGGGTCACAAGAGATCGGCAGATGTGTGTAAAATGCCAATTTTTGATAGAATTGTATGTATTATCAACATTTATTCAAACTTTTCAATTAAATTTGCAATAAAGGTAGCTGGTGATAAGACCTTCCTATGTATACTAATTTAGTTAACTCATCGCAAAGGTCAAGAGTCATGGCAGGTTGACAGATGTGTGAAAAATGCTTACATTTTGCTGGTGCAGAAGGATAGTTTGTAGTGAGACCTTTCTAAACATAACAGTCTGAGTAACCTCTCTCATACGTCAGACAACTTTCACTTCTTCTGTCATGTTGTATGTTATTACGGTCATGTTGTCAAGATTTGTCATGTTGTGAAGATCTATTACAGATATTTGGAAACCTTAAAATCCACATAAGCAGTCTGGGACATGATCTAGTATTGTGTGTGGTGGGTGGGGGGGGGGGGGGGGAGGCTGCACGTGAGCCTTGATGGCTTTGCCCTTCTTGTTTCCCTTGACTCCCAGAACTAAACGAGTTTCATTCATAGAGAAGGTAGTTTGGGATGACCTCTAGTGTAAGTTATTATGACTCGAGTTCGACAGTGGAGACTTTCTAAATCGCATGCTAGGGTTAATCAATCTCTGCCTTTATGCCAGCAAAAGGGATAGATTCCGCGGCTGCAGCGGCTAATGAGAATATGTCTCATTTGCAGATTTTTTCGGTCTGGATTCTTGTCTGCTTCTGTCTATCAAATGAAAGTACTACTTTCCATCTTGTTAGTAATTATCATATTTTGTTTGTGCTCAAGCCAAGTCCAGCTTGCAGGCCATGGTTGCCAGACAGAGTGGCTCACAGAGTGTACAGAACATGGAGGAAAACAACAATCTGATTTCCTTGGCGGCACAGATAGCCATGGAGGTATTCATACGAACGCACAGACTGCACTATAGTTATGGCAGCACGAAGACATTGTGGGACAGATTGTAGACGTTTTGTTGACGTGTGGCGCGTATTTAACCCATTTCAGTATGTGTGTTGTGGTCTGTGATTTTTCGCAAGTTTCAAAATCACAGACTCGAACACATTTCATGTTGTTAAAATTCATAGTGTTCATTACACCACAGACTCATTACATGTATTCATACTCATTTTTTTCAAAGGTGAAGGTGAAATCATTAGGGAGGGGCGAGGTGGTTTGGGGGCAGGGATGTTTTAAAAATGGGGGTGGGGAGACCTTTCATGGAGGGTCATCGCTTGTTTCATAATTTATAAACGTGAAAATAACTTTTGCTCAAATCCCCTCTCCCCCCCCCCCCTTCCCCGAACATGCCCCCCCCCCCAAAAAAAAAAATAAATAAATAAATAAATAAATAAATAAATAAATAAAAAAGGAAAAGATTTTAATACTGAGCTTGTTTTGTTTTAAGCAGCAAAAGCAGGAGGCCCTGGCGGCAGTTGCCTTGTCCAGTCTTGTTTCCCACCTAGTCGACGCTTACCAAATGCTGAAAGCCCTTCGATGTCTTGTTCGCCTCAGTACCGCCCTTCTCGACACGCAAACGGATGAGCAAAACAGGTTGTTTTCACTTAAGTGTAGATCTTTGTAATTAGTGGTCGTTGGCCTTTCTCGTGGTCAGAATTTTATAAACGTGTGCCGGTCTGTGACTTAAGACCTTACGGCTGAAAGCCGTAAGGTCCAAAATCACAGACCAGCACATAAATATGAAAATGTTAAGTTGAAAGATAATTGAACGTGCCTCAGTTTGTCATTCTTTCGCAAATTTTTTCCGTCTTGAATGTAATTAGCAGTTGATCGCGTGCAATACAACAGAGCCTGTTTTGAGCGACCACGTTTATTGCAAGAAAAAGTAGTGTTAAACGACAGGTGCTCTCTCTAGAGGTCTTGAAGGCAAGAACTGTCACCTGTGGTTAAAGACCATCATTTAGGTGGCTGCAGCGAAATGATGGTCTTTAATGACATGTGACGGCACTATCATCAGGTTCTGCAGTAGTTGTATGTTGCTTGTCGGTAGTGTTAGCTACAGGTAATGTCACAACAAAACATTGTTCGTGTATATTGTTTCGTGCAAGCGACCTCTTCCGTTCGTTGTCCATGGGAGAGAACAGAAGTGGTCGATACTACTGAATCAACATAAACGCCTTTTTGGCCTGACCTCGTCGTAATTTTCACACGATAAAGGTCTTGTGTTGCAGAAAAACCACGTGTGAACTTCTGACTCATGTGAGAACGGGTAATTGATCTAATTGTTGTGAAATTATTGTCATTCGTGATCCTTTTCGTGGTGGTTTTTTTTTTTTTTTTTTTTTTTTTTTTTTTAATTTTTTTTGCTTTTGGCTCAAGTGCGATAGCAAAAATGAGTCTGTCCGTCGTCTGTCGTCTGTGACTGTTTTCCGTCCGCCATCTTCCGTGGTAAACTTTATCGTTGGCATTTTCTCGGAGACTATTCAAGCCACAGTCTTCAAATTTGGCCCAAGGATGCTTTGTGGCAAGTTCTTTCTAACCCTACCATTTGAGCGACGTCTCTCAAAGGTCAAGGTCATAGTGGAAATAGGTAAAAAATATCTCTATTTTGACAAATCTTTTTTATTTCCTCAAATACTATTCACAAGACAAATCCAAACTTGGTACAAAGATACCTGATGGCAAGACCTTCCTGTACTGTGCAACTTTATTTGGGTGATCATTGGGAAAGTGAAGAATCACAAGAAACCAGGAAAAATAGCCATTTTTTAACAAAACTAGGTTTTTTTTTTCCCCCTCAAATATAATCAAGTCACAACTTCAAATCCAAACGTTTTACAGATATACTTGATGATATGACTTCCTTTACATACTAATGTTTTTAAAAAGCTTGATGTTGCCAGCCTTCAGCGTGATGACGTGAAAGCTGACTTTCAGACAGCTTTACAGCGTAGGCTCGAGGACACAGCTGACCCAGCAGACTCCTCCCCTGAAACACTCTGGGAACAACTAAAAATTGCTATTGCAGAAACTCTGCGGAAGTCTTGGGCTTAGACCGACTGATTCGTGAGCTGCTCTTGCTGATGATGCTGCCCTCGTTGCACACACAGAGAGAGCCCTGCAGCGCATCACGTTCTGCTTCGCAGACGCCACCCAGCTCTCCGGACTCGAGTTCAGTCTGAAGAAGACAGAGGTCCCCCACCAGCCGGCACCCAAGGAAGAGCATCGTCCTCCCCACATCACCATTGGCGAGTCAGAACTGAAATCAGTGCACCAGTTTACCTTGGTTGTATCATCACGTCAGATGCCAAGATTGACAAGGAGCTGGACAACAGGTTGGCAAAAGCGAACAGCGCTTTCGGGCGACTATTCAAGCGAGTGTGGCACAATCAACAGCTGAAAAAAAAGGCAAAAAGATCAGCGTGTACAGAGCTGTCGTCCTCAACACCCCGCTGTATGGTTCCGAGTCCTGGGCCCTCTACCGCACCCAACTATGACTCCTCGAACGCTTCCACCAGCGCTGTCTGCGTACCATCCTCGGCATCCACTGGAGTGACTATGTCACCAACGTCGAGGTCCTTGAACAGGCAGAGACCGTAAGCATCGAGGCCTTGCTGCTGCGGACACAGCTCCGGTGGGCGGGGCACGCCTCCATAATGGAGGACCATCGCCTGCCCAAGATCACCCTGTACGGCGAGCTCGCCACTGGACACCGAGACAGAGGGGCACCAAAGAAGAGATACAAAGACTGTCTCAAGACTCAGTGCCTGCCAGTGGTCTTCCCTTGCTGAGGACCGCGACACCTGGCGCTCAACCATTCACAAGGCAGCCGTCTCCTTTGAGGACTCTCGCAGAGCTAGCCTTAGGGACAAGCGGCTCAGGAGAAAAAAAACAGACGCCGCAACGCAGAACCCTGACCAGACCTCCCCTTGCAGCCACTGCGGTCGAACCTGCCTGTCCCGGATTGGCCTCCGCAGCCACGAGCGTGCCTGCAGACGATGTGGACAACCCCTGTAGAATCTTCGTTCGCGAAGAGAGATATACTAATTTGGTTGATCCCTCGGAAAGGTCAAGGGTCACAAGAGATCAGGAAATAGGTCACAGATAGCCATGTTTTGACAAAAAACAAAAGATTCTCGAATACCATTGGCAACGTCAAACCCAAACGTGGTCCAGAGATACCCCATGATAAGACCTTCGTATGCATGTTAATCTGGGTGACCCCTCGGAAAGGTCAAGGGTCACAAGAGATCGACAAATGTGAAAAATGTCTATTTTTGTCTACCGTATTTAAAAAATACGGTAGACTTTGAAATGGGGCTGGTCGGAGCGCAATCCGGAGCATGAATATGACGTTTTTGGCGTGTGGATCAGACATTCTGACAAAGAAGTAACACGATAAAAATGACGACACGTCTAGCTACGCAAACCTTGCTAGAGAACGTCTTTTAAGCGCCAAAACGCCGTGTGTGTGTGTGTGTGTGTGTGTGTGTGTGTGTGTGTGTGTGTGTGTGTGTGTGTGTGTGTGTGTGTGTGTGTGTGTGTGTGTGTGTGTGTGTGACAGCGACTAGAGCCCGGGGACGGACAAGCTTACAATTTTAGGATTTGGTTAGTTCGAGGTTTAACGTCCACGGCACCGAAGTGATAATGGACGGCCCTGACGGGCGGGTTATGGGGAACAGGGATATCTATTGCCTATGGAGTACGATTTGAACACTGATCAACTCAGGCGCACTGCAACTGTGCCACTTTCATTTACCAGGACCTTTCAACGGACATGTTATTCAACAAGCCTGTCTTTTCCCCATGGATTGCGAGTCCATCTACCGGGGCCGGGACGGGATTCGAACCCACGACCCGGCGATTCCCTTCGCTCTCCTGCCCCGACGCTTAACCGTCTGAGATATTTTGGACTCAACAATTTTAGGAGATTAGCCCTAAAAGAATTATATCGGGACCTTTTTTTCGATGTTTTGGTTAAGATGCCCATTCGCGAGAAAATGGTCGTTTCACAAAAACCGGTTGATCCACACTGGAGTCCGTAATTTTTGGCTCATGTGCGAAGCAAAAGTGAGTCTGGGCCAGTGGTCGTCCGCCCGTCGTCATTCCGCCGTCGTCCGTGGTAAACTTTAACGTTGGCATTTTCTCGGAGACTATTTAAGCCACAGTCTTCAAACTTGGCCCAAGGATACTTTGTGGCAAGACCTTTCTGAACATACCAATTTGAGTGACCTCTCACAAAGGTCAAGGTCGCGGGGGATGAGGAAATAGGCCCAAAATAGCTATATTTTGACATAATTTATTTTTTCTCAGATACTGCTCATAACTTCAAACCCAAACTTGGTACAAAGATACCTGATGGTAAGACCTTTCTAATCATACTAATTTGGTTGATTCCTCGGAAAGGTCAAGGGTCACAAGAGCTCAGGAAATAGGTGAAAAATGGCCATTTTTGACAAAAGATGTTTTTTCTCAAAAGCTATTTACAACGTCTAACCCAAATTTGGTACAGAAATACCTGATGGTAAGACCTAGTATCTATGCATAAATTTGGATGACCCCTCGAAAAGGTCAAAGGTCACAAGAGCTCAGGAAGTAGGTCCAAAATAGCCATATTTTGACCAACAAAAATGCTCAAATACTATTCACAATTTTAAACCCAAACTTGGTACAAAGATACCTGGTGGTAAGACCTTTCTATGTATTTTAATTTGGTTGATCATTCGGAAAAGTCAAGGGTCACAAGAGCTCAGGAAATAGGTCCAAAATAGCCACATTTTGACAAAAGATTTTCTTTCTCAAATACTATTCACAATTTCAAACCCATATTTGGTACATAGACACCTGATGGTAAGAGCTATCTATGCATACTAACTTGGATGACCCCTCGGAAAGGTCAAGGGTCACAAGAGGCCGGCAAATGTGTGTAAAATGCAATTTTGTTATAATAAAATTGTATGTATTATCAACATTTTTGCAAATGTTTCAATCAAATTTGGCACTAACGTTGCTGATGATTAGACCTTGCTATGCATACTAATTTCATCGACTCATCGCTAAGGTCAAGGGTCACGGAGGGGGGGGGGGTTGATAGATAAGTGAAAGATGCTCACGTTAGCTACGCAAACCTTGCTGGAGAACGTCTTTTGGGCGCCAAAGCGCCGTGTGTGTGTGTGTGTGTGTGTGTGTGTGTGTGTGTGTGTGTGTGTGTGTGTGTGTGTGTGTGTGTGTGTGTGTGTGTGTGTGTGTGTGTGTGTGTGTGTGTGTGTGTGTGTGTGTGACAGCGACTAGAGCCCGCGTTTAAGGACGGACAAGCTTCATATTTTATGATATTGTCCCTGAAAGAATAGTCTTGGGACAAATTTTTCGATGTTTTGATCAAGATGCTCATTGGCGAGAAAATGGCCGTTTCACAAAAACCGGTTAATCCACACTGGAGTCCGTAATTTTTGGCTCACGTGCAAAGCAAAAGTGAGTCTATGTTTTGGGCCAGTGGTCGTCCGTCCGCCGTCGTCCGTCCGCCGTTGTCCGTCCGCTGTCGTCCGTCTTCCGTGGTAAACTTTAACGTTGGCATTTTCTCGGAGACTGTTCAAGCTATATTCTTCAAACTTCGCACAAGGATACTTTGTGGTAAGACCTTTCTAAACATACCTATTTGAGTGACCTCGCACAAAGGTCAAGGTCACAAGGGATCAGGGAATAGGTCAAAAATAGCTATAATTTGGCATAATTTTTTTTCTCAAGTACTATTCATAACTTCAAACCCAAACTTGGTACAAAGATACCTGATGGTAAGACCTTTCTATACGTATTAATGTGATTGATCCCTCGGAAAGATCAAGGGTCACAAGAGGTCAGGAAATAGGTGAAAAATAGCCATATTTTGACAAAAGATTTTTTTTCTCAAATACTATTCACAACTTCAAACCCAAACTTGATACAGAAATACCTGATGGTAAGACCTTCCGTTTGGCATTTGGCATCCTGTCTCGGAAGACAATGGAGTATATGCGCTTGCTGGGTCAGTCACTGGAGTGACCTCTCCAGGGCGCAAGCCTGGGCGAAGTGTATGGAGATCCTGGGGTGCCCAGTCGTCAAGATCCCCCTCTCGGCCTCGCTGATGTATCCAAAGGAATGCAAAGCAGTACGTTTGGCACCAGTTTGGCTGCAGGAGCTGCCAGAACAGTGCGTGAATACAGGCAGCTGTCTGCCTTCGGGGCTCCACTCCTGATTTGAAGGGTTTACTCCCCCACATTTGGCCGTTATCACGAACTTATGCACGTGTTTTTGTACCTGAGTCTATATATGTAAAAGTATTACGATAATTTAGAATTTGAAAGTGCAAGCGGTGTACATTCTGCCGTATCCATTTTGAAACACTACATTCTCAGCGTAAATTATGTTTTGTTACCTGCTGGGCATTCCCCTGAACTAAGCCCGGCCTCACTATGTGCGGAATGGATTTTTAGACATAATAGATATGCTCAGGATACAGCAGGATGATTTGTGTTTGAAAAGAGTAAAGAAATTTGTCACACACGTAACTTCTCGCCCAGTCTTGCGACAAAGTTCGAGCCAGCAACTTGCCACACAAGTTGAACGCACAGCTGGTAAATATCGCGGGAGTGAGGCACGCAACTGAAACCTAACCATGGCATATACCCTGACACTGTAGGAGTAGGCAGACTGAGAACAGCCCCTCCCATTTGCCAAAGGACATACAGCAAACGTAGGCAGGGTCATGCACTCATGGCGTTATCTATGCATGTTAATGTAACAGAGAAGTAGAGTTCGCCATTCATGTGCGATGTGAGTGATACTGACAGTTCGTAATCACAGTCTATAGTGAGAGCCGCGCGTCCCCTTTCCTGGTTATCGGCGTAAATAACGAAAATATAAGCAGGGTTCAAGGGCTTAAGGAAATATTTAAAAGTAAATGTACTTTTATTTACGTTTATATTCCTGAATGCCGACGGCAGTTTCAAATACACTTGTTTGTTATAGTCTCAAGACCGATGGACCCTTATGTTTACAATCTATAACTCAACGGACAGAGAAAAAAAGGTCCCTGAACTCCGGCAAGTATGACTGAGTGCGAGTCAGTTATCATCAAGCTGTTGTGAGATATTCTGGCACATATCAAACCCGCCGCGAGCGTATTTCCTCCCTTTTTTTTTTTTTTTTTTTTGCTCCTGCGACTCCCTGCCTGACCAAAAGCTTTTCGAGTTTTTCAGTTCACGGATAGTACGACTGTGTCTTCACTTATACCGTGTATACACTATTTAGTTATAACCATTTTTACACTTTATTATCACTAGGCTGTTGTTTTCTCTCTCTCTTAATAAAGTTTCATATTTCATCTCTCTTTCTCTCTCTGAGAATGTTGTAGTTTAGCAAGGACAAACACGAAAAGAGGCCTATTGTTTCCTCAAAAAATGCGGTTTACCCGTACACGCACTAAAAAATTCTTTAAGTTCATTTTTTTTTTGAGTTGACTAAGACCTTCCTATGCATACTAATTTAGTCGACTCGTCACAAAGGTCAAGGGTCACGGGGGGGTTGACAGATGTGTGAAAAATGCTTACATTTTCAGAAAACATGGATTTTGCTGCTGCAGAAGCCAGCCCTTGTCACAAGATATGTACATCGGTCATACACGTGAGCCATAATGGCTTTGCCTTTCTTGTTCGTATTTTTACTAGATCTTTTGCGTATAGCTAAATAAAAGGGACATATGAGTTCGTTAACCAGCATTGTACCTCTAGAACCTTTTGAGTGATAATTAGATATTTAAAACAAATATTTTCACGTTATTGGGATTAATATCACGCATTATATGGGTTAATCTTAAAACAATTGAATATATTTTACGAAAAAAAAATCTTCTCGTTAATAATCGCATGATTTTTCGTATACGGTATTTACATAAGCCTACAGTTTGTCTCGGCTGTCGGGTACGATTAGGTCAATTGTGACCTGTATGCCCTAGGCATGAAAATCAGTTTTCTGCACCACTTTTTCGGAGTCACTTGTAAAACAGCTAACATAACTTTAATTTTTCTTTTACGAAATAAACTATCTTCTCATTAATACCCACATTTATTTTCATAAACAGTGCTTGCATAAGCATGCTGCTTGTCCCGGCCCTTGCGTAGGATTAGGTCAAATAGTGACCTGTAAGCCCTGGGTGTTAAAATTAGCAAGAAAATTGCAAAGTTGATTCTCTGATACGTCAAATGTTAGTACTGCGATGAGTGACGTATAAAATCGAGTCGTCACTATGAACACGGCGTCGTGGGACTAATGATGCCATGACGTGAAACTTGAAGTGACGTCACATTTCGCTGCTCGTGCTATCATTCTTCTTCAGAATAGCTCTGCTACGCCGGACCACTGAGCTTACAAAAGGCGGGAATCGCCGTGTGTCCGTCTTTATTTCTGTGTGCCAGTGTGTGTGAATCAGAGGGTGGGTTAGAGTAGGAGCTGGATTTCTGTCGCTACACGTGCCCACAGCCATGAGAGCGTACTAATGGCGGGAAGGTCATTTTGCTGCTCGTGCTATCATTCTTCTTCAGAATAGCTCTACTACGCCGGACCACAGAGCTTACGAAAAGCGGGAATCGCCGTGTGTCCGTCTTTATTTCTGTGTGCCAGTGTGTGTGAATCAGAGGGTGGGTTAGAGTAGAAGGAGCTGGATTTCTGTCGCTACACGTGCCCACAGCCATGAGAGCCGCGTACTGATGGCGGGAAGGTCCGTGTGTCCGTCTTTATTTGTGTGCGCCGACGTGTGTGTTGCTCAGAAGGTTGGATTAGAGGGGAAGGAAAAGGATCAGCATAATAAGCCTAAAAATATGAACAACTCTGAATGTTCCTAAAAGATAAACGCATGTGAGCTTTAAACAATACGGTAGACTTCGGGATGAAATCCTCATCTTGTTAGTTTTATCAGCATAACTTTTCAACCAAATTTGGCAAAACGATAGCTGATGATTCGCAAAGGTCAAGGGTCAACGGAGGTTGAAAAACGCGTGACAAAGGCATACATTTTGATACATTTTGAGAAAATACAGATCGGTCATGAACGTGAGCCTTAAAGGCTTTGCCATTCTTGTTGAAATGGGTTTTAGATCACACTTGTACATCTTTTGAAAAATATTAATGACTGATATAAATAAAACACAATAAAGTAACTTAAAGGAACTCATCTACAGGTCCAGTTGACCATACTTTATGTTTGTGTTTTCTCCTTGCAAGTAAAACAACATAACCGAAAGCAGCGTAAAGCAAAGAAATTATTGCCATCAGCATGTCAAGATAAATGTGATTGCGTAGAGACGGATTTCAAACTGAATCTGTTTTGAGCAACCACATTGTTTGCAATAAAATTGTGATCTTTACATAGAGATGCTCTCTCAAGAGAAGTCATAAAGGGCTAAAGTATCACCTGTCATAACCTCAGTGACGGTCTTTAGTGACAGGTGATCTCTCATAAGGGTGGTCACTCTAAAAACGGTTCTGTTGTATTCAATCTTGAATCTGGTGTGTAGCCTACAACAAGCTGTTGATGCTGTCAGAAAGTGAAGACATGGATGCTGATACGCTCAAGACAGAGGCTGCTTGGTTCACAAAAGTGGGTAGGTATAGCTGTGAGCTAAAATAAGCCCAGTGAGCGTCGTATGATTAACCCCTTTACTGCCGAATAAAAACCTAACTTAATCCAACTACAAGACATATATTCTTATGAACCCCCGCATTTGCGGGGCGCGTGAGAATCTATGCATCTTGCTGACACCACTTTATGTCCACTTCCTTGGGCAGCATGGCCTCTTTTGCGTTGAATTAAAATGGATAAACGCAACGCAGTCTGCGACCACTGGCAGTGAAGGGGTTAAACGTGGACAAATTCCTCTATCTAAATGTGCAATCGGTATCAGTCTCTACCAGCAACAGGTAAAGGTTGTCATGCGCCCTAATGTCATGAAAATTAACATCCAGATGGAAGAAAACATCTTCATGTTTAATACTAGAGTGAATGGAACGTGATTTGTTAACCTCTTCACTGCCAGTGGAGGCAGGTCAGTCGTGTTTTTAAATCATTGTAAATTGAACGTCAAATATCCCCGGCCATCAAAGGAACATGGATACAATGTGGTTTCAGCAAGAGGTATAGATCCTTAAGAGCTCCCTCAACTCCTTAGGATTTGTACCTTTTGCGATCTGTACCTTTTGCTGTTCAGTTTTCCTCGGCATTGAAAAAATTAAAAGTTATAGGAATATGATTTCAAAGCCGTGTACATCTGTGTTATTATGTTTTGAATTTGTGTCAAACAATATGATTTTTTTGTACTTACATTTCACATCTTTGATCTGGGCAGCCTGGAATCTTGCACTGAAAAATGAAGAAGATCCTGGGATCATGAAAGATTACTTCATGCTTTGTTACCAAGTGAGTACACATGCTCATGTATACACACAGCTCAGATTGATATTTTCATTTTTTATATGTGAGCTTTGTGTCGGAAAGGTCAAGATCACAGACCTATCTTGTGAAGGCAAAAGACAGTGTGCAGGGTTCGCGATAACCGGTAATTAACGGTATTTTACCGTCTGTGAACAGAGAATACTGGAATTTTTTTTAAGCTGCCGGTCCCAGGGACTGGTTTTATTGGCTCACCTGCGAAGCAAAAGTGAGTCTATGTTTTGGGCCAGTGGTCGTCCGTCCGTCGTCCGTCCGCCCGCCGTCGTCCGTGGTAAACTTTAACGTTGGCATTTTCTCTGAGACTATTCAAGCCACATTCTTCACACTTGGCCCAAGGATACTTTCTGGTAAGACCTTTCTAAACATACCAATTTGAGTGACCTCTCACAAAGGTCAAGGTCACAGGGGATCAGGAAATAGGTAAAAAATAGCTATATTTTGACATAATTTATTTTTTCTCAAATACTATTCAAACTCAAACTTGATACAAAGATAAAGATACCTGATGGTAAGACCTTTCTATACGTACTAATTTGGTTGATCCCTCGGAAAGGTCAAGGGCCACAAGAGCTCAGGAAATAGTTGAAAAATAGCCATATTTTGACAAAAGATTTTTTTCGCAAATACCATTCACAACTTCAAACCCTAACTTGCTACAGAGATACCTGATGGTAAGACCTATCTATACATACTAATTTGGATGACCCCCTCGGAAAGGTCATGGGTCACAAGGGCTCAGGAAATAGGTCCGAAAAAGCTATATTTTGACAAAAGATGTTTTTTTTTTCTTCTCAAATACTATTCACAACTTTAAAACTCAAACTTGCTACAAAGATACCTGATGGTAAGACCTTTCTATGCACACTAATTTGGTTGATCCCTTAGAAAGGTCAAAGGTCACGAGAGCTCAGAAAATTGGTAAAAATAGCCATATTTTGACAAAAGATGTTTTTTCTCAAATACTATTTACAACGTCAAACCCAAATTTTTGTACAGAAATACCTGTTGGTAAGATCTATCTATGCATACTAATTAGGATGAGGTCAAGGGTCACAAGCGGCTGGCAAATGTGTGTAAAATGTCAGTTTTTTTTTGTAACCGGCTGACGCGTCCCTCCAGCTGAGACGTAAAAAAAATGATGTGTTTTTTTCCACCTTTTCCCTCTGGCCACCCGAGTCCCTTAGCCTTGGCGCTATCCACGCTTAGCCAGGTGCCGCAACCCAGCCTTGTAGAGTCAGTCGGATAGTAACTTTGTAGTACTTCAGAGGTTGTGCTAGTTAGTCCGTGTTTTAGCCTCTTTAACTTTAGACGGCTTCACCGATCGATGGTCCGTAACTTGCATCTGTTTCCGTCATGAAGTTTCCCTTTTATTCATAACCTTTGTGTTTAGTGATTTTATGACCACCATAGTTCAATTAGCGATTTTCTTACGTTTACAAATTTCAGTTAGCTCATTTAGCCCACTTTAAAATTAAATAATAAATTTCTAGTACCTCCCTCTAAAATATAGTTTACATTGGTCATTGGCTATTCAAATTTACAGCCCTGTATGTAAAGCTCGAGGCCTTTGCGCTAAGTAATTATTGAGTTATGACTCTTTTTGTAGTACCAAGAAAACACAGGTTTACCTATTCTTCGGTCTATTTTTGGACCATTTTTCGGTCCGCGCTGTGGGTCGTTCTTTGCGGTTCGCGCGGTTAGTATTTAAGCCCCGGGAGGGCCAGATTAGTCGCCCCACTGACCATGTAATTGCCATCACTCTGTGCCATCATTGTGTCTTCAACCGTGTCTCCACTTGGATATCCGTGCTGTCTTCGACCTATTTTATAACCACAAATAAAGTACGTCAACGCGACCTCAGCTTCTGCTTCTTATTTCCCCACCCTTATTCACCCACCAAGTTTGGAAGACGGACAAACCTCGCCGAAGGCTGCAGTACGCTTCGTACTAGCTTCGCTGGATGGCCCAGCTAAACGGGAAGTTTTGTCCAGGGCAGCCGAGTAAAGACAGGCAGTGGAGGACATTTTGAGAATCCTCTACCATCGATTTGGCCGCGTTCTACGCCCGTATACTGAGTGTGGTCGAAGACATCCTGACATACTCACACACCCTGTCTGGATTGGGGGCAAGGATCGACACACTGACGCCCAACGCCCTCTCGGACACCATATTGAGGGACCGGCTAGTCAGCGGGACACACCCTCAACTAAATGGTGCCCTGCGGCTGTTTCTACAGATCAAGCCGACCAGCGCGTTCCAGGACGAAGCGCTGTGGTGGACTCGCGAGGACAGCGAGCGGTGCGTCAGCGTCCAAGCGCATACTGCTGAGTCCAGCTCTGAGATTGTGACCCTCCGAGCGCAAGTGGCAGCCCTCTTTGCCCACCAGCAACACCAGCGAACAACATTGGGAACACCAGGCAATGCTTCACGCCCATTTAAGGGAACACGACCTCGGGTACACAGACCTGGAGGAGCACCACATCCCGACTACGGACAACATCCCTGCCAACGCAGCTGCGAGAAATACAGGAGCACCTCAAGTCGCTCATTGACTCCGGTATTGTGGTGGAGAGTAGAAGCCCGTATGCTGCACATTAGGTGCTTGTGAGGAAAAGAGATGGCAGCCTGCGACTGTGTCGACTATCGCCGCCTGAATATCAGGAATCTTTTGACTCACTTGTGGGTGCGCAGTTCTTCTCCACATTGGAGAGCCAGCGGGTACCACCAAATAGCTATGCACCCAGAAGATCAGCACAAGACAGCGTCCATCACTCCGATGGGGTTGTTCGAGTACACGAGGATGCTGTTCAGGTTATCATCAGCGCCTGCTACCTTCCAGCGCCTGATGCAAGCGGCCATGAGTCAGGAGCTGTTCCAGTTCCTACTGGTTTACTTGGACGATCTTCTGGTGTATTGGAAGACATTTGAGGAGCACCTGGCCCATCTTGAGAGGACCCTGAAGCGCCTCTCTGACCTTGGTTTGAAACTGTGGGTGGACAAGTGCCAATTTCTGCGTAGGCAGGTGACATACCTTGGACACACCAACTCGGCGAACAGGGTATCCTGCGACAGCGAGAAAATCAAGGTTGTTCAGGAGTGTCCTTCGCCAACCACCACGACAGAGCTGCGCAGTTGTTGTTTTTTTGGTTTTGCCAGCTACTACCGACGCTTCATCCAAGGGTTCGCGAAGTTGGCTGGCCCTCTTCATGACCTGGTAACTGAGAGCTGCAAATCCAAGAAAAAAGGGGGCAACCTCACTCGACTTTGGGGCCAACCACACGACTAAGCCTTTAAAGCACTAATAGAGGCTTTGACGTCTTCTCCTGTCCTGGGTTACGCAGACTTAAATGAGTCCTTTATCCTGGAAACTGATGCCAGCCATGATGGTTTGGGTGCGATAATATAACTTATTGGTCGCAGGGGTTTGCTACACAGACCCTTGTTGGCTGAGAGAGGTCAGAGGAATCATTGTACCCCGAAGGCCGAAGGCCTGAGGGTACAATGGTTCCTTTGACCTCCCGAAGGCCTACAAGGGTCCGTGCAGCAAGCCTCTGCTACCAATAACGTATTTGTTTTCATTCCTCCGCTATTTTCGTAAAAGAAATCATGAAGACATCCTTCCGACTTGAATCACGCCATACATGACTGACGTCAAAGGAATGTACATTTATACATAATAGACTTACGATGTAATTTTTATTTTTTCATGACGTTGCCGTCTCCAGTACTGAGTGGTGCTTGTTGTTTCGAACAACACTAAATAACTTTTTACTTTAGAACGTTTTGGTGATAGAACAAACTGAAACTTGCATCCAAGATGCGTCACAAAGACGGCTACAAGAAGTCCACCATTTTGTCGCTACATGGGTTTTTGTATCACGGTCACGTGCCTTGGTACGGTTTGCGCTAAAGAGACTGGTCGTGCGATGTAGGGATGAAAACAATAATAATAATAAGGAGGATTTATAAGGCGCCTATATATGGTAAGATGCTCTAGGCGACTTACATACGAACAAGAAAAATATTACACAAAAGGTGACAAAACCAAAACCACATGTACAGTTACACAAAAGAACAGAAAATAACTAAATACATGAACACAGATAATAAAGATGGGAAACGATAAGTTTTAAGACTGTGCGTAGGCGGGTGTCTTGAGGTGAACCGATGGATCCTCTCTCAAAAGCAAGGCAAACAACTACGAGTCATCGCGTACGCCAGCCGTCGCCTGCGTCCAACTGAGAAGAGTTACCACTGCCAGAGTTCCAAACTTGAGCTCCTTGCCATCAAGTGGGCTATCTCCGACAAGTTCAGGCACTAACAGCTTGGGGCAGAATTCAAGGTTCTCATAGACAACAATCCATTGGTTCACCTCAGGACAGCAAAGCTTGGTTCACTGGAGTAGCGTTGGGCAGCACAGTTGGCACAGTTCAATTTTAATGCTGAGTACCGGCCTGGACGAGAGAATCGAGCAGACTCGCTATATATCCCGCCTACCTGAAAAAGAAGTGGAGACGGAAGTGCCACCCCCAGTCCTGACCAGTGTTCCAGCAGAGATAGCCATGTGCGAGCACATGGCTGTGGATGAACCACCTGACATATCTGCTTGTGACAACCCAGTTGATTCCTCCCCTTACCCTGACTCCAAGGTCCCTTCCCCAGGCGCCCAAACTGATACTGACCTCTTTCCGCGGATTGGCAACACTCAAATGCGGCACTACCAGGAGGAAGACACAGTCATCGGCCCATTCCTGGCAGCCTGGCCGAACAAGCCCTCATCTTCCGGTAGACCAGCCCGTGCGCTCCTTCACCAACATCAGCGGCTGCAGATGAAGGATGGCCTTCTACATCGGAGTGTCGCCGACCCCTGACGAGGTGCCTGCATGCAGCTCGTCCTACCAAGTTGCCTGCGACCTGATGTCCTGGTAGCACAACACGACAACATGGGACACCATGGTCATGAGCGTACCATCGACCTGATAAGGACGCGGGTCTACTGGCCTGGTATGTACGAAGACATCAAGGGGTATATCGGCCCGTGTGAACGCTGCAGGACCAACCACAAAATCTGTTCCTACCCTACGCAACCCGTCCCCTTGAGGTTGTCGCGATGGACTTCACGCAGCTGGAGACAACCGATGGTGGCATGCGAGACGTACTGGTCATCACGGATGTCTTCTCCAAGTTCACGCAGACGATTCCAACGCGGAACCAGGAGGCAGTAATAGTAGCAGGCGTACTGGTTTGGGAATGGTTCCAGCGCTACGGTGTCCCCGAGCGGATCCATAGTGACCAGGGCAGAAACTTTGAATCTCATCTGATCAGCCTCCTGTGCGATCTATACGGCGTTAAAAAAGTCCAGGACGACGCCTTACCATCCGGAAGGAAATGGACAATGCGAGAGATTTAACCGCTCGGTGCATCATCTCCTTCGGAAGTTGGATCCGGTTGAAAAGGCGCATTGGCCGCGCCACATCTCCACGCTGGTGCATGCGTACAACTGCACCCCGCATGCCTCGACCGGGTTCACACCAACTTCTTGCTCTTTGGGCAAGAGCCTCGTCTGCCTGTCGACAATCTCCTTGGTCTGCCTGCGTCTATATCTGCGGCTGGGCCTCAGGAATGGATTCGTCGCCATCGCGACCGCCTTCAGCGTGCCCACGAGAAGGCACACCAGCACCTGACTGAGGCCGCAGCCAAGCGAGCAGTATAGACTGACCAGAAAGCCGCAGCCAAGCGAGCAGTATAGACTGACCAGAAAGCCCCTGACCACGCTCTGCAGATCGGTGACTACTTCCTGCTGCCCAGCCGTGTCCGGGGACTCGATAAGTTTCAGGACACATGGCAGCGTGGCGTGTATCTGGTCACCGAGCGAATCAGCCCAAAAGGCCAGGCCTACCGTGTGAGACCTCTGGATGGAAGTGCTGACAGAGTTGTCAACCGTCGTGATCTGCTGCGGACTGACCACCTTCTTGGCGACCTGACGGACCAACCGGCCGAGGAACCTGATCAACCGGAGGCACCAGCTCAAACACCGAGCACCAGTGAACGAGGCCGAAAAGGACTGGGCTTACCTCTTCTGAAAACTACTGATGGTGCCACTCCTGTCGCCCCGGTTCCAATTCCAGCTCCAGCTCCAGTTGCAGCTGTCCCAGAGATGCGTGATCCCGTTCCTGTTCCCATGCTGGCAGAAGTGGAAGCTGCAGTCCCTCAGGCTGTTAATGCCGTCCTTGACATTGTGGGTGGTACATCTATGATGGCTCTTTCCGTGATCCCGGTGGCTGTCACGCCGGCTCTGGTGGTGACAGCGATACCTTTTGCAGCGGCTCTAGCTGCAGCACCGGTGCTGACCGCAGCGGCTCTGGCTGCTCGATCGGGACCGCCAAAGGAACCCGAGACCTGCACATCATCGGTTCCACCTGGGCGTTCTGCCAGACTGCAGACCAGAAATTGCTGTTGCGATGAACTGTTTTCCAGGAGGTGTTTCTTTGTAGCACGTTTGTGCTTTGAGTCTCATAGACAATGCAATCTCATGAGTAAACTGTTCTGCTAGTTTGACTGACTTTTGCGAAGCGATATTTTTGGTGTTGTATGCCTAGTAGCTATATAAGTGGGTTCTTTTATATTTTATTCCTAAGCATGGTATATTTTGACTCAGGATGATGTTTTAATTTACAATTTTCCTGTTTTGTCATTTTGCTGTGCAAGCTGTGCTTGGATTTTTTTCACTTTGGTGACTGTGCTTTCCAAACAGGTTAGCAAGCTGCAAGAGGGATTAGGTGGTGATATTGTAACATGTTGTGTTATGTTTGGTTAGTTATATGGTTTTGCTCGAGGACTGAGTATTTTCTAAATTTTGTTCCAGCGAAGGCGCTGGTAGGGATTCAGCGGGGGGGGGGGGGGGGGGGGGGGGGGGGGGGGGAATGTAACCGGCTGACGCGTCCCTCCAGCTGAGACGTAATAATGTGTTTGTTTGTTTTTTCTTCCCTTTTTCCCTCTTGCCACCCGAGTCCCTTAGCCTTGGCGCTACCCACGCTTAGCCAGGGGCCGCAACCCAGCCTTGTAGAGTCAGTCGGATAGTAACTTTGTAGTACTTCAGAGGTTGTGCTAGTTAGTCCGTGTTTTAGCCTCTTTAACTTTAGACGGCTTCACCGATTTAGGGTCCGTAACTTGCATCAGTTTCGTCATGAAGTTTCCCTTTTATTCATAACCTTTGTGTTTAGTGATTTTATAACCACCATAGTTTCAGTGAGCTCATTTAGCCCACGTTAAAATTAAATAATAAATTCCTAGTACCTCCCTCTAAAATATAGTTTACGTTGGTCATTGGCTATTCAAATTGTCTGCCCTATATTTAAATCCCGAGGCAATTGCGCTAAGTAATTATTGAGTTATGACTCTTTTTCGCTCACGTGCGAAGCAAAAGTGAGTCTATGTTTTGGACCAGTGGTCGTCCGTCCGTCGTCTGTCGTCCGTCGTACGCGGTAAACTTTAACGTTGACATTTTCTCGGAGCTATTCAAGCCACATTCGTCAAACTTGACCCAAGGATACTTTCTGGTAAGACCTTTCTAAACATACCAATTTGAGTGACTTCTCACAAACGTCAAGGTCAAAGGGGATCAGGAAATAGGTCCAAAATAGCTATATTTTGACATAATTTATTTTTTCTCAAATACTATTCACACCTTCAAACCCAAACTTGGTATAAAGATACCTGATGGTAAGACCTTTCTACACGTACTAGTTTGGTTGATCCCTCGGAAAGGTCAAGGGTCACAAGAGCTCAGGAAATATGTGAAAAATAGCGATATTTTGACCAATTTTTTTTTCTCTCAAATACTATGCACAACTTCAAACCCAAACTTGGTACAGAGATACCTAACGGTAAGACCTATCTATGCATACGAATTCGGATGACCCCTCATAAAGGTCAAGGGTCACAAGGGCTCAGGAAATAGGTCCGAAATGGCCATATTTTGACAAAAGTTGTTTTTTCTCAAATACTATTCACAACTTTAAACTTAAACTTAAACTTGTTAAAGAGATACCTGATGGGAAGACCTTTTATGCACACTAATTTGGTTGATCCCTCTGAAAGGTCAAGGGTCACGAGAGCTCAGGAAATAGGTCTAAAATAGCCATATTTTGACAAAAGATGTTTTTTCTCAAATATTATTCACAACTTAAAACCAAGTTTGGTACAGAGATACCTGATGGTAAGACCTATCTATACATACTAATTTGGATGACCCTTTGGAAAGGACAAGGGTCACAAGCGGCTGGCAAATGTGTGTAAAATATTAAATGCTGATTTTTGATAAAATTGTAGGTATTCCCAAAATTTTGCAATTTTTTAAACCAAATTTGGTAAAAAGATAGCAGATGATAATAGCTTCCTATGCATACTAATTTAGTCGACTCATCACAAAGGTCCGTGGTCACGGGTGGCTGACTGTAAAAAATGCTTACATTTTCAGAAAACATAGATTTTGCTGCTGCAGAAGCCAGCCAACCCTTTACCTATTATCACAAAGATCACACATATGTAAATCGGTCATACACGTGAGCCATAATGGCTTTACCTTTCTTGTTACAGTACCTAGGAAACACAGATTTACCCATTCTTCTGTCTGTTTGGGACCATTTTCCGGTCCGCGCTGTGGAGCGTTCTTTGCGGCTCGCGCGGTCAGTATTTAAGCCCCGGGAGGGCCAGCGCGCGACGTCTTTGTCCTAAATTAGTCGCCCCACTGACCATGTAATTGCCATCGCTCTGTCTCATCATCTTGTTGTCAACCGTCTCTCAACTGGGATATCCGTGCTGTCTTCGACCTATCTTATAACCACAAATAAAGTACGTCAACGCGAACTTAGCTTCTGCTTCTTATTTCCCCAACCTTATTTACCCACCAACACGGGTGCACACAAGTTCACGTTTTGATAAAAGTTGTAGGTATTATCAACATTTTTGCAAATTTTTCGACCACATTTGGCACAAAGATAGCTGATGATAAGACCTTCCTATGCATCTTAATTTAGTCACCTCATCACAAAGGTCAAGGGTCACGGGAGGTTGACAGATGTGTGAAAAATTCTTACATTTTCAGAAGACATTAATTTTGCTGCTGCAGAAGCCACCCCTTGTCACAAAGGTCACACATGATTAAATCGGTCATACACGTGAGCCATAATGGCTTTGTCTTTCTTGTTCGTGCATGTTTTCTGTCTGGAACATTAATACCGTTTTCCCGTTTCTTAGTTTCTCGTCCGAACAAGCGTGATGAGATCGTTAATTCAACTGTACTCGTGTTAGTCATCATTTAACCGTCTATCACTTTTTCTTTTGCCTTGCTTGCAAAGATATTTTTGTTACAAATGAGTGAGATGATGCACCGTACTATTATAGATGTTGTCACTGCAAGACCAGGGCAGTGCTACACAGGAGTATAAAAAGACGTGCATCTTGATGTCGACTGCCGCTTGCATCCAGATGGCTCGCTCCGCGCAGAATGAACCAGAAATGGTATGGACACACTGAGATTATCTTCATGATCTTTTTGTTGTCGTCAGTGTGTTGTTCCTCATTTAGTTCGGTAATCAATACTTAACGGTACTTGCTTCGGTTTGACATTTCGGCTTTACACGTAGGGAACATTCTCAAATGTGTACATGCGTGGGCGCGTGTGTCTGTGCGGCGTATGTGAAAGTGTGCGTGTTCATAAAATCGTAGTCGTGTGATTATTATCTGAACATACAACCTGTACCTATTTATGAAGAGTTATGTGCTTGACGGATTGTTTCAGAAGTGTTTTCTCGAGGAAGCGCTGCATCACATTTCTGAAAACAAGTCACTTGACAACAGACTTCTGGGAAGTCCTTTGCCAAAAAGTAACATTATCCAGACCATAATAATATATCTTTACTGCATGTATTATGTATATGTTTCATTTAACTACCATGTGCTATTAGCTGCTCTGATTATTCAACTTAGCATGCTTTACGTACTTTGCGCATAACTCAGTCATATAAATTTTTGGCTCACGTGTGAAGCAAAAACAGTGAGTCTATTCCGGGCCAGTGGTCGTCCGTCCGACGTCTGTCGTCCGTCCGCCGTCGTTCGTCGTCCATCGTCCGTGGTAAACTTTAACGTTGGCATTTTCTTGGAGACTATTCAAGCCACAGTCTTCAAACTTGGCCTAAGGATATTTTGTGGCAAGTCCTTTCTAAACATACCAATTTGAGTAACCTCTCACAAGGGGTAAGGTCACAGGGGATGAGGAAATAGGTCAAAAATAGCTATATTTGGACATCATTTATTTTTTCTCAAATACTATTCACAACTTCAAACCCAAACTTGGTACTGAGATACCTGATGGTAAGACCTTTCTATGCATACTAATTTGGTTGATCCCTCGGAAAGGTCAAGGGTCACAAGAACTCAGGAAATGTGTCCAAAATAGTCATATTTTGACAAAAGATGTTTTTTTTTTCTCTCAAATACTATTCAGAACTTCAAACCCAAATTTGGTACAAATACCTGATGGTAAGACCTATCTATGTATTCTAATTTGGATGACCCCTCGGAAAGGCCAAACGTCACAGGAGCTCATGAAATAGGTCCAAAATAGCCATATTTTGACCAAAAAAAATTTTTTTTTTCTCAAATACTATTCACAATTTCAAACCCAAACTTGTTACAGAGATACCTGATGGGAAGACCTTTCTGTGCATATTAATTTGGTTGATCCCTCTGTAAGGTCATGGGTCACAAGAGCTCAGGAAATAGGTAAAAAAAATAGCCATATTTTGACAAAAGATGTTTGTTCTCAAATACTATTCACAACTTTAAACCCAAAGTTGGTACAGAGCTACCTGATGGTAATACCTATTTATGCATACTAATTTGGATGTCACAAGAGGCCGGCAAATGTGTGTAAAATGCAAACGTTTGATAAATTTGTAGGTATTGTCAACATTTTTGCAAAATGTTTCAATTAAATTTGGCACAAAGGTTGCAGATGATAAGACCTTCCTATGCATACTAATTTAATCGACTCATCGCAAAGGTCAAGAGTCACGGGGGGGGGGGGGGGGGGGGGGGGGGGGGCCGGGTTGACAGAGTGTGAAAAATGCTTACATTTTTAGAAAATATGGATTTTGCTGGTGCAAAAGCCAGCCCTTTACTTATTGTCATAAAGGTCACACATATGTAAATAGGTCATACACGTGAGCCATAATGGCTTTGTCTTGTTTCTACTATGGTTCATAAAAGTGAATTATGTAAATTCTAATGCATGAAAACTTACAGTAAGACACAAATGTGCGTATGATATTGTACAGCGGTTAAATTTGTCACTTTGTAATGTGCACAGTGCTTGGATTTCATACGCAAGACTCCATCCCGAACTTTATCATCTTCGTGCTGATCTGTGATTTTGCAGCCGTAAGGTCCAAAATCACAGACCATCACACACACGTATTAAATTTGTAATTCTTCCTAGAAAACAAGGAGCCAGCTCAAGTGATGCTGCTGTACGAGTTCGAAGCTTTGACCAAGTTAGGGGACTCACGAGCGGAGTCGGTGCTTGAGAGAGCTCTTGTCCTTCCAAACCCTGAACCCACACTGTTTGAATCCTTTGCAGGTACGCCGCAAGCGCGTGCTGGTCTGTGATTTGAACCTTATGGCTTGGAGCGGTAAGGTCCAAATCCAAATTCAGGGCACAAATATTATTTCCTTTTTTTTTAACATTCTCAATATTAAATTTATTTGATTGAAGAATGCTTTTTTTCGTGTGTGAGATTTGCGATTTAGTGTACTCTTTGATGTTAGATTTGTACGCTAGTGAGAGTTTGGCCTTAACGATCTGTAGTTAAGTCGCTTTTATTTATAGAAGAGACTATTTAGGATGGGACGCAGTGGAGCGAGGACTAAAACTGACAGTGAAGTAACAAGATACAAATTACGTCATGTCTAGCTACACAAACCTCGCTGTAGAGCGTACTTTTGGCGCAAAGCGCCGTATGTGTATGTGTGCATATGTAAACAAGAAAATCTCCGAAGTTTTCGTACTTAAAATTAGGGGAGATGTTTCATTAACGGGGCTTAGGAGAGCCTCCGAGCATTTTGAAATTGGATGTCTCATTGAAGAGTTAAGTGACCGTTTATAGGAAATCGGTTGACCCACATTTGAGTCCGTTATTTTCATTATATTCATTTGCAGTTTTGGATATAGCCAGATTGGATAAAGAGATTGGATGAGTTCGTTAGCCAGCGTTGTATCTTTCAGTATATTTTACGTGACATGAGTTTCACTTTCGCTTCAAGGCTTGAGAAAATGGTGACAAAACTAGAATTTCACAGTACAATTTCAGTCTTGATGTAATTTGTGTGAAATTAGGTTGACTTTACCTAGCTACATACTAAGTACACCTGCATGCTCTTCTGAAAGCGCGTCGATGTGTGTGTATGTGTGTGTGTGTGTGTGTGTGTGTGTGTGTGTGTGTGTGTGTGTGTGTGTGTGTGTGTGTGTGTTGTGTGTGTGTATGTTAGTGCGTGCGTGCGCGCTCCAAACATCTCCAAGAGGCATAGATCATCATGCGCCCTCCGGGCGTTTACGGATCTATGCCTCTTGGAGACGCACGCATGTGAGAGAGACAGCGAGAGAGAGAGAGAGAGAATTACGTCATATTAAGAGTATTGTGCCAAAGTCTGCGTGGTGACGAAGTTGTATCTTTTACGTCACCGCCACTGTCAAGTTTTTTTTTTTTACTGCTTTAATTTCTTTCAGAAAAGAATTAATGTTTTCTGAAATGGTACAAAGCTTGCTAATGAACTCATCCAATGTATTTCTCCAAACTAGCTATTTTAAAAATTTCAATTAAATATTACAACATTTACGGACTCTAATCTGTGTCAACCGACTTCTTATGAACGGTCTTTTATGTCTTCAATGAGACATCCAATTACAATATGCTCGGAGTCTGTCTTAGCCACCCCTTGAATAAAGTATTTCGCTAAATTCCAAGCTTGTTTGTAAATATCGGAGATTCTCATGCGCGCGCACACACACACACGCACATACGGCGATTCGCGCCAAAAGTACGTTCAGCAGCGAGGTTAGCGTAACTAGACATAACGCAATTTTTATCTTGTTACTTCAGTTGTCAGAGGTTTAGGCCTGCTTGCCTTTTACATCATTGACATGCTTTTAAATTCGCGCCACCGCGACCTATCCTAAAAAAGTCCCTTCTATAAATAGAAGGGACTTAACAATGACGCGTATGCACTGTGGCCATTACAGAGCTCATCGATTCATGGGCACATTTGCGAGGCTTTTTCAAATATATTTCAAAATCAGAAATCAGGTCAAAGACAACAGGTAGAGACGCTTGACAGCGAGTACAGCTCGCATATAAAAGAAACTTTGTGAGTTATGGCTTTGCGAGAAGAGACTTTGCGGGTTATGGTTCATCCCATCTTGTTTTAGTTAATTCTGGCGTTCAGAAACACATCGACCGTGATAGTTCAAGAGTATTTCCAGAACAGCTTGGCGCCTAGAGGAGACAAGCTATTCTGTCACCACCCTTGATTAATCCCGGTTGATCTATGTACTGTTGTAGTGTGTAAGAGGTTAACTGGTCAAAGACAGCAGGTAGAGTCCCTTGACAGCGAGTACTACTCGCATATAAAAGGGACTTTTTGAGTTATGGTTTTATTATAGAAGAGACTTTGCGGGTTATGGTGCATCCCATCTTGCTTTAGTTTAATTCTGGCTGAAGCCGCCCGTGTGTTCCAGTGACGTCTCGATGTGACCAAAAGCCATATAATATGGTCAGGATATTCTCCAGCGGATTGAGGGGCGCCTGGGGGGTAGTCCCTATTGCTATATGCACTTGGAACATGGGCAGTGGGCAGATGTTCACATCTGCACGGGACATAGACGACCCCGCCCTCCACGAGTCGCCTGCTGCCTTGCAGGCCTGGCCGCTTGGCTGCGGAAAGGCTAAGGGAGGAAACCCCTGACATCAAAGCCCCCGTGTCTCCGGGGAAGGCTTTTGAACCAGAGACTAGGACAAGGACAGTCTGATATAAAACCTACGACCCGAGGACCTCGATGCCATCGTCCCAGCTTGCTAGGCCATGGCAGATGAACCAAGGGTTTAAAGGGTGGGGCCAGTACTGCGCACACTGCACTCCACCAAAAAGCTCCACCGCGCAGGCTTTAGGAAACGTCCACGGACCATGACACTGACCATTCCAAGTCCTGTAGCGACGGGCGAGGGGCGAAACGGCAGGTGAAAGATGTCACTGGAAGCCGCAGTCTCAAACCTGCATGCAGGCGGTTCAGGATATTGGTCGCCTGATGTTGACCTGGGGATGACAACATCACTCGGCACACCCTGAACGACCAAGCAGCCTTCTCTAGGGACAGCACTGCTTGCTCCACACGGAGAGGGGCCTAGAAAAGGTGGCCTAACCAAAGCTCGTCCCCTCGTAACCCCAGTTGGCTAGCCGCGGTCAACGGGCATCTTCTCCTGCGGTCAAAAAACAAGAAAGAATAACGGATCCACTCTCATGACGACCACGACCGGACTCAACGTAGCATGCTGGAACGTCCGAACCATGCTCGACAAAGCAGACAGCGGACGCCCTGAACGTCGCTCCGCCCTCATTGCCCATGAATTGCGGAGGTTAAACATCGACATCGCCGCGCTCAGCGAAGTACGCCTTCCGGACGAAGGCAGCCTCCAAGAACTTGGTGCTGGGTACACCCTCTACTGGTCAGGCAGGCCTGCATCAGAAAGACGGCTCTCAGGCGTGGGTTTCATGGTCAAGACATCCATTGCGACTAAGCTGGAAAACCTACCAACGGGCCACTCAGACCGCATCATGTCCATGCGCCTCCCACTGAGACACCAGCAACACGTCACCCTTCTCAGTGTGTACTCCCCAACCCTCCTGGCAGAGCCTGCTGAAAAGGACAAGTTTTACACTGACCTGCGCAGCCTCCTACAGAGTACCCCTGCAGACGACAAAGTCATCATCCTTGGCGACTTCAACGCCAGAGTGGGCCAGGACTCTGAAGCCTGGAAAGGAGTCCTCGGCAAGCATGGCGTGGGGAACTGCAATGACAATGGCCGCCTACTGTTGGAGTTCTGTGCGGAGCAGCAACTGGTCATCACCAACACTACTTTTCAGCAAAAGGACAGTCGAAAGACCACCTGGATGCATCCTCGCTCCAAACACTGGCACCTTATCGACTATGTCCTAGTGCGTCAGAGGGACCGCAGTGACGTCCTCCTCACCAGAGTGATGCCCAGCGCAGAGTGCCACACTGACCACCGCCTTGTCCGCTGCAAACTCAGGCTCCACTTCAGGCCAAAACCCAAGAAATGGGGGCCCCCCAAGAAAAAGCTTGATGTTGCCAGCCTTCAGCGTGACGATGTGAAAGCCGCCTTTCAGACAGATTTACAGCGCAGGCTCAAAGACACAGCGGACCCAGTAGACTCCTCCCCTGAAACACTTTGGGAACAACTGAAAACTGCTATTGCAAAATCCTCTGCAGAAGTCTTGGGTTTCGCCAGAAAGAAGAACAAAGACTGGTTTGACGAAAACGATGTAGAGATCCAGGAACACCTAGCAAAAAAAAAGAGCCGCCCATCAGGCCCACCTAGCCCAGCCTTCCTGCCCTGTGAAGAAGTCTGCCTTCCGCCTCGTCTGCAGCAGTCTCCAGCGCAAGCTCAGAGATCTCCAGAATGAGTGGTGGACCAGACTTGCACAGAGGACCCAGCTTTGTGCTGACAATGGTGACTACAGGGGCTTCTACGAAGCACTGAAAGCAGTGTATGGCCCCAGGCACCTGGTACAAAGTCCCCTGCGAAGCGCGAATGGCCAGGCACTCCTCACAGATAATACCTCCATCTTGAACCGCTGGTCGGAATACTTTCAGAGCCTCTTCAGCGCTGAGCGCACTGTTCAAGAAGCAGTGGTCCTACAAATCCCACACCTCCCAGTAAAGGTTGAGTTGGACGAACCGCCCACCGCTGAAGAGACCCTCACAGCCATCCACCAGCTCAAGAGTGGCAAAGCAGCAGGCATTGATGGAATACCGCCAGAGATCTGGAAACATGGAGGCACAGCACTGCACAACAAGCTCCATGACCTCTTTCTCTGCTGCTGGGAGGAAGGAACACTACCAAAAGATCTCCGTGATGCAGTCGTTATCACCCTGTACAAGAACAAAGGCGAGAAGTCTGACTGTTCCAACTATCGGGGAATTACCCTGCTGTCCATTGCTGGGAAAATCCTTGCAAGGCTGCTCCTGAATCGGCTGGTACCTGCCATCGCTGAAGACCAACTCCCAGAGGGCCAGTGTGGCTTCAGAGCAAACAGGACCACCACCGATATGGTCTTTGTGCTGAGACAGCTACAGGAGAAGTGCCGCGAGCAGAACAAAGCGCTGTACGTAACATTTGTCGACCTAACAAAAGCGTTCGACACTGTGAGCAGGCAAGGCATGTGGCAGATCCTGGAGCGACTTGGCTGTCCCCCAAAGTTCCTCAACATGATTGTCCAGCTACACGAGGACCAGCAAGGCCAGGTCAGACTCAACAATGACCTCTCAGAACCATTCCCTATTCTCAACGGCGTAAAGCAGGGCTGCGTGCTGGCACCGACCCTCTTCACCATCTTTTTTAGCATGATGTTGAAGCAGGCCACAGTGGACCTCGATGATGACGATGCAGTGTACATCAGGTATCGTCTCGATGGCAGCCTGTTCAACCTCAGACGACTGCAGGCCCACACGAAAACCCTAGACCAACTGATTCGTGAGCTGCTTTTTGCTGATGATGCTGCCCTCGTTGCACACACAGAGAGAGCCCTGCAGCGCATCACGTCTTGCTTCGCAGATGCTGCCCAGCTCTTTGGACTCGAGGTCAGTCTGAAAAAGACAGAGGTCCTCCATCAGCCGGCACCCAAGACAGTGTATCGCCCTCCTCACATCACCATTGGCGAATCTGAACTAAAGTCAGTGCACCAGTTTACTTACCTTGGCTGCATTATCACGTCGGACGCCAAGCTGGACAAGGAGCTTGACAGCAGGCTGGCAAAAGCGAACAGCGCTTTCGGGCGACTTTTCAAGCGGGTGTGGCACAATCAACAGCTGAAAACAGGCACCAAGATCAGCGTGTACAGAGCTGTGGTCCTCACCACCCTGCTGTATGGTTCCGAGTCCTGGGCCCTCTACCGCAGCCAACTACTACTCCTCGAACGCTTTCACCAGCGCTGCCTGCGTACCATCCTGGGCATTCACTGGAGTGACTATGTCACCAACGTCGAGGTCCTTGAACAGGCTGAAACTGTGAGCATCGAGGCTTTGCTGCTGCGGACACAGCTCCGCTGGGCGGGGCATGTCTCCAGGATGGAGGATCATCGCCTACCAAAGATCACCCTGTTCGGCGAGCTTGCTACTGGACACCGTGACAGAGGGGCACCAAAGAAGAGATACAAAGACTGTCTCAAGAAGTCACTTAGTGCCTGCCAAATCGACCACCACCAGTGGTCTTCGCTTGCTGCGGACCGTGACACCTGGCGCTCCACCATTTACAAGGCAGCTGTCTCCTTTGAGGACTCTCACAGAGCTAGCCTTAAGGACAAGCGGCTCAGGAGAAAAAACAGAGATGCCGCAGCTCAGAACCCCGGCCATACCTTCCCCTGCAGCCACTGCGGTCGAACCTGCCTGTCTCGGATTGGCCTCCGCAGCCACGAACAAGCCTGCAGACGTCGTGGGAAACTCCTATAAAATCTTCGTTCGCGAAGTCAAGCCAAGAGAGAGAGAGATGCACTTGGAATTCCATGGCATTAGCACAGCAAGAGCATTCTCAGAATTGAAATTTATATATATATATATATATATATATATATATATATATATATATATATATATATATATATATATATATATATATATATATATATATATATATATATATATATATATATAGCTCGCATATAAAAGAAACATATATATATATATATATATATATATATATATATTTCTTTTATATGCGAGCTGTATATATATATATATATATATATATATATATATATATATATATATATATATATATATATATATATATATATATATATATATATATATATATATATATATATATATATATATACAGCTCGCATATAAAAGAAACATATATATATATATTATATATATATATATATATATATATATATATATATATATATATATATATATATATATATATATGTTTCTTTTATATGCGAGCTGTATGTGTATATATATATATATATATATATATATATATATATATATATATATATATATATATATATATATATATATATATATATAATTTTTCAATAAATTCTGAGAATGCTGTGCTAATGCCATGGAAATCCAGGCTGGTAAGCTTGCATTGTGTCATCAGGACATCAGCTGTCCTTTTGTGACTGCATCGCTTATTAGATCTTTTGAGCCTTCCACTGAACACCTACTACATAAGGTAATAGGGACTACACCCCCAGGCGCCCCGCAACCCGCTGGAGAATATCCAGTCCTCCCCCCCCCCCGAGAGGGGAGGCTAGTGCATGAATATTCCCAAACAGATCTTGGACCTGCTGGATAGATTTAAGATTTTGCCGCCTACGACCGGTTTCGACCCAAGGTGGGTCTCATCAGGTAGGCATACGGCGTAACCTGAAATTGCAAACACAACGCATATACTAGAAGCCGCCTCCAGAATTTGACTGGTAGCAACCACTAGTCCATCGTGGATTGCATCCCTAAAGCTTTATGGGGTGTTGCAGTGGAAGAAGACTGACTAATTTTGAAAAGGCAACACCTAGGCAATTTTGTGGTACAATTATTCATTACTTATAACAAAGGCGTCGCCCAAGCCAAAAAATGCACTCAATCAGAGTAGCTGCAAGGGACATAATTTTTCAATAAATTCTGAGAATGCTGTGCTAATGCTATGGAAATCCAGGCTGGTAAGCTTGCATTGTGTCATCAGGACATCAGCTGTCCTTTTGTGACTGCATCGCTTATTAGATCTTTTGAGCCTTCCACTGAACACCTACTACATAAGGTAATAGGGACTACCCCCAGGCGCCCCGCAACCCGCTGGAGAATATCCAGTCCTCCCCCCGAGAGGGGAGGCTAGTGCATGAATATTCCCAAACAGATCTTGGACCTGCTGGATAGATTTAAGATTTTGCCGCCTACGACCGGTTTCGACCCAAGGTGGGTCTCATCAGGTAGGCATACGGCGTAACCTGAAATTGCAAACACAACGCATATACTAGAAGCCGCCTCCAGAATTTGACTGGTAGCAACCACTAGTCCATCGTGGATTTCATCCCTAAAGCTTTATGGGGTGTTGCAGTGGAAGAAGACTGACTAATTTTGAAAAGGCAACACCTAGGCAATTTTGTGGTACAATTATTCATTACTTATAACAAAGGCGTCGCCCAAGCCAAAAAATGCACTCAATCAGAGTAGCTGCAAGGGACATAATTTTTCAATAAATTCTGAGAATGCTGTGCTAATGCCATGGAAATCCAGGCTGGTAAGCTTGCATTGTGTCATCAGGACATCAGCTGTCCTTTTGTGACTGCATCGCTTATTAGATCTTTTGAGCCTTCCACTGAACACCTACTACATAAGGTAATAGGGACTACCCCCAGGCGCCCCGCAACCCGCTGGAGAATATCCAGTCCTCCCCCCGAGAGGGGTGGCTAGTGCATGAATATTCCCAAACAGATCTTGGACCTGCTGGATAGATTTAAGATTTTGCCGCCTACGACCGGTTTCGACCCAAGGTGGGTCTCATCAGGTAGGCATACGGCGTAACCTGAAATTTCAAAATTAGTCAGTCTTCTTCCACTGCAACACCCCATAAAGCTTTAGGGATGCAATCCACGATGGACTAGTGGTTGCTACCAGTCAAATTCTGGAGGCGGCTTCTAGTATATGCGTTGTGTTTGCAATTGCGGTCGAACCTGCCTGTCTCGGATTGGCCTCCGCAGCCACGAACAAGCCTGCAGACGTCGTGGGCAACTCCTATAAAATCTTCGTTCGCGAAGTCAAGCCAGAGATATATATATATATATATATATATATATATATATATATATATATATATATATATATATATATATATATATATATATATATATATATATATATATATATATATATATATATATATATATATATATACATACAGCTCGCATATAAAAGAAACATATATATATATATATATATATATATATATATATATATATATATATATATATATATATATATATATATATATATATATATATATATATATATAATGTGTGTGTTTGTGAACCCCGTCTTATGTGGACAGCGCTGGCAATTGAGCCCCCAGCCAACCAGCCTCGACTTAGGATGCGTTCACTGAAGGTTGCCATCCACACGCACCTACAAGCATCTGAGCCGGACTTTTCGAAATGCAGGCAACCTAACCAAAATATTCGTATTTATTTTTTCGTTCGTTTGTTCGTTTGTGTTAGCTTTGGGTGTAAACATGTTGGCAAAGTGAGTGTCTCTGTATTATTTTGTCAGTCTGACGAACGTAACAATCATTTTGATTTGATCTTATAAATACAGTACAATACAATATAACACAACACAATACAAACCAATACATTACAACAGTGACACTTTATTCCGCACACACATGAACAGAAAAAGGGTCAGTCATAATTTATTAGTGTACACTCGCCGACAGAACGCCAGAACTGAGACCTCGTCAGCTAGAGGCGAACACTGCAAAACACAAGATCTCTGCGTCTTCCAGATAGGTACCACGAGCAGATCCGGAAGAGACAGGGATCTAGGGGCTCCGGCCCGGGAAGCCCCTCCCCCTCTCGTCAAACCCTTGTCTCACTCTCTCTCTCAAAGAAAAATGTGATCGTGCTTGGTTATTGAGGACATTCGCAGATAAAGTTTTACGGTGGATCTATGTGTCGTGTCTGAATGACAGTTTTGTTCACTATTTTATTGTGCAGCAAAGCAATACACCTTTTGATACAGCAGAGTCTGGCCTGCAACGAGGAAGAGGCATTTACCTACTTCAAGGAGACGGCAGATATTCTGGACAAGAAAGCGCAGGTCCTTAATATTTCCATGGGTTTTATGGACTATTCTGCTGTTAGTGCATGCTGGAGCCTGTTGCATTTTCGCTTTTGAGGCGAATCACATTTTACGATTTTAATTATTTTGACATAAAATTAAATTCACCAACACTAGAACTCCTAAATCAAGAAATTTACAAATTCCGGCGTTTATTTTGCGCGAAATTGAAACTGAATACAATGTAAGGCGTTTTCGTACATCGTAAGCATATGATGCTTTCAGGGAAAGTATCCGCCAATGGAAACGGTCTGGCTCATGACCAAAGCCTGGAACACTGGGATACGCCACTTCTGGTTTGTTCGCGAACGTTTTTAACCCTTTGTCTGCCGGTAGCGCTTTTTGTCGCGATAATTCCTGCAGGAATCATCGCGACAGAAAGCGCAATACCGACAGTCAATGGGTTAACAACGCTGCATGCGTATGTGTGCATATGTATGTAAGCCGTAAGGTCCAAATCACAGACCAGACGACTTTGTTCTTGTTTATAGGTTTGTAGGTCTACTGTGTGGTAAAGGTCGCAATTTGCTACCCGGCAGTCCAGAACTTCCAATAAAATGGTGAAACTACTACAGACTAAATAAATGCGTTTACTACCGCGCATGTTATTACTGCTTTACTGTACTTATGACACATTTAATCCCCCTCCCCCAACCCCTGAGAACTGCAAAACTACAGTTGACTATGTATTACATTTGTCATATGGCCTTGGCTCAGATTTACTGTAGAGGGCCCGTTTTTTGCACCCGCTAACTTTCAGACGAGATTAAAGTACTTTAAACTTGTCGAAGTTTAAAAGTAATGACGGCTTCTTTCAAACGAAAGGCTGAAGTTAGCAGAGCTTTTTTTTTGTCCAAATTTAAAAAAAAATAATTGATGAATTTTCTTTTCTTTTGTGTTTTCGGCGCCGCGTGCGACCGCTAATTTTGTGACACGGTTATCAGTAAGCTGATTTATCAACAGCAACGAAAATTGTGTACCTGCCGCTTTTGCAGCACAGCAAGAGTCCGTAGTCTCCCCCAAAAAACTTCGGTTTTGAAATTGTGTCGCTTAAAACGCGTGCCACGATCGATTTTTCTACCGGATAATTTATGGTCGTAAAAAAAAAAAGGGTGGTCTATATTCACAATGACGATTGACACCCCCCCCCTCTCCCCTCCCCCCCCCTCCCCCCCCAAAAAAAAAAATAATAAAAAAATAATAATAATAATAAATAAATAATAATAATAATAGTAAATAAATAAAAATAATAAATAAATATTATAAATAATAATTTAAAAAAATATACCTGATGCAGACTCGTTGGCTATCAGACTGGAAAAAACAAATATCTTCGCCTTTTACAGGACAAAAAAAGCAATGCGGCCTGCCACTTGCGTTCTGTTGTAATCAGAATGTTATGACCTTTTTGGCTCACGTGCGAAGCAAAAGTGAGTATGTTTTGGGCCAGTGGTCGCCCGTCTGTCGTCCGTCCGCCGTCGTCCGTGGTAAACTTTAACGTTGGCATTTTCTCGGAGACTATTCAAGACACATTCTTCAAACTTGACCCAAGGATACTTTGTGGTAAGACCTTTCTAAACATACCAATTTGAGTGACCTCTCACAAAGGTCAAGGTCACAGGGGATCAGGAAATAGGTCAATTTTTTTTCTCAAATACTATTCACAACTTCAAACCCAAACTGACTTGGTACAAAGATACCTGATGTTAAAGTGCCTCTGATGTCAGTTTTTGAAGTAAAATTGCATTGGTAGACTGTTAAATTCTGATTCTAATGATACAAGTCATTTCGCTCTAAGGTGAACCGATCAGCCGTTATGATTGAAGAAAGGATCAGAGAAGCTCGATTTTCCGATCACTGACGGAAACGCTACGGAAAGACCCGAGCAATGGCGGCAATCATGGTGGCAGACATCTTTCTAAAAGTCCCACAACTCTTACTATAAATTTCTGACGTTTCTTCCGGTCACGTTATATATTTAAATTGGGCAGATCAAGGCAGTGCAAGGACCGGTGTTTTTTTTTAAATAATTTTTGCCTTGTTTGAAAATTTGTAGTAGGGCTGAATGTTGGAATTTGCTAGAAATTTCTGGTTAGCTGAGAGGAGATATGTTTGGTGCTTTGATTCATACCATCCTGAGCTTATCCAGTGGACAATTGTGGGCCTATGTTGAGTTGCCGTTTACGTAGTGATTTGAGGGGCACGCTGATTTCAGCTGTGCTTGGGTGTGGGGTTGCTAAGGAATCATGTTCATAGCCAAGAAATGAGACTGTCAATGTGCTGTTTTTTGTGTTATTTTGTGCATGGCAAATGTGCAGCTGGTGGACGGTATTTTTTAGGGGATTGAAATATTAGGGGATGCCTGGGACTGACTATGGCTAAGAGACTGGACAGTACGGAAATGGCACTGTGTTCCGTGGCCTTCCGGTCACGGTCAGGTGGCGGCAAATAGCACACCTATCTCTTTGAACCTGAAATTCCGGCTGGTCAGCAAGTAAGACGTGTTGGACAACAGAACGACAAACTTTGCAGCGTCTGCAAAGCACATACTGGTAAGTGTGTCGGAGAAGCGTCGCCTTACCGATAGATTGAGAGGTAGACGGGCCGGTCTCTAATTACTGTCTAACAGACGGCATTCGGTAGCATGGCACCGCTACGTCAGGCTGTATCAAAAGATTCAAGATATTCGTACAGCAACTGATTTTGCGGAAAAAAGAGTGTTTCTTATAGACCATGATTTTTACGACAACGATGAACAGCGCTCTTACATTCTCAGGCAACGGCAACCACTTGTTATTATCAGAAGTGTATGTTCTATGCCATTGCCACGGTATGAAGACTGCTGGAGGCAAATTGTCCAGCACTCAGTTTAAACTTATAATGAGCACCTTTAGCCCAGACATGGATGAGAAGCCGTAGAAACAATTCATGTTCACTTTCGAAGTGCACAATCGACTTCAAGGCTAATGTGTTTTGACAACTGCACAGAAATTCCTGGCAGTGACGTCATGTCCCCGATTTGTGTATGGCAACATAAAATGTGATGACGCGGAATGGAATGCTGTTTCGATCCAACCCCGGTTCAACCCAGCTTTGGACCAGGGTTCAACTGTACCCTGCTCCAACCCAGGTTGAGTCAAGTGTAAACACTCCATCCCAGGTTTGGGTACAATCCAGGTTGATGTGCAAACAGCCTCAGCCTCAGATGTATAATTACCTACTGAACTGGCTTGATTATATTAGATGAGAGTTTTCCTTCCAATCACCCAGATTATTTTTCTGAATAAGCATTGATTTGTTAAATCTGGAAAATAATTTTTGGTCGTTTTATGTTTACACTACCATATATGTGGGCAATAGTTATTTTTTAGACATGACAACAAATTTTGCTCACGATATTTATGTATGTATTGAGGACGGATTACACTGATTAAATTTTTTTTTAAAAGAGCATGTCCCACGATTTCACTGTACATGCAATGTTGAAAGGAAGAAATGCTTTAATTCACTAATTGACGGTACATGTACATGTATTGTAATGTAATTTTGCTCAGTCAAACTCAGAACCCTGACCAGACCTTCCCCTGCAGCCACTGCGGTCGAACCTGCCTCTCCCGGATTGGCCTCCGCAGCCACGAAAATGCCTGCAGACGACGTGGGCAAGCCCTATAGAATCTTCGTTCGCGAAGTCAAGCCAAGAGATAATTAAAACACAGGCTGCATGCATACCCTACAAAAATGACTAAGAACAAACCAATTGACCACGTTGTGTAGGTATCCACATGGATTTGCATTACAAGTATTATGTATAGCATGTATATGCATCGTGATGATCTGACAAGCAATGCAGTCATATTATCACAGGAAAACACATCTGGTGTAGCTGGCATAAAAAGAACTGGTATGCTGCATTGATCATATTTATAAGTTACCACTCAAATTAAAATGGCATCCTTCTTGAAACTAATACTAACAAACCTTACCATATCTACATGCAGTTGGATTATATGATTGTTTTGTTTTGAAACTAAACTATCAAAACTTACAAAATTGATGTAACATGATCATGTATTTAGATCAGATTTGCAACAATCATATCACATGAACAAAAAAAAAAAAAATACCCAAAAACATCGAACACAAAACATGACACAAAAGGGGGGTGCGGGTGGTAGTTAAAAGCAGTGACAGATAGGCGAGTTTTGATACTTGACATGATTCGTTATGCAGTTGGTACATGCTAAAATTATCATCATACGGACAGGGGATACATTTCAGATACTTGGCAAACACACAGTTGCTGTGGTAAATGTACTACATCAATCTGAAGTGTGTCTACCGTGAGAAATACACATAAACGGAGTACATACTGAACACATTCTTCGATATCGTTTCGTCTATCGTCCTCTGATTTGAAGTATCAAAAGAACTAATCGATTCAACCGTGCTCCTGACAAGTTCCGGATGTGTACGTACGAAACAACGGACTTTTCTCGCCGTCAGTATCGTCCGCTACTGTTTCCAATGTAAACATTTACTTTTACTCAGTTACTTTCAACTGTTTAGCGAAATTAAAAAATATATGTATCACATAGCTTCACCAAAGACAATGAGGCTGAACGTAACCAGGGAAGAACCAGTCTTGCTTGCTGGCACCCCGTTGGAGGAGGAGGAGTCCTTCACCTATCTCGGGAGCATCATAGACAAAAAAGGCGGCACTGATGCAGATGTCAGAGCACGAATCGGTAAAGCCACAGCAGCCTTTCTCCAGTTGAAAAAAAGTGTGGAGTTCCAGAGAGCTGTCACAACACACCAAAGTCCGGATTTTCAACTCCAACGTAAAAGCAGTTCTCCTATATGGAGCAGAGACTGGAGATTGACAAAAACCACTGTCAACAGAGTACAGATCTTCATAAACAGTTGCCTTAGAAGAATTTTGAAAATCCACTGGCCAGAGAAGATCAGCAACGTCAGACTCTGGGAGAGAACAGAGCAGATAACAGCAGAGAATGAAATTGGGCGAAGAAGATGGGGATGGATTGGTCACAGTCTGAGAAAGCCAGCTTCCAGTATCACTAGGCAGGCATTGTCATGGAACCCCCAGGGAAAGAGGAAAAGAGGTAGGCCGATAAACTCCTTGCGTCGAGACCTCCAAGCAGACGTCAAGAGACTGGGAACCACCTGGAGTAAAATCGAAGAAGAAGCACAGGACAGGAGTTGCTGGAGGTCTCTCGTCGACGGCCTATACCCGGGTAGGTGTGACAGGCGTAAGTAAGTAAGTATACCTTCACCAACTCGTTCTTCCCGTCGAGTAGAACACCATCAGGCAACGGACAACTGAGAAGCACGTTTAGAACACAATTCATTAGTATTTTTTCTAAAGCAGACAAGCAAACAAGTCTATACAATTTGCAACTTATCTTGTCAGTGTAGACTAGGACAGTCCAGTTCACATGATGAAGAACTAAAAATAACGCAATATGGCCTAGCAGCGTCCGCGCATCAGCCGCCATCTTAAGAGGATACCATAGTCATCAGATAGTAGCGAAATAGTGTTTCAACACGTTTTTCTTCGTTTTATTCCTCTTTGGAAACAAACAAAAACAAATTCTGGTGAGCGGTTTCCTACAGTGATCTCAAGATTTGCTGTTATTGCTTATAGTACGTCTGGACTTTCCTGACATTACAAAAGCAGCGATTTCCCTATGAGCGCATAGTCCCGTATCCTCACAAGATGGCCGCCACGACTGGCGTGATGATGTCAGCTTCCCCGAGCCCTGTGGCGTATCCGTGATGTGCCGCATAAAATATATGCAGGAAAAAAATGTTTAGAAATATTTACATCGTTAGCAAGCAGCTTGAGGACTGAGATAGCGGCGGCTGACTGCACTGGATGGCCTCGTGAATAAAAGCATGAACAGGCAAACATCGGTCAGCCTTATTTGAGGCCAATCACTGTGAAACTACCCGCTGAAGCATCGGGGATAGAAAATTGTCACTTCCCGTTTCTAAAATGGTAGCGCCCATGTAAGGGGCATCTAAGCGATTGTACCGTGCCGTTTTGCCGGATGTGCCAGAAAGTTATTTCCCATTGCAACTTCACCTGCATGTCAACGGTGTTTTCTCCGCGTACAGACCCTGCATCGTAATTTCGACAGCATCAAAAAGACTTTTGAAGACATAACGGAAACAAAATTTTAGTAACTTTGGGCATGAAAATTTGACATTAGTCACACTTTAAGACCTTTCTATACGTACTAATTTGGTTGATTCCATGGAAAGGTCAAGGGTCACAAAAGCTCAGGAAATAGGTGAAAAATAGCCATATTTTGACAAAAGATGTTTTTTCTCAAATACTATTCACAACTTCAAACCCAAACTTGCTACAGAGATACCTGATGGTAAGACCTATCTATGCATACTAATTTGGATGACCCCTCAGAAATGTCAAGGGCTCAGGAAATAGGTCCGAAATAGCCATATTTGGACAAAAGATGTTTTTTCTCAAATACTATTCACAACTTTAAATCCAAACTTGCTACAGAAATACCTGATGGGAAGACCTTTCTATGCACACTAATTTGGTTGATCCCTCGGAAAGGTGAAGAGTCACGAGAGCTCAGGAAATAGGTCAAAAATAGCCATATTTTGACAAAAGATGTTTTTTTCTCAAATACTATTCACAACTTAAAACCCACTTTTGGTACAGAGATACCTGGTGGTAAGACCTGTCTATGCATACTAATTTGGATGACCCCTAGGAAAGGTCAAGGGTCACAAGAAGCTGGCAAATGTGTGTAAAATGCTGATTTTTGATAAAATTTTAGGTATTCCCAAAGTTTTGTAAATGTTTCAACCAAATTTGATACAAAGATAGTTGATGATAAGACCTTCCTATGCATACTAATTATTCGACTCATCACAAAGGTCCATGGTCAGGGGTGGTTGACAGATGTGTGAAAAATGCTTACATTTTCAGAAAACATGGATTTTGCTGCTGCAGAAGCCAGCCCTTGTCACAAAGGTCACACATATGTAAATCGGTCATACACGTGAGCCATAATGGCTTTGCCTTTCTTGTTTTTTAAAGTGGAGGAATTCGGAACTAGGCAACCTACTCTTATATTTTTACGCTCGAGCGTTGTTCATTCCCGCCAACGTATGTGGAAGCATCCGGAAGGAAAAATGTCTACCATCGGCGGAGAAAATTCAGGAATGTTTTTGTTGCAAGTCGTCTTGTATGAAGTATGTACTGAAAAAAGCAAGCATTTCTTTCGCTGTTTTGTTGAGAGAACTTCGTAAGCTTCTTCATTTTGTTGATTTTGACGAAAGTTTCAGACGTAGCAATGTATTTCAAAGGTATTGTCTAAGTTTCTGACGCTTCCACAGTCGAATATCAACATAAAAAAGGTTTTATCGAGGTACCCGAACTGTCTTTGTTGTGAAGATTTTGTGCACAATACACTTAAGTATAATTTTAATCTTCTCGATCACTAAGAGTTAGAATGAAAGCAATTGCTATTGTACACAAAATAGTTGAATTTCGTCAAGCATCAACTGCACCCCTGCTGATTTTGGGTTCAACGGAGGTTGTAAGTAACATCACAACATCCAATCTTCCCATCCTTTAAGCATTTTCATCATTTGGTTGAAATTTACCCAAGACGATCATGGATGTGGCCATACGACTTTTTTAGGATTTCAGAATCTAATAAAACATAATACCTGACAGGCCTCAGGTCATTTTGAGGCATTTTGCAAAAATAAATATTAAATGAGAGATGTGCATAACTTTACTACAAGCGTTGTATTCAGTGGTGTGAGTTTAGGTACACATCATCGTAATATGAAATATTTTTGTTGTGGAAGAGATGACATCATGTTTTTACAGTACTGCATTAGTTATCATGAGTTCCACACAAGGTCATACATACTGATGCAGTTCGAAGCTAAAAATACTTTCTTTAACCATGGAAAACTGCCAAACACTAGTCAGTTTGTTGCAAAATTATGTACTCAGCCAGTTGTCCACCATTTTTCCGCATACTCTCTCTCTCTGTGTCCCCCCTCCCCCCCCCCTCCACCCCCACCCGAGTATTAGAGAGATCATTTTCTTTTGAAAATTGGTAAATGTTGTCAAGTTATGTACACTTTCTTCTTCCTAAGAATGTTCAGTTTCTTTGGGGTCCGAAAACTTTGCTTTCACTCTAGCTGATAAAATTATTGAACACTTGTCAATGTGCTTTTTGTATGAGCTTCTCTTGGCCTTATTGCTGTGGAAAGATGTGCACTAAACTTTTGTGACGGCGTAAATGGTTATGTACACAATGCTAACTGTTTGTGCAGTGAAATAACAGAAATAAAGGTTTTATCATCACAAAAAATGCCACAGGATGGGGCGTCTTGTTTTGAATTTGATGTGTGATATGTCGGTACCTTTAAATATGGAATTTAAAATTTTGGATTTGGAGTGTCACAACTTCTTGACAGTATATCTGAGCAAGGGCCATATTCAAGTCACTTGTCTTTCGCTCGCCATTATCATACAAAGTGCAGACATTACGATAGGATAATTTATGTAAATTGTCTTTTCGATAACCTTTGCATGACATGCTGTTGGTTGGTTTGTACAGCTGCGGCAGTTACCAAGAAGCAGAACGTTGGTGCGCCATGAGCATGCGGCTCCTACCACACGTGGACACCTTGCGGGATGCATACGAAGAGCAGGTATCTATAAGCATAAATTCTATAGTGGGTGCACTGAGAATGCTTGATGTAGTTAGGCGTCAGTCATGTCTTTTACGTACAGCGGCGGTAGCTACGAGAGATGGATGTACTACTATGATGTTAAAGTGATCAGCTCCAAGGCAGACTCGGATTCAGTGCCAAAATTTGCCTATTAAACGGGGTTTTAAATGATGTCTTCTCAGTTTAATTAACGTTTCTACCCTTCTTTTCACAATCTATTGATAAGGCACACGTAATATCGGTTTTCTGCTGCCCCTGGCTTGAGTCTTTCAAACTTAACTACGTACAAATAAAAATAAGAGCATAAAGTGAGTTTCATTTTACGACGCTCAAATTTGCTAAGTTAAGTTTTCCCTTTTGTGCAGTAGTATCATTGTAAGACATAATAAGAACATTTATGAAGGACATATTGACGACAAATTAAACCTTTAATTATTGCCAGGAGCAGGTCACTTTAACTTATACTTATTGTCTTTTCGGTTCAAGCCGAGGGTAGTTCCTGATTAGATCGCGCATTTAGGCGCCAATCTAATCGGGCACTACGTTTGATCTACGGTCTTATATATATATATATATATATATATATATATATATATATATATATATATATATATATATATATATATATATATATATATATATATATATATATATATATATATATATATATATATATATATATATATAAGACCAGGAAACAAAATCATTCAGCTAGTTCAGTCCGGTTAAGATGGGATCCCTGCACTCGGAAAAGCCCATACGCGCTTCACGCCGCCCATCAAAAGTCTTCCTAGAGGTCCGTTCGATATCGTGCTTATATTGGTCTGGCTATGGCTCTCTCATGTATCTGCAACGTTCGCTGTCTTTCTCCACGCCTCTGCTCCAGTGGCGATCGACCATGGATCTGATCCTGAAAATGTTTTCTCGTGTTTCTCATCGCGTCTGGTCTTTCCATCCGAATGGCCTGTGTGATTTCTACTTTGCCAGCAAAGGTGCACTCGCCGACAAAACGCCAGAAGACCTCGTCATTAAAAGTGCCCGCTCGATCATTGCCCAAGACTCCAGCATGTCCTTGGCAGTAGATCCACATAAGTCCTCTGAGTTATATGTTAGCCAGTGCCAGTTTGGGCTACCAATTCCTGCGTCGATTTTTTTTTTTTTTTTTTTTTTTTTTTTTTGCAGCCGGCAGAAATTTTGAGTCTGTGAGAATGATGGCTTGACTGATTTGGTTATTATACAGCGTAGCAACCCAATGCAGAGCGCGAGTCACCGCCTCTATTTCCATTGTTAGGCTTGAGGTTTTGGCTGTGTACACTGCACTGTCTTACATAGCATCAAGTGATGTCAGTCCCTGTGGTTGACCCATCTCCCTAGGGTTGGTAGTTATTTTCCTCAGGATCAAGCATCTCAACACAGTCAGAAAACTGTCTGCAACAGATACTGCTGACAGTATTTGTATGGGTCTTTTGTGTACTATCTTAGAGCTTTATGGTGTAAGTACAATGCCGAATGTCGAAATTTATCGTTTGCAGGATATATTGTTTTTGTACCCGAGTCGCGGACTTATCGTCTGCATCGGCCTTGTTTTGAATTAATATGCATATTTATGAGCCTACGTGACAAGGCAGAACCCGGCCGACTTCAGTGTATCGCAATGCACTATATTCGAGCAATATGCACATAGCTAATGAGGTGAAGGTCGTTTGACGAAAGCGAGGCTGGGCAGGATTGTCATCACATGGCGGGGCTACTACCAGTAGTAAAGTGTCGACCAAAGGCCAACTTGAGACGATCGTCCTGTGCCTAGGTGTTTTGATGTTGAAGTATTTCTAGGTCAATATTTACATTTTGTAGTTGACCAACAAAGACGATACACGTTTTTATTACAATGACAATTGTTGTTGCAACTTTACTTTATCAATCACGGCAGTGCGTTCAAGTTATATTTGTTAATGCAAGCCGGCATGTATTGCGTTTGTTGGCCAACTACAAAATGTAAACATTTGACTTGTTCTACAAATATTTAACATTTATAAAAACTCGTGATGATTTTTTTTAAATAGATGTAAATGTTGTTATTATTATTATATACAGCAATGTGGCAACGGAAAACTGTTTCTTTGATTTGCATGTTCGAAACAAGGTCATCCAAACTGCTATCAAAATAAAGGCCTTACTTTGCCCTACCATAGCATATATTGTTATAATCATCATCATCATCATCAGTCCCTTGCCCGAACTGGGCGTTGGGGGGACTGAAAGGCAGCAGCAACAGACAGTGCTCTCCACTGAGTTCTATTTTGGGCGGTGGCAAGCAAGTCTGGCATCTCGAGTTCGGTCCATTCTTTTATGTTTGCGACCCAACTCTTTCTCTGACGACCTCGCCGACGACTTCCTTCGAGAGTGCCTTGGAGGATAGTCTTGGACAAGGTGTTGTGTCGGGTCACGTGGCCAAACCAAGCAAGCTTGCGCCGTTTCACGGTTGCCAGAAGAGGTTCATGTGGGCCCACCAGGGAGGTGACGATGCTCCGTACATATTCGTTGGTTTTGTGCTCGCGGTACGAGATGCGGAGCAACTTCCTCAGGCACTTGTTCTCAAAGGCCTGGATTTTCTTTTCTGAGTCTGCAAGCAGTGTCCAAGTCTCACAGCCGTAGAGTAGAATAGACACTACGAGGGACTTGTAAAGCCTGTACTTGATGGTGAAGCTGATGGAGTTACTTCGCCATATCCTGTCCAGCCTGGCCATTGCGGATGTTGCTGTACCTATCCTGATACGGATCTCTGCTACGCAACTACCGTCTTTGGACAGGGTGGCTCCCAAGTACTTGAAGCTATTGACCTCTTCTAGCTTCTGGCCGTTCATGTGAATGTTGCTGCTGCTGTCGCTTGTGGTGTTGATCATCACTTTGCTTTTATCCGTACTGATCTCCATGCCATTGTTATAATAACCATTGTTAATAATTTGTGCGAAATTGGAAATACGTGAAAAATAGTGATTTTTTACTTAGTTTTAGGCAACATTATTTGACCCAGTGACAATGTTTTTTTTTTTTTTTTTTTTTTTTTTTTTTTTTTTTTTTTTTTGAGGTCTTGTGACCATACACCAACATGCCCCATTTGGTGTTAAGACATGATAGTGTCCGAAAAAAATCCAATGTTAAACTTTTTATGGGCAGAAAACTAGGGTCAGCTATATTTTGTGTGATGTAATGGTTCATGTCAATTTAAACAGTGAATTTATTTACTGCATACATTTTTTCCTGATTGTGCTCAATGCGACTGGTAAACATTACCTAAACGCTGCTTAACATGAAAATAAAAAGATTGATGAAAGTTGTGGTTTTGAGTTGCATTACATACATGTGAGGAAATAGACGCACAAACCTGAAAGAAGAGACACGCCAACTTCAGTTTAGTTTCCATAAAATGTTATTTCCACCATACTATCAATACCTTCTTCCAAGCCCAGGTGGGAGGCAGATTTGCAGCCTTGGCTACTTTGGACTGCGACGTAGACACCCTTGCTGGAAATATAAAAGAGGTGTTACTTTCTACAGCAGAAGAAGTGCTGGGGAAGCAGAGGAAGCGCAAACAGCCCTGGGTCACCGATGACATCCTCGATCTCTGTGATGAGAGGAGAGCCTGGAAGAAAAAGAGAGGCCAAGACCTCACATCAGCAAACAAGTACAGACTTGTCAACAAGAAGATCAGGAAGAGGATGAAAGAAGCCAAAGAAGATTGGATTGAAGACCAGTGTTGTAGCGTGGAAGAGGGCATGGCAAACGGCAACAGCAAGAAGGCTTATGAAACGCTAAGGACCCTCACCAAGACTCAACAGCGAACAGCCACAGTCATCGAAGACAGCAGCGGCCAACTCCTTACGGAAAACACTGCTGTACTAAACAGATGGACTGAGTACTGCCGAGACTTGTATAACTACAAGACTGAGCCTGACACCAGCATCCTCCAAAACAACCAGGCTGGGGCCAGGAAGGCTGAAGACCTGCCAGTGTTAGCTGAAGAGGTGGAAGCAGCCGTACGCGGCCTGAAGGGAGGAAAGTCTCCAGGTGTAGACAACATACCTGCTGAACTGTTGAAACATGGAGGAGAAGTAACAACGAAGGTCCTCACTACACTCTGTCAAAAGATCTGGGAGCAAAAGAAATGGCCAGTAGAATGGACACAGTCTCTAGTGATCCCGCTCCCCAAGAAAGGAAACCTGAAACAGTGCCAGAACTACAGAACTATCAGTCTGATAAGTCACCCTAGCAAAGTAATGCTTAGAATCATTCTCAACCGCCTCAAAACTTTCGCCGAGGAACTGCTGGCAGAAGAACAGGCTGGCTTCAGAGTTGGAAGAAGCACTGTAGAGCAGATTTTCAACTGCCGCGTCCTGATCGAGAAACATCTGCAGCATCAGCGCGAACTCTACCACAACTTCATTGATTTCAGGAAAGCATTTGATCGCGTCTGGCACGACGGACTCTGGCAAGTCATGAGATCGTTCAACATAGAGGAGGGACTGATCCAAATGATAGAAGCGCTTTACAAGAACGCCTGCAGCGCAGTTCTACTTAACAATCAGTCAGGCGAGTTCTTCAGGACGACGATCGGTGTCCGTCAAGGATGCCTGCTCTCTCCTGTCCTTTTCAACATATTCCTGGAGAAGATCATGCAGGAAACCCTCCACGACCACCATACTTCAATCTCTATTGGTGGCAGATCCCTGTGCAATCTTCGATTCGCAGACGACATTGACCTCATGGCAGGCAGCAATAGTGAGCTCCAAAACCTGACAGACAAACTTTCAAGTAGCGCAGGGTCTTATGGCATGGAGATCAGTACGGATAAAAGCAAAGTGATGATCAACACCACAAGCGACAGCAGCAGCAACATTCACATGAACGGCCAGAAGCTAGAAGAGGTCAATAGCTTCAAGTACTTGGGAGCCACCCTGTCCAAAGACGGTAGTTGCATAGCAGAGATCCGTATCAGGATAGGTACAGCAACATCCGCAATGGCCAGGCTGGACAGGATATGGCGAAGTAACTCCATCAGCTTCACCATCAAGTACAGGCTTTACAAGTCCCTCGTAGTGTCTATTCTACTCTACGGCTGTGAGACTTGGACACTGCTTGCAGACTCAGAAAAGAAAATCCAGGCCTTTGAGAACAAGTGCCTGAGGAAGTTGCTCCGCATCTCGTACCGCGAGCACAAGACCAACGAATATGTACGGAGCATCGTCACTTCCCTGGTGGGCCCACATGAACCCCTTCTGGCAACTGTGAAACGGCGCAAGCTTGCTTGGTTTGGCCACGTGACCCGACACAACACCTTGTCCAAGACTATCCTCCAAGGCACTCTCGAAGGAAGTCGTCGGCGAGGTCGTCAGAGAAAGAGTTGGGTCGCAAACATAAAAGAATGGACCGAACTCGAGATGCCAGACTTGCTTGCCACCGCCCAAAATAGAACTCAGTGGAGAGCACTGTCTGTTGCTGCTGCCTTTCAGTCCCCCCAACGCCCAGTTCGGGCAAGGGACTGATGATGATGATGATGATGATGATCAATACCACAAAATAATAATAAACAAACAAAATCTTTATTTACACTAAAACAATTTACAAATAAGAGAAATATATTAACTGACAAATAAATATTTACACATTCAATGATTCATGTATAAATAAATTATACAAAGTTTTCAGACTTGCGCAGTGAGCATGCACTTTATCTCTAGTGAACCTGGGCAACTAACAGATAAATAACACTAATTGTTTGTGTTTGAATGATCACACAGATAGGTGCAAGATCTTTCGTATAATTATGGTATTATGTACAGCACCCCCCACCCCCTAAAAAAAAAAAGCTTTTAAAAGATTTAGTACACAACCCAATGTCAATAACTTATGTCCCTTTGCAGCTTCTTCTATCAAGGTATCATAAAGGGAACCTTTGAACCATGTATGATGTAGTCTTTCACTTTCTGATGCTCAAAATAAGGCACAAATCGAAGGTCCCGACACTCACAACCATCAGCAGTCGCCATTGTGTATCCTATTCAGCCTCGTTTTCGTTTGCGTGACCTTTGACCGCTCAGCTCATTAATTATAGTGAATACTGCAGGTCACGAGGTCGTCTGTGTGGTGAACACACGTGTCGGTGTACACGTGTACTGATGTTTTCCGGCATCCCTTTGACATAACTTTTCACGAGAAAGGTAAAATAAACCTTCCATATTCGCTATGCTGTCAAAATCACAATGCGGGTTCCGCTTAACCTGCTAGTATTTACTAGTAACGATCGTGACGAGGGCGTGGCTTATTCAGTTCAGTGACTCGCAACTGAAGCCGGCGACCCTGCGGCATCCACGGTGCCGGACCTAGTTTGACCGCCTTTGATCTTTCAGTTACCCCTAGGAAACACACAACGCGTTCCATCATTGAAACAGAACATTTGTATTTAATTTATACCCACTTTCTGCGCATAACTATGTGATAAAACAGGTTTAAAATCTTGCAAAATCAGAAAGAGATAAATTCTACTGAAGATCATGAATTCTGAAAATCACTAGCGCTCGCGGAATATAGGAAGATCGACAAAGACCGTAGATTACTCATTGATTCAGCAGGAAAGGGACAATTCTAGATGGGCGGTCAAGCCATGCTCTTGCTTTACGCGTTGCCACATGTCTATATTCCCTTGTCCGATGTCAGTTCTACTTAAGGGTGTCTTGTCTCCTCTTTCATCTCTTCAATTCCGAGTCTGTCATTGTCGGTGCGAGTCGATGATACTTTCTTGTTTTCTCGCTGGTTCATCCGCCATCTTTTCTCTGATTGGTTATAATTATACAGATGACCTAAGGTCGTATAGAATAGTTATGACGTCAGCTACCATTGCCTATCAGAAGCAATCTTTTCATGGCGTTCAGTCACAAGATTCCGGTGGACCTCTTTTCGCTTTGACAGGACGAAAGAAAGCATTTGGTGGGACAATAGGGTGGTCACTGTCTAAGTGGGTATGTATACTGAATCCCAGTGAAAGCTTTTTGCAAACTGAAGCATTAAAAAAAAGGTTTGATAGGTTTGGCGCCCGTAAAAGGTGCCTGCAAAGTTGCTCGGGAACGCTCATGGGCTACCACGGTTGATGAAGTTGATCATATCCCGCAATATGTGCGTACAACAATTTGTGGTGATAACTTATTATGCCGACTTGACCATTTTGTCCTTGATGTTCAAATGAGGTTCAACTCAGCGTTTGATAATCAAAATGTTTATTTTGTCAATAATTGTTAGCAGGGATTCCTGCATTACAATAATTAATATATTATTTTATTCGCCATCTGTCATGAACGCAACTGTGTGTGTGTTTAATGTAATATATATATATATATATATATATATATATATATATATATATATATATATATATATATATATATATATATATATATATATATATATATATATATATATATATATATATATATATATATATATATATATATGTGTGTGTGTGTGTGTGTGTGTGTGTGTGTGTGTGTGTGTGTGTGTGTGTGTGTCTTCATGTGGTGATAATCATAATTAACGTATCGAGTCAGTTAGGGTTTCTGACTTGGTCTGTTGATCTATTATCGTCAAAGTCAGCGGCTTAAATATTAAACATTGATTAGTGGTCATTCGGAGTTCAAGTGTTTACATTTCAAGCAGACAACAATGTAACTAATCGAAGTCCAAAATTAGCGCACTGGGCCCGAAAGTCAAAATTTAGTACACTGTGATATAGTTCATGTGATAATGCAGGTGTGACGTATACTGTATTTGTGAAGTTTGTCAAAAGTGCGGTATTCATTCTGTACGTGTTTTAAACAGATTTCGTTTCTTATTTCATTTTTTTTTCCCCCTTCTAATTACTGGGAGCTGTAAGATAATCGTTATGACTTGACGTCTTTCCCAAATTTCTGTGTTGTCCGGTTAAAAACTCATACGAATTCAGGAGACAGGTCGATTATTATTAGTTCAAGGATGGCGCCAGAATACCCAGTCGCCTAAAGACGCCAAGCTTTTCCGGCACAATCCTTGAACTGAGCTTCTGTCATAGTCGATCTGTCTCGTGTAAAATGTGCTGACCTACTCCTCACTACCTTTATTTTAAGGGAGGCTACTTTTTCAAAACTGCTGCAAAGTTCTGCCTTGTAGGAGTTGCTTCCTCTTAGAACAGGATACGATATAATGCAATCAGCATCAGCATGCGGCTGAGAGTCCGAAATAGCTCAGGCGGTTAAACGTCGGAGCAGGAGAGCGAAGGGAATCGCCGGGTCGTGGGTTCGAATCCCGTCCCGGCCCCGGTAGCTGGACTCACAATCCAGGGGGAAAAACGGATTTGTTCAATAGCATGTCCGTCGAAAGGTCCTGGTAAATCAAAGTGGCATAGTTGGAGTGCGCCTGAGTTGATCAGTGTTCAGGTCGTACTCCATAGGCAATAGATTTCCCTGTCCCCCATAACCCGCCCGTCAGGGCCGTCCATGATCACCTCGGTGCTGTGGACGTTAAACCCGAACTAATCAATCAAATCATGCGGCTGTAGGCCGATTGGTCAAAAACGTGAATGATAATTCTTTTCATGTTTGATATCCATTAGTTGTGATCATGTCCTTTTATCTTGCAGATGATGTCAGTGTATACTGATATTCTGGATGGAGTAGAAAGGCAAAGGGCAAGGCGGGGTCTAGAGGAATAAACGGAATGAAAATCCCATTGCCGGAACTCGCAGACTTCATCAAACACGGCATTAAAACTTGTTCGGCTGGGTTGTGCATTTTTTTCTTCTTTCATATTTACGTTTTTATTTATTCGGACGAGGGGAGAAGGGGGCATGGGAGGGTGGGGTGGTAGAGGGTTGGTAATAGGTTAAGTGAGAGTTTAAAAACCCAAAACAAGTATAGTTTTTGTTCAATGAGTTTTCTTTTAATTCAGTTCACATTTGCCTTGGTTTTATTGGATCAGCAAATGAACTGCTCTGTAATGACTGAAAGCTACCCTGACGTTGTTAAACTTAAGACTGATAAATTTAACAAACAAACAAAACAAAACACAAAAAAAGTCAAATAAACCTTCATTCAAATAATTTGTTGCCTGTTAATTTTGTATAAATACGTTGCCTGTGTTGGTGTTGTATCTGCATACCGATTTCGACTAAAGTTTTCACATAAGGTTTGTGTTGTATATTTCAGTGAATTGTAAGTTTTTTATGATGGCTATGCCGACGAAATCTTCAGCATACAGTGTGTGGGGATTTTGTAGTAAATATAATATTACTTCATGTCTGCGTCATTTTTTGCTAGCTTTTTTTTCTGCAGTGTACTTTTGGCATAACTGACACTGCCTTACGATAGTTTGCCTCCTATTTGTTAGGCCGCTCTCAGTGTGTGACTGGAGGTGCAAAGTCCAAACCACTCCCCCTGCTTTGCGGCGTGACCCAGGGTTCTGTCTTGAGGCCTGTACTGTTTTCAATGTATACTCAACCCCGGCATCTGTTGTCAGTCGGCATAGTGGTTTCCCCAAATATGCCGACGACACACAGCTGCTCAGGGACTCCAAGCGGCCATGTGATGTCCCAATTGTAATTAAGGAAGTCGAACTCTGTATATCATCTGTTAAAAAATGGATGTTGATGTACAAGCTCATGTTGAATGGTGGCAAAACTGAGTCAATGTGTGTCGCGTCATATCACATTCTTTCCCATGTCACCTGCAGCAGCTTGACTGTTGGGCGTGAAGCTAGCATACCTTTCAAACGCTATGTTCGTGACCTTGGTGTTCTTTTGGACTCTACTTTGTCTATGCATGACCATATCACTTCCATCTGTAGAGCAGCCTATTTCCAGCTGAAGAAAATCAGCTCTGTAAGATCTTTCCTGACTCAGTCTACCACCACTCAGCTTGTGTCTTCACTGATTTTGAGCCGCATTGACCGAATTGGTTGTTTGCTGGCCTGCCATCTGAAGACTAACTGTCTCGACTTCAGAGAATATTAAACAGTGCAGCTCGCGTCATTTTTCAGAAATCCAAAAAAAATTCATGTGTCATCCTTTTTGTACCAACTTTACTGGCTTCCCATCAAAGCTAGGATTGAGTACAAGGTAGCTACTTTTGCCTTCCGTCATTTCGATGGTACACTGCCTCCCTACCTTTCCAGTATGTTAACTACTTATCAAGCTTCCCGCACCTTACGTTCTAGCAGTGAAAAACTTTTGAAAGTACCGAAAATAAATACAAAGTCCTTTGGTCAAAGGTCCTTTTGTTTCCAGGCCCCAGTCATTTGGAATTCCCTTCCGAAGCACATTCGTGATGCCCCGACAGTAATTTCTTTCAAAAGTCAGCTTAAAACACATCTTTTCCAGTCTCACTACTCTGTCTTACCAAATTCCAGTCTCTTTTCTGTTTCACAATAACACCATGATGATCCTGTGCCAGTCCTAGTTGCGATGGTTGGTTGTGCTTTTGGTGTGTTTATGTGATGTTAATTTTAGAATTTGTATTGTAATATTTGTATTTTATGTTTTTGCTGTCTATTGATTTGTGTTTAGGTTTTAACTTTGATTTGCATTGTACATCGCTTAGAGCCTGCACCGCAAGGAGTTTGCGCTTTATAAATATAATAATAATAATAATTATTATTATTATTATTATTATTATTATTATTATTATTATTAGCTATACCGACTAAAGCGTCCCCAAACAGTTTGTGGTTGTATTTAAGTGAATCTTAATTTATGTCTCCATGATCTTGATGATGGCTATGCCGACTAAATCTTCTCCATACTGTTTGTGTGCTATATTTTCAGTCTATTTTAGTTTTATGTCTACTACGATTCTTTATTATGGCTATGCCGACAAAAGCTTCCGCATAAAGTTTTTTTATGAAAGCTTCCACATACACTGTTTGTGTGGTACATTTTAAGTGAATCGTAATTTTATGTCTGCATGTTTTTATTTCCCCTGATGCCTGTAAGCAACTACCGTATTTTTTCTGTTTTAATTTATTCAGACCCATTTATTTCAGGAGCTGCCAACTTTACTTTGTGTGCGTTTTGTAGCTGCGAATGGTACTACCTTATAATCTTAGCGTTCTAAACCTAGGCCGCTGAAGCCGAAGCCTTCTTCATCTGGGAATCATAGGTAAGGATAATCCTTGCCAGCAGTAGGCATGGATTCTCAGCTGCTGTATTCTGCAGAGGCTCATGAAGACCAACGTATCTTGTAGATGACATAGATTTGTACATGACCAATTTAGACGTCTGAGAAACACGGACGCAAAAGTAACTACCAAGAGACATAGATCCTCATAAGCCCCTGCATTGCGGGGGCTCATGAGGATCGACGTCTCTTGCAGATGGCTAGTCTTCTCTCCAGAAGCATGCACTTACGGTTACGTGGGCAAAACGTCAACCGCCGGAGCCTAATAAGATAAGCACATGATAGAGCGAGAATATATGGTTGCTGGGAATGCGTTTATCAGCTCTGGAGCGCCCAGCCGCCAAGCACTGATCGACAGCTACCCTGATGTTCTTTTACCTCCTCCTCATTCCGTGATATACATTGAACCTCCCAGTGACCACCTCCACTCAAGGAAGGCACAGGAGAAGCCAGAGGCATTGATCCTACAAGTCGGCTCAGTTCAGCATGGGATTAGTCACTCCGCTCCTCCTTCTTTCTATATGACTTCCCATACAACACTGAGAATCTGTTTTGAGCGACCACCCTTATGAGAGATCACTTGTCATCAATGACCATCATTTATGTGGCTGTAGCCACCTAAATTATGGTCTTTAATGACAGGTGACACACTTTCTTTTGTCCTCCAAGACTTCCTCGTGACAGTGCCTGTCCTTGACAGACCACACCTTCCGCCAAGTTTTTCTTGCCAGAATGGTGCCCAGTGTGCAAAGGCCATCGGGCCACCGTTGACCCGCGCACGGCCTGCTGCGGCTCTTGGAGGATCCATGCCTCTTTCGCTGAGATGGTCGGAGATTTGCTGCAAAAGCTTGAGGTGATGTGCTTCGTTCTTAGTCTGGAAATACAACAAGCCGCTACCTTACGATATCGTAATCTGGACATTTTTTTTACACGCGCTTAAAGTATTTCTGTGCAACGGGAAGTCCATAATAATTGTATCACGATCGCAACGGGAAGACTACCATCAACTGATTTCGCGGGTGCAGATAAACAGTTGCAGTTCATTTCTAAACAGAGACTACACGACTGAACTATATTATGTATAAAATAACTGAAACGAAACAAAACTAGAAATCGGTGACGCGTAATTTGCAGGCATGGGTCTAGACTGCAAGCATTTTGACTTTCTTAGTTTCGATTAACTTGGCATGTAGGTAATAACTATGTTATTAGCATGGCGCAGCATCACAACCTTTATTTCCTGCCGGTGACTCTATCAAATATTAATTATAACGCTTTCATATCACCATTATCTCCCTTCTAACATGTAACAGTGTTGTGCCTTTAAAAAAAAAAACTGTTAAAATATATTCCAACAATAAACCTTGGGTCACGAAGCATTTCAAGGAGGTCTTAAACAGAAAAAAGAAAACTTTTGAAGACAAGAACAAAGAACAGTTACGGAAAGTACAAAAAGAACTGAAAATGGAGCTTAGAAAGGGGAAGAAAGCATATCGAAAAAAGATAGAAGCACAGGGGAAATCCACCATAAGTGTTTCTGATGCCAATACAAAGGTAAACAATACGTCTGTTACAGTTCATCTCTTTAATTTAGAGTTATGGGTTATTTAATTATTTCCATGAGTGATTGGTGATGCCATGAGTTGTATGGGCAGACAGTGAATTTCCCCATGAGGGATTAATAAAGTATTGTATTGTAGTGTATTGTATTGTATATATGTGTTTAGCAAGAAGGCATAGTATATGTGTGTGTGTGTACTGAGTGTCCAGATCATACTATAAGCCTGTGGCTTGTTTTGATCTGATGATAATTGATGCATATTCTTTTATGTATTTTGCAAAGTAATAAACTATTTAAACCAATGCATAGCTATCCCCTTGAGCGGCCCTCGCAATCTGCTGGGGCTCAAGAGGATCTATGCCTCTTGCAAAATGCGTTTTAATCTCAGCGGTAGCGGACTAAAGAGCCGCATACACTCTCCTCACACCCGAGAACCGCAATTTCGCACTACATCACCTCTGCTTTACATCAAAGATTTTATCTCGATTTAAGTCAGTGTCAAATTGCTCCTCTTCAGAAGAAAGCGGGAAGCCCCATGCTTAACCCGAAAATAACACCCTCAGTTTGAGGGTGCACGTCAGGCTGATCCTTGCTAGCAAGAGGCAAGGATTCTCATGAGCAGGCTCCATGAGAATCGGTGCCGCTCGCACTAGATGGAAGGTTCCAGCGGGGGCACTGGGACTTGCGCAAAACCCAAAAATCACCCTCATTCAGAGTACTATAATTATGAAGCCGCTAAATTGTGTCGGCAAGAGGCAAAGATTCTCATGAGCCCCTGCTGTGAAAATCTGTGCTTCTTGCAGATTGAAGGTATCGTCGGGTGGGCTGGGAGGGGGACTCGTGTACCGTCACCTTCAGGTCAATTCTGCGGCAAGGTAGCACATCGGCTTGTTCACGCCGTTTGGCTATGCTATGCTATTTTAGAAAGGGATCGGGACTTCCAGCTTTCGCCGATTTCGTCCAGGGGGGGTGGGGCGGGGGATGGGGGGGAGGGGGTTTATTTTGACTATTGCTGATGTACGCGCATCGCTTTATTCTATCCTTCATCATGCCTGTCCGCGCCTTGGGCGGTTGGGTCGTTGGGGAGAGCCCGTGCTCCAGTGGGTGTCCGGGTCCCGGTCTCGCTGGGTCGGTGGTGTTGTCTGCCTTCTCTCTCCTTCCTTGTTTGTTTATATGTACTTAACTAGGGGGTGCTCGTTGAGCAGGTGTATTGTGAGTTTGGTGGTGGTGGACCATGTTGTAGGGTCAGGGTTTATGAGGCCTTCTAACGTGAGGGGCGTGTTCAGTCTTTCTGCTATTGTGGCTCTGGTTTCTTCTATATTTTGGCAGTCTAATAGTACGTGCTCCGTAGTGAGTATGTGGCCGCATGTGCATACTATTTGGTTCGGGTGGACTAGGTATCTTTCGCCCCCCAATCGGACTCTTGTTAGCCGTGATTGGTCTTTCCTCTTGCCTTGAAGAAGGGTGGGTATGTTGTTAAGTACCCTTGTGAGATTTTTCCGTCTCCCTCTTTTGGTCTGGTGGAATTCTTTTACCCATAGTTTTTGAAAGGCGGGACCTCTCGTTAGCTGAGAGTGGTAGGTTGAAGAAGGTCGATTCTTGATCGAGGCCTTTCTTCGCTACTCTGTCTGCACTTTCATTGCCTGGGATCCCCACGTGGGAGGGGACCCACATGATTTTGATCGTTTTACCGTGATCTGCGAGTTCTGCTGCTTGTACTCTAATCAGGTATGTTAGGTCTTCTCTGAATAGTCTAGGTTTTGGATCGCTTGGATTGCTGACAGCGAGTCCGTCACTATGAGTATGTGTTTGTTTTTCTGTAGGTCACTCTTTATTGCCTTATAGGCTCCTAGGATGGCCGTGAGTTCAGCTGTGAAGACCACTGAGTGATCTGGTAGCTTTATGGCCCGGTCCGATTTGTTGGGGACGTGGATACCTAGTCCGGTTGCGTGGGTGGTTGGGTCATGGGACCCGTCTGTATAGATGAGTGCGTAGTTTTTGTATGTAGTGGTTTTTTTAATGTCAAACTCCATTTTCATTTTGGGCCCGTCTACTGTTTTCTGATACTTAGTTAGGTCCAGATCTACTTCTATTTGTGGGAGTCTCCATGGTGGCGCCTTTATTTGTATGATCGGTGTTCTGCTTGGTAGTTTTAGGTTTATAGAGGCTTCGATTTCCTGGACTACGGTTTTTATTTGTGGTGTTTGGTTGCGTTTGCCTCTGGTTTTGTGGTCTGTGGTGAGAGTCAATTTGGCCGGGTGGTCTTCTGGCATACATACTGTTTTATAATATAGGTTAGCCGCTCTTTCCTTTATTATGAGCGTTATGGGTTTTTGCCCACTCTCTGCCAGTACAAGCAGGTTTGGGGTGTGTCTGGGGACCCCCAGGGCCACTTTCAAGGCGTCCGCTTGTACTGACATCAGCTTTTTGGTTTGACTTTTGTTTAGGTTGGTAAGTAGTGGGGCTGCGTAGAGTAGTCTGGACATTACGAAGGCGTGATATAGGTTTAGGAGTGATTTGGGGTCAGTGCCCCAGTCTGCTCCGCTGACCTTGCGCATTAGGTTTATTCCTTTCCTGGCAGACTGGCATATTTGTTCAATATACGGTGTCCAATTGTTGTTTTTTGTGAATGTTACTCCTAGGAATTTGATGCTTTGGCCATATTCTATCTCTGTTTTACCAATTTGTAATTTGGGGATCGGAGCTTTCACTTGGTATTTTGGACTTTGGTTGGTCCTAAATATAATTGCTTGGGTTTTATTGGGGGAAATTTTGAGGCCTGCTCTTACTAGCCAATTTTCTATTCTTGTTAGGTCTTGTTGGAATTCCTGGAATCCTACTAATTCCCATTTAAACTTTCTTTGTCTGCTCTTGATCTTTCCTATTAGTGAGGTGTCGTCGGCGAATTGCATTATTTTATTATGCCTGACGACGTGATGTAGGCCTGTGAGCAGGAGTGTGAATAGGATGGGGCTTAGTACCGATCCTTGTGGTACCCCGTTGTCTAAAGTGTGTTCTTTAGATATCGAATTACCTATTCTTACTGTTATTTTTCGGTCTGCCAGGAAGCTTTTGACAAAGTTATACATTTTGTTTGTTACTCCGAGGTCGCCCAGTCTGCTAAGTAGTTTTTCGTGCCAAACCATGTCATAGGCTTTCTCTATGTCGAGGAAGATTCCTATGAGTTCGGTTCCCCTCTCTCGGTGGGTATTTAAGATCTCTTGTTGTAAGGTAGTTAGGTGGTCAAGTGTACTGCGCTTTTTCCTAAATCCACTTTGCTGTGGGGGTAGGATGTGGTGTTTATCGCAGTGGGACATAAGTCTGTGTTTGAGTATTTTTTCTAGTGTTTTGCCCAGCTGGGATGTTAGTGCGATGGGCCTATAGCTGTCAGGTTGGTGAGTTGGTTTTCCTGGTTTCGGGAGGGGAAAGACTAGCGCTTTTTTCCACTGAGTGGGGAATATTCCTTTTGAGTAGATGTCGTTGAACAGGGTAACTATGGCTCTTTTCATGGAGGGGTGACTTTTTTGTATCATCTCGTATGTGATTAGGTCTATGCCGGGGGCTTTACCTTTCCCTGCGGTTCTTAAGGCTTGGATTAGTTCTAAGGTCGTTATTTCGTTATCTAGCTCATAATTGTTTGTCTGGGGTGGTTGTTCGAAGCAGGTACTCAAATGGGGTTTGAGGTCCCTGAATTCTGGTGTTAAGTTGTCATTTGAGCTAGCTTGGCTAAATGTGTGGGCTAGTACTTCTGCTTTTTCTTGGTCCGTGGCATACACTCTGTTTTCTGTTTTAAGGGATGGCATGCTAACTCTCGGGCCATTGTTGATGGCTTTGATTTTATCCCAGCTTTCTTTAATCTTAGTGTTGATATTAATTGATTCTGTGAAGGCATGCCAGTCTTCCTTCTTGGCTTCTTTAATGGTGCGATCTGCTATGGTTTTGGCACGTTTGTATTCTATTCTATTTTCGGGCGTTTTGTGTTTTTTCCAGATTTGGAGCTTTCTTTTTCTGTTTCTTACATCTCGATCACAGGCCTTGGTCCACCAGGATTTCCCTGGCTTTCCATTATCACATCTGCCAGGTGTGCACTCCGTGACTGATCTCATAATGTGGTCTGTGATATGGGCCGTTTTATCATCTATGTTATGACTCTCGTCCCAGTTTGGGGTAAACCTAGTGACTTCGTGGTATTTTTCCCAGTCTGTCCGCTTAGTGTTGATTTTTTGTGGGGCTCCTGAGTTTAGTGGTAGGGGAGTTTGGTTTTTATCCTTGATTGTTATCAGCGTCGGGAAGTGATCACTTCCTAGATTGTCACTATTTATTTGCCATTGGGTTTCCACGGCGATGGTGTTGGTGGCTATGGCTACGTCTAGGGCGTTCATGGTGTCTCTGTTGCCTTGTGCGTGCATGTGGGTGGGCTCGCCCGTGTTTAGGATACACCGTTGGGTCTCGTTTATGGCTGTCTCTAGCTTTTTTCCTGCTGTGTCAGCTGTTATTTGGTTTTCGTCCCATTGTGGGCTTTTGGCGTTAAAGTCCCCTACCACTATGTCCCCTGCTAGTAGTAAGTCTTTGAGGTTTTCGATTGATATCTGGCTGTAGGCTTTTTCGTTGGGGATGTAGACATTTACTATTTTTATTTTGCGGTTTGTTGGTGTGGTTATTTCTCCTATTACGGCCTCTATCAGTGGGTTTAGAGTGTGGGATAGTTCTGTGATGGCTAGTTCGGTTTTGGTGTAGATGGCTACTCCTCCTCCTCGTTGGTTTGTCCTACTTTTATAAATGGGTGGGTATTTGTACCCCTTTATTTGGGGGGGTTTATCCCGAAAACCCGTCTCCTGGAGGGCGAGGATTTCCGGGGGGTTGGGGGTTAGCCAGTTTCTGAATTCGTCTAGTTTGGAGTATAGGAACCTGCAGTTCCATTGGAGGATGCGGAGGCCTGCGAACTTAACTTAGTGTTGTGATTAGGTCTCTGAAGTAGCGGAGAAACGTGGCGAGGTCTGCCCCGTTACCCGTTGCTTTGATATTTTGGATGTATTTAATACCCCAATCCATTGCCCAGATCAGGGTCCGGTGGCTCTCGCTCGCGTCTTGGGCGTCTGATCTGCCCCTGCCTGACCCCCCCTCCTCCTGTCCGTATATTTCTTCGATGCCTTCCCACGTGAGGAAGGGGGAGAAGGCCAGGACCCTCTCGTCTGCCACTATTGTAGGTAGAGGGCGGGCCACCACTGCCCTTTGCTGCTGCCCGTGGGTTGGGTTGCCTGGTGGTGGTTGGCTGACAGCTTGGGTACTATTTGGTTGTTTGTTTGGATTTGCGTTTTGTGGTGTTTGTCTGTTGGGCTGGGCGTTATCCGTTTGGGCTTCTCTTGACTCACTGCTATCGGGTTTGTTCTGGGTTGGGGTGTTCGCCGTTGTTTTGTGGTGGCGTGGCCGGGGAATGGGGCGCATTTGGCGTCTATTGTCTAGTCGGGTATCCGATTGGTTTTGGTTTTCTGTCTCTAGTCTTGGCTGATTCTCTTTTTCTAGGTTTCGACACCGTCGGTGAGGGAGATTGTGAAACTGGTTGTCTTCCCTCGATTCGCCCACCGCTACTGCTCATCAGCAGTAGCGAATCGAGGGAGACAATCCGCGTTTGTAATTATAAGGAGTAGTGAAGGAAGCTGTTGGCCCCGTCTGTTATATATCTAGTAGTAAATTTGTGATGTTTCATTCTATGTATTTCGCACAGATTGTAACGAGTATAGATCGGGATAAAGTCAGACGGGTTACTGACAAAATGTAAGGTACTATGTGTTACCAGCAAAGTGAGATCTAGTTTTATATGAGGCGCGTGTGTTTTGCAAAACACATGACCTCGGCATCAGTTATTCGGTTTTCCAAGTCCTTATTCATAACAACACTTTGATACGCTTCCTTCTGCCTGATTTGTTTTCGGCTTAAACGTCTTCATCTGGATTTTGTTTCTGTACAAGTCATGACATGAAAGATTTGTGGTGCATGTCTCTTAAGTGAAACTAACACGGGAACGCTTGAGACTTTGCCACCGTCACTCTTAGGCTAATTGTCATAAAGTTTCGCTGAAACTTTCGTAGGCTAATACACGAGCCATCGTAGGCTATTTCTTTTTCAGTTGAAGATAGTGACAAATTAACATTTGCATGCACCTTTGAGCCACCGCGATCCACTGGCTGTCGCAGTATAAAGCATTTGCGGCTGCGGGCGCGACATTACGGCCCGTGGAGTGAAAGGAGGCAGCCGAGCGCGACTGAGCGGTTACTATCACCGCTTTTCGTCTTCGGCTTCTCAATAGTCCCTGCCACTGATTCACAATCTAGCTACTATCGAAACCTTTTCCGTCAGCCAGGAAACTTACAAGGTTTAGGATTTAAACGTCTTTTGCCATCATGGAGGTGATGTCGAAAAGGGTTGGCGGTTTTGGGGCGACAGTCGGACGGCTATATCACCTCGGCCACCGGCCCAGACCCCCTCCATCTGGAAGAAGCATAGCTGACAGCCGGTTTTCCATGTATGTGCAAAAAGCATAGATCCCCATGAGGAGCCGCGTACATAAAGATTCTCATGAGAATATCTGCCCCTTGCAGCAAGATGTGTTCGCGGCACCGCATAGGCTTCCATGGGTATTTGTCGCTGAGGTCATTTGCCATTTAGGCTGCTAATATATATTAGTTGTCGGGAGAGCTGGTTAGCTCAGTAGAGTAGAGCGTTTGACTCTGGTGGTCCGAAAGGTCGTGGGTTCGAACCATGCTGGGGTCAAAATTTGTACAGACCTCTTTTCGATGCCCCGTCTTTGAAACCTACTTCGTGGTGGACAAAAGACGTTAAGCCCTAAAAACGTTTAACGTTTATATTAGTTGTGTCATAAACTGTCAGTAGAGTAGCGGACCGGACAATTGATTTGCTGGTTGGTTGGTTAGAGAGCCACACTCGGTTCATGGCATGGGCATCTCGATTAGTAATCAGAACTGAACAGACTAGACTGGATCCAACTTGCCCGGACTAGTCTAAACCGGATCAACCCCGGAACCAGCCGACTATCCAAACTGGACTTGACCAGAGATTCAGCTGCTGAAACCTGTCGAAACCGGACTTAGCACGTCAAAACCGGACCCAACCAGTAAAAGACGGTCAAGTTTGATCAAATCCGATCACCTGTAAAAAATAAAATAAAAAATGTACTTTTCTTTCTTTCAAATCGGTGCACTGGTTTGAGAGAGATGGTCCGTCTGTTCAAAGGTTCATAATTATAAATATGTCCATCGTGACCTTCATCTCCAATGACGTGTACTTTCAACCCAACAATCTACAATGTATTACCATATAAAATTTGAGAGCTATTTGAGAGATTGCCTGCACAAAGGTTCACAAAAGTATGGCCACTGTGACCATCACAGTTTGCATTGAGCTGATTAAAGTAACCATCCCCTAAAATTTCAAGTAAATATGGCCATTGGTTTGTAGTACAGGACCATCACTCTTAGAGAGAAAAAAAATCCATTTCCATTTAGCAATATTACATCACTCACGATCTCAGCCTAGCGGCAGAAACAAAATAACACCACACCCCCATCCCAGCTAAAATTAGATTGGCAGGCGCCAGTCCTTCACCGAAGCGGATCTAAATACTCCAATTAAATAGCTGGAGGGTTGCAGTTATCGAATTGGATATCAGCGCCCGGCCAGGCACTCATGTAAGCAATAAGCCATCGGGCTGCCATCAGCTGCAGTCGGTCATTCGTGCGCGCTCTAAATGCATCCTATTCGGCCCGATGATCTTCTACGTACTTGGCCGCCACTCGAGCCCCTCCTTACGGCCGCTCAAGTGGCAGCGGCCATAACAAGGTTCCAAGTGGCAAGAATCTGGTTGCAGAAGACCTGAAGCTCATGCCGTAAAACCCCGCGGCCTGGAAGAAGGGATCGAGGAGTAACTGACTTTGTTGTGTACTTGATTTGTTTTGAAAGTCAGCCGTCAAGGAATTCGATAGTTTACAACTGAGGCGCCAGTCTTCAGTAGTAGCAGCGGCAGCTGCAAGGTAGTTCGGTTGTCACTGGATCATGACTTCTACTCTTACCTCAGTTTGAGACAAACAACGAGTTCCATTTGCACATCTCAACCAGCAGTACTGCCTTTGCTCAACCTTTTTTCTTTACATTCTAATTACAAAAGGGACGTTCAGTGCTAGAGAAAGGAATAATTTCAGTGTAAAGAGTTGGTTCTTATTGTGCTTTGAACGTACACACATAATACAGTAAACTTCGGATATAACAAATCACCACCTGACCCAATGTGTCTTGTTGTATCCGAAGGATTGTTATAAGCCAAGTAATTTACATTACAAAAGCGTGGTTGGGGCATTTAAAACTTGTTATACCCTACCTTGTTATAACCGAAGTCGACTGTAGCACTGCTATGCAGCAAACATGCCGCAAATCTTCAAGAGACATTTGGCGAATGAAGATCTGTGCCCTTGCAGTTCTGTGGCAAAGCCGGGTTTTTCAGCCGCTGCAGTGAAAAGCAATACTCCATAAGCCAGTCTTGGCTACCGTGCACCCCTCACCCCCCCCCCCCTCACCCCCCTTTGCCCGTCCCCCCCCCCCCCTCCACCTTGTACGCAATAAGATGGGTTTCAAAGTGTACCTTAGTATGTCCTGAGATGTTTAAGCCATGTTCCCCTAAAATCATTAGGAACACATCAGAGATAAAGCCGATGGCGCAAGGCTACCCCCATTCACGCTCTTCGCGGATGCTAAAATGAGGTTGAGAAACATTTTCCTCTAAATAAATCGGAATTCATTCCAGAAGCCCAAATCAGGCAATATTATGTTAAGGCTCACCTCCTGCGTCCTCTGCGAAATACAGAATGAAAAAATATTGAATCTCTGGCTCACAGCGAAGGTATTTCTGCACCCAGTAAACGGTCATTTCCGCGAAATCGCAAAAACAAAAAGACAAAAATAATGTTTCAAATGTCTTCAGACGTTTTCTATAGCACAGGCAGTCCATTTTCAGGACTACACCATTAAAACAGGATGTCACAATTATTATAAACTTGACTAGGTGATGCTGTGATCACTGTGAGTGCCACAGTGGTTGATTTTGTATCCCTACCCCTAAGTTGTAAAAATACACAAAATTAATTAGAAAAAAATACTAAAGTTATTCCATTTCATTTTCTTTTTGACCTCTCTTTACCTTTTACGTTTCAATAATGTGAGCATAAAGTGCAAGAAAATAAGGAAAGTCGGCATCCTTTACGGTACATTCGTGGTGAATGATAGCTTTTTTTCCATTTAAAATTGCCGAATTGGGAAACGTATGTTTCCGATGCCCTCAGAAATTTTGTATACAACTAATAGGTCTTTTTTTTTTAGGTTTTATTGGTTAGGATAGAGTACCACAGTTACTCCCAACCTGATTTTATGATGCTTTGATGCATTATGGAGCCACAGTGGCTGAATATGCTGCCCTACCTCCATTTTACCAGTACGCAAAATGATCATAACAATTGCTTTCGTCATACTCCTCTGTTTAAATATTTTTGTTGCCAGTTTTCTTAACAAAGTATGCATATTGAGCATAAACATGTGTGATCATTTCATTAATTTCAATGTGACCCATCAATTTAATTGTAACTATTTTTAACTTGCTGGTCTTTAGGTGATATTTTACCTAGCGAAAGGCGGGTCTAGTAAGGTCTCCTCTTTTCTTTTCATTTATTTTCGTCTAGAAATGTGTAAATATGAATTTGCGTAATAAAGTTTCATGGTTCCTAACAACCAAAACAATGTTATCAAAATACTTAGTTTCCACATGTCCACCACGAGATCAACACTTCCAGCCCCATGTTTTGCCTTCTTCTTCTGCAACGTTTAATTCCTTGATGGCCGTCTTAAAATCTTATATTGTTCTGGCTGCCAATAAGTGAGCTGTCAAGAGCTCGGCAGCAGGTTTTCAGAGTTTGGTGTACTGAGGCGCGTCTTCTGGTCAGAACTGCCAGCGGACCGCTTCTCTGTATGGACAGCCGGTTTGGAGAATGTGCTAAGGAGACTGATTTTCTACGCCACATTCGCATAGGACTGTTTCCGCATGACTCAGTCTCACGAGGTGACTCCAGAGTGATCAGTGCGTAGATGGCTCCTTCTGTTCAGCTTGTTGATGCGGTCTGCCACGGGCTGCAGCCGCCATTCTGCTGTTTCCAATCACCTTGTTGCTGTAGTGTCTTGGAGGTTGTGATCTTGAGGTAGTCTGGCGCCTGCTTTGGCCTCTCCATTCCAGGCTACTCCAGAATGCACTGAAATCCGCTACAGCACTATTTTGTGGACAGGGCATCCAGTCTATATTGAAGCTTCCTGGTGAGGAGATCAGTGGATCAAGCTGCTGCCTTACCCTAGCTAGTGCTCTGCTGCTGTGTTGAACACCTGCAGATCTGTACGATAGTTAGAGCTGCTGCCGTCAGCTGGTAAGGAGAGGGAGGTAGTAGTGCGGTCTGCACAACAGATGTACACGCCACTTCCTTCGTTCCGCACGGCGTCTTGTGTGGACCCGCCTGTGTAAATGTTAGCACAGCTGTTGTGAGGGTAGCGCTTGTGCATAATCTCCAGCTAGATGGCTTTGTGCAGTGCCGCGACCTTTGGCAAAGAGTCCTGGAACATCCTTTATATTGTGTAGAAGGCTCTTTCGATATGTCCAGGTATCTGAAAGAAGCTCTTTACGCATCTTTGGGCTTGGTTCCAGGACGTCAGCGATAGCCCTTTGCAGGACCGTCAGTTGGCGGTTCAGACTTGGGCGTTTCTGACGGTTCTTGGTCTGCTCCTGTAGTCGGAGTCTCCAGTGCTGTCGGTGTTTAGTAAGTCTCTTCGTCGTGTGTGCTGTTTTGCGTTCCAGTGGCTCCAATGTGCTCCATTTCCTAAATTGGGGTGCTCCAGATGGCTCTAAGAATGTCACTGCATCATGAGAATGACCCATGTTCTGCATCTTGTCAAGCCTGGCTTTTTTGGTTTTGCAGACAAGCGTTTCATGTTGTCGATGTATCTTGGTACCGCACTTCTGGTCTGACCGAGGTGGTGTTTGCTTGCGCCAGGATGCTATAATTTGCGCCAATGTGGTCACCACCAGTTTTTTTTTAATTTTTTATCAGAGACTTTTTTTTCGCAGCTCTAGCTTCCATGGCTTCGATGTGAGGCCTCCACGTGAATCCAGGAATTTATTTGTTACCAGTAAAGTTGGTCTGTCTGTCTTTGGTACAGGAAAGTCTCCACTGAGTTTCAAGGTGACCTCTTCCATCTGCTTAAAAGAGATGGTCTAGCTCAGTTTGAGTGGCCATCTTTCAGTCCAGCTGTTGACTCTATTGACAGCATCCTGGATTCTGCAGGGTGCTATTTCTTTATGTTCTGCTGCGCTCCACACTGCAAAGTCATCTGCATGGAGGATGTTCGAGACGAACCTTTGTACTGATGTAATTAATGTAGACCAAGAACAGCATCAGACACAACATCTCCCTGAGGTACATCTTTCCCGAGTTTGACAAGACTGCTGAATGTGCAGACGGTAGAAGCTTCAGCAGCAGCCCCTGTTTACAGACGTTTCCGCCCTTTTTATGCCTTAACTAAAAAGAATTACAATTAATTTGAAGGGCCACATTGAAATTAATGAAATGATCACACATTTGTATGTTCAATATGCATACTTTGTTATGAAAACTGGCTACAAAAATATTTAAACAGAGGAGTATGACGTAAGCAATTGTAATGATCATTTTGCGTACTGGTAAAATGGGGGTAGGGCAGAAGATTCAGCCACTGTGGCCCCAAAATGCATCACAGCATCATAAAATCAGGTTGGGAGTATCTGTGGTACTCTATCCTAACCAATAAAACCTTTTTTTTTTAAAAAAGACCTATTAGATGTATACAAAATTTCTGAGGGCATCGGAAACAACGTACGTTTCCCAATTCGGCAATTAATGGGAAATGCTATCATTCACCACGAACGTACCGTAAAGGATGCCGACTTTCCTTATTTTCTTGCACTTTATGCTCACATTATTGAAACGTAATAGGTAAAGAGGTCAAAATGAAATAGAATGACTTTAGTAATTGTTTCTAATTAATTTTGTGTATTTTTACAACTTGGGGGTAGGGATACAAAATCAACCACTGGCACTCACAGTGATCACAGCATCACCTAGTCAAGTTTATAATAAATTGTGACATCCTGTTTTAATGATGTAATCCTGAAAATGGACTGCCAGTGCTATAGAACATGTCTGAAGGCATCTGACACATTTATTTTTGGTGGGTGGGGTTTTTTTTTTTGCGATTTCGCGGAAATGGCCGTTTACTGTTTGGACAAATACCTTCACTGTGAGCCAGAGATTCAATATTTTTTCATTCTGTTTTTTTTGCAGAGGACGCAGAAGGTGTGCCTTAACAAAATATTGCCTGATTTGGGCTTCTGGAATGAATTCCGATTTATGTAAAGGAAAATGTTTCTCAACCTCATTTTAGCATCCGCGAAGAGCGTGAATGGGGGCACCCTTGCGCCATCGGCTATATCTCTGGTGTGCTCCTAATGATTTTAGGGGAACATGGCTTAAACATCTCAGGACATGCTAAGGTACACTTTGAAACCCATTTTATTGAGTACTGGGGGGGGGGGGGGGGGGGTGCGTACGGTAGATCGGGCTAGCTTATGAACTACAATAACTGAGTGCACGTGCTTTGTCAGTAACCACCCCGGCTCCTCAACTAGCCTAATTCCGTCTGCAGGAGGCATAGATTCTCGTGTGCACCTGCGGCCGCAGGGGCAATGAGAATTTATGCCTCTTACAAACAAAATTGAACCCATTTACTTCTCCAGACAGAGAATATCAACAAGGTTTATGCCCGGCCAAAAACTGTTCATACTGGCGTTGCAGGGGCGGGAGGTATGCCGAAGAATAAATTTCCCTGATTAGTACTACGGAACCGGGGCGTTGCTAATCAAGATGGCTTCTTGACTCTCAGCTGGGCGTGATGTTATGACCATACTCACACGAATTCTTTGTTTGCATGTATAATGTGTGTTGCCAGTAATTGGGTTAACTGTGTGTTCTCTTTGTTTTTAAGGCCGACAACTTTGAACTTTGTCGAAGAGTTGTTATCATGCTTGTTTTGTGACGGGATCATACAGTTTTGTCAGATTTCCTTTTCGAAAATGCACTGATTTATGTATTATTATTATGAAATTAAAATCAAGACTGTCCAAACTACTGACTCGCTGAAAACATCGACAATGATTAGCTGATGTGTACTACAACGATCGTCCAGATGAAGCTACGACAAACTTGAAAACTAGTGAAGACATAGCTGATCAGCTCACTTTGGTTGTCACCCTTGATAGCGAATCGACTTAGACAACCAGTGTGAGCTTATTTTACTGTTGCAAGAAAATCAGTTCTCCATGCTTTAACTGCAAAATATTTATTACCTGACACTTTGACTGACAAGACAAAAACAAGGGAAAGATGACACAAGGGAGAGAGCGCGAGGATACGGTGTTATGCGGCTCTGTGTTTGCTTTTCATACAAGGATAAGCCAGTAAAAGTTGTCTTTCGTTGCTCTACTCCAAGCACCCGTCACTGCCACCTCGATCCGCTTGAAATCATGTCTCATGACTCATGTTGCATCATATGCACAAAGAAAAATGTTGAGAGTTGATAGCTTCAATAACCAATGGGTCCGGCGACTAAACTGATACAGTAGCCGGCCTAACACATTCTGCACCAAGAACCGAAATCCCCAGATTTTGAAGTTGTCCTCTGAAGGATTGTATTACAATTCCAGAGACATATCTAGCGTGATAGTTCAAGGGTGGTGCCAGAATAGCTTGGCGCCTATGGGTGCCAAGCTATTCTGGCACCACCCTCGAACTATCACGCTCGATCCATGTCTTGCTGTGGTGTGTCGGGGCTGAATGAGTCAAAAGACACGCTCTCAAGAGAAGAGGGCAAAAAGTGTCGCCACCATTTTCAGTATGTGGCTACAGGTGATCCTCTGTTGGTCGCTCAGAACAGATTCTGAGGTATTACCGTGGATATTAAACTATGCGCAGGTCGTGGGAGACAGATCGATCCGGCGCGATACCTCAAGCTTTTCAGGCATCCGACACTGCATATCACCCGTAAAACTCGACCCGTCATTGTCGATCTATCTCTCACAGATGTCAATGAAAGTTAGTGAGACACCTGTCAATAATACAGTGTGTGCTGGTCCTTGATTTTGAACATTGCGGCCAGATCCCGTAAGGTACAGAATCAAGAGCCAGCACACAATGATGACATGTAGGTGATACAACATATCAATAGTAGCAGCGGGGAATGGTATGGGCGGTCACGCGCCGGCAAAGTAGCGCAGCTTATGCACGGTAACGGTTCTGGGGGCTTTTCGGCACGCTTTGTTTTCCTCTGATTCACCCCCTTAACCATCCCCTTCCCCTAAAGTCTTTCACTGTCCAAAATATTTCACAAATGCCCTTGCATAGCAGTCTGTCGTCTCTAAGAAATTTGCCCTCAGCTCAAATCATGCAGGAAACTCGATACATGTAGCAAACTGCATGACAGTGAATGACTGAATGAAACACACAATCAGTCGAGCAATCAATCAATCCACCGATCAATGTATCAATGAATCGTCCGATCGACCTCGCTCAATGTACACGAAGCTGAAGATGACGCACACAGACTGTGGTCCAGCAAGGACTGGATTGCCCTTATGACAAAAATAAGTACAGAACTGTCAAAGCGGCAGATAATTCAGTTGGATTTGTCCTTCTCCTTCATCATCCTGCTATATATTATATGTAAGCCGGGAAAACGCTATTGTAACAAGATAGTGATCGACCATGATAGTTCAAGGGCGGTGCCAGGGTAGCTTGGCGTCTAGAGACACCGGCCAAGCTATTCTTGCACCACGGCCCTTGAACGCTAGACTATTCTGGCACCATTTTTGAATGCTAAGCGTCTTTAATGGCACCACTCTCGAACTGTCCCCATTTTACTTACCGGTTAGGACCGTGGTCAGCCAGCTTTTCACTTTTAGGCTTTAGAGTTCCCCAGGCACTAATCTTGTCCAAATAATGTGTCCTTGCCTTTGCTTATCAGCCGGTTTGACGTCTCAACTGACGTAAGCTACGATGCCGCTCAGTTCAGTCCATAAAAGATGTTTGTGTGAGATGTGTAAGAGTTATGTGTAAAGATTTTGTAGTGTTTACTTTATATCCATTTGGAATTTGTAGCTGTGCAAGTGCAGGGAGAAAATGTTCATAATTATGCTATAATGTTTTTTATGTCTTGTTTGTACTATTTGTTACTGATAAATGTACCACAAGCGAATTTCTCTTTTCGAGATAATAAAGTACTCTTATTCTTATTCTTATAAAGGGCGATGCTACACTTGTAAGCAGAGCTGATACGGAGAACTATGATATGTACCCACTCCATAAAGTTTTTCCTTCTTTGACACATGTATTGATATATTGTACAACAAGCAAATTAATATTCAAGAATTTGTTTGACTGATATACTTCCCTTCCCAAAATCCCGGGCGTGCACGCCAAAATGATTCGATCTTGATGATACGCACATTTTTCAAAACGGAAACGCGAAATATTTTCATTCGGCAACATTAACAAGCTTCCTATATGTAGTAGTAATGAAATACTTCTTAGTGTGTACGAACGCTAAAAATTTACATCCTATACCCAGACACGAACGAAGAACAGACGCCAGGAAACGTGCGAGTCGCTGTACAGACTAGTGGCATTGACGAGATGTCAGCTGGCGATATCGAGAACCTGAGAAAGAAACTAAATACACAAACCTGCTAGCATGTTCTGCAATTATGCGTGATCTAGTAACAAGTAGAATTTACTCAGTAACAAGCACGGTTAAACAAAGTACTGGATGTGCTCAGTAGTCGGACGAAATCTACGGCGGGGTTAAGTCTGCCATTCATGTGTTTTGTTTGAACACAGCAATCAGCCGCAAAATGAATGTTTTGTTTTGGACTGGGTACATAAATTATATTGAGCAACATTTTGCTTGATATAGTGCCGATAACCGACAGATGTGATTACTTGACCCAAATCAAAAGTCGTCTTACGACTCGGACATTTTGATTTGGGTCTCGTAATCACATGTGCCTGTTATTGGCACTATGTCAAGCAAAATGTTACTCAATATAATATAATAATAAGTGTATTCTTGTAATGTGATACTTTCACCTTACAGTTTAAGCCGTAAGGTCCAAAATTACAGACCAGTACAGTATCGCTGAGTCCTGGTGGAGTTACGTCGACAAGGCCCATGCTTCGACAAGCAAAGAGTAGCATGATTTCGCAGGTCCGTCTTCGAACAGTCATTGAAAGTGATCCCGCTGTTAGTTCTCGGATGGTATTGCGCCAGAGACCCTACAACAAACAAACAAACATTGTAAGCTCTTTCCAGGGCTCATGAGAACCTATGCCTCTAGCAAGCAGAAATCACCTGACATTTATATCCGGCCAAGTTTAAGAGAGTCTTTGTGATTTAATTAGATCCACGGTCTGTAAGTCTGGGCACATAAACGACGTGGCGTATGGGCCACATGAGAATCTGTATGTCTCTTGCTGGCGAGAGAATCGGCTCCCATTTACATCCATAGCTTGAAGGAGTCTTCGTGGTTTCAGTCCGTAGATCTGGGATGATATGACTGACACGAACATTTTGACAGTCAGCGGTTAGGGTCGCCGGGTCATCCCTCCCTCCCTCCCTCCCTCTCTCAAGTCTCTCTCTGCTCCCCATTTTTGTGTCACAAAATCTGTCAGTGAGCGTATATATCAGGATTAGTTTTATTGCCGCCATGACAGCTTGACGCCGATTGGCCAAAGTGGAGGAGACAATGCAATAATTTACTACTGTAGGATCGATCGACCGCTAAATCCCCAGTAAAACCCTGCGTCTGAGGAAGAGCTTCCTGGTGCCAATGTCGATTTGCACATAGATTCTTATTCGCAGGGGCCGGGCTCGTGAAAATTCATGTCTCTTGAAGATAGATGGGCCAATTAGAAAAAAATGTAAGCCAGTACCCAATTATGTATTCTAATTGACACAAATCATACGTTCATCACTGTGTTGTGTATACTCGCATGAGTGCGGATGTTGCTTTTTGGCGGTGCCAGGCGTCTGCCACCGTCAAGGTGATATCAAATTCACAGGGGTTTGATGGGCCTGGGTTAGCGGATTTGGGTATGTGCGTGTGTGTAGGGGTGGGGATAGGTGTAGTGACTGAACTACTGACTCTCCTTAGCTTTACTTAGGTGCCACCTCAAGTTCAAAAGCTGGTTCATTATCAACCTTCCGACATCAAATTAATCAAACACTACCCATGCCCCCACCCCCACAACCCACGACTTGGAGGAATAAAGCCAGCATACGATACCAAAATGAAAATTGATTTAAATACTTGTTAACCTATTTTGCTCAAATCACGATATCTCCCTCCACATTGCAGGCAATCCTCAGCCCGACCACAAAGTGCTATCAGACCCCTGCAGACACACGGACGTACCTACACACACAGACAAACACAACTGAACACACATTTTACCCGCAAGCACGCAAACTGTCAGAACCCCAGCCACTAGAGCTGTCAAAGGGTAGGGGAGAGAACTAGATGCTCTTTGATTTCAGCTGTAAGAGGCATATACGTTCATGAGCCGCAGGAGGTCATGAAACTGTGTGTCTTGGTGCAGAGATTGGTTCCATTTACCCTCAGATAATGTTGATGGAGGTAAGAGGCGTAGATTTTCACGAACCCCTGCAGCTGCAGAGGCTCATGAAAATCAATGCCTCTTGCTGGCCGAAAATTGATAAGAACGTTTCTTGAACGGCAACAGTTTAAGAGTTTACTGTCTTTTCGGACCTCAACTTGCTCCATTTTATCCTCAGATCGAGGGAGCAGAGTTAGGGTTAGGTTTACGACTGCAAAGGGTAGGCAAGTTTACTGCCCCGGCCCGCAAACACGATCAGCACCGCGCTCAGTAGCGGTGATTGACAGCTAACGAGGCACGATTGATGCGGCCCGCTTGGAAGCACTGGTACCAGTGGGGGGCGGGGTTTAGAGGCCGAGAGCGGCTGCCGATTGGCTGGATAGCGTGTGAAACGAAAGCCGGGGCCGAGTGCGGGCCGCGGGCCGTGTTCAGCCGGCAGTGTTTTTCAATGCTGCCACGAGCCAGATCTGTTCAGATTTGGAGCGCCCTCCAGTCAGTGCTGGCTTGTGCTGTGCCATACACTACACGCAGCAGCGTCTGTCTGTGTTGTTTTGCCTGAAAACTTTAGTGCTGTTACTGCCGGGCCCGCTAGTGCTACACGCTGGATATCACTTGTGTAGTCGGACGGTGTGTGTGTGCGCGCACGTGTTTTCATGCTCCACGACCGTTATAGTACTGACAGGACGTGGAGATTGTCATAGCTTGGTGTCAGACTGAGGGACTGTAGCGGGTTTGTGGTGTGTTGGGAAAGGAACAAGACTGGTCCCGCGAACGGTTCTACACTACTACCCCATGGCCAGCGAGCCAGACGAAGCGCTACCCCGTTTTGTGAGCGGACTGGTGTTGCCGTGCGCTTGATCTCTCTCCCCCTTTTCTCTGTTCTTTTTCCGCGCTGCTTTTTGTGACGGAGAGCTCCACCGTGTTACTGTTACCGTATCTGTTAGCTGCCGTTCCCGGGTTCCTTTCTTCCGTGCCTTGGACGGACGGGAATCGGATTGTTGGATTGTGTTGACTACTTCTCCAGACGGGCCGAGAAAGAACACAGCGCCAGAGTGAGGTCGGAGCGGGCTTTGTTATGCCGTGTGCAAGACAAGGGGGGTAGTGTGTAGTGTACACACACTGTCAGACAAGGGGTGAGCGTGTTACAGAGCTCCACTCTGGCGGCTACACACCCCATGGCCAGTTGGGGCCGGAGGAGCAGCGCCCTGTACCCTCATCACCACCGGTGGCGGCGTGCCTACCCCAGTATGGCCGTGTACCTGACTACAGTCGTGTTGTTGTTGCTGCAGCACGTGCATGTAAGTGGCGGCACGGAGGCTGTCCGCACGTGCGAACCCATCCGGTTTGAGATGTGTAAGGGTCTGGGCTACAACGTGACCGGCATGCCCAACCTAGTGGGTCACAAGGACCAGCAGGATGCCTCGCTACAGCTACAGACATTCACGCCGCTCATCCAGTACGGCTGTTCCAACCAGCTCAAGTTCTTCCTCTGCTCCGTCTACGTGCCTATGTGCACGGAGAAAGTCATGGAGCCCATCGGGCCGTGCAGACCCATGTGTGAGAGTGTTCGGCGCCGGTGTCAGCCCGTGCTGAATGAGTTCGGCTACCCTTGGCCCACCGCCCTCAACTGCTCAAAGTTCCCACCACACAACGACCAGAACCACATGTGTATGGACGGGCCGGGGGAGGAGGTTGAGGACCCCTATACACAGAGACCCAAAAAACCCAAGAACCCTATCGTGCCGTCTGACCCCAACTCCCGAACAACGCTGTACCCGGGGGAGGTGGTGGGGACACCTAACATTCACCATCTGCGTAAGTGCAGCAAATACCAGAACGCTGAGCGCTACGTGTACATCAACAGAACTGAGCGATGCGCGCTGTTGTGTGGTCAGGACGACGCGTTCTCTAGAGAGGACAAACGCTTTGCTGACGTATGGATGGCCATCTGGGCAGGCGTGTGCTTTCTGTCCACGCTCTTTACCGTCCTCACCTTCCTCATCGACTCCCAGCGCTTCCGTTACCCCGAGCGTCCCATCATCTTCCTCTCTATGTGCTACAACATTTACAGCATCGCCTACATCGTCAGGCTCATCGCCGGCCGGGAGGACATCGCGTGCGACATCGAGAGTCAGAGCGGCAAGAACATCTTGATCCAGGAGGGACTGGAGAACACGGACTGCGCCATCGTCTTCCTTCTCCTCTACTTCTTCGGCACCGCCAGCTCCCTGTGGTGGGTAGTGCTGACCTTTACCTGGTTCCTGGCGGCGGGACTCAAGTGGGGGCACGAGGCCATTCAGCTACACAGCTCCTACTTCCACCTGGCTGCCTGGGCCGTGCCTGCCATCAAGACCATCGTCATACTAGTCATGCGTGACGTGGACGCAGACGAGCTGACCGGCGTGTGTTTTGTCGGCAATCAGAATACCAACACGCTCATGGGCTTCGCAGTGGCGCCGCTGATCGTGTACCTGCTGCTGGGCGCGTCTTTCTTAGTGGCGGGCTTCCTGGCACTCTTTCGCATCCGGCAGCAGGTGCGCAATGACGGCGTGCGCACGGACAAGCTGGAGGTACTGATGGTGCGGATTGGCATCTTCTCCGTTCTCTACACAGTCCCCGCCACCTGCGTCATTGGTTGTCTGCTGTACGAGTATGCCAACCGCGACTCGTGGTACATGAAGCGTGATCACTCCACGCCTAACATCGAGATCTTCATGCTCAAACTTTTCATGTCGCTAGTGGTGGGCATCACCAGCGGCATGTGGGTATGGTCCACCAAGACTCTGGCTTCCTGGAAGGCCTTCATCAGGAAGGTGTGTAACCGCCGCGCACGGGCTGAGAGCCGAAAGAGCGGCATCGAGTACACGGTGCCCATCCACCACTACCAGCAGGTGCCCATCAAGCCCGGGCACGGACACGGACACCACTCATCACGGACCATCCGTATGGAAAAAGCCGGCTCTAAGCGCGGCAAATCAGACTCTGAAACCATCGTGTGATGTGTGTTATTTGTAATAAATGTTGACTCATTCGAGACTTGCTACATACGGATACGTGGCTGATGGCCGCGTATTCACATGTGACTCGTCTTGAATGAATAAAGAAAAAGAAAAGAACGGCTAATGTACAAATGTGGCTAATTCGCTGAGCAAACCGACATTGGATTTGCAAAGAGAAACTGCGTTTTGTGAGAGAAACGCAGTCGTGAATATGAGTCAAACAAGTGGCACAGATCGGCATGAGCCTCTGAATCTTCTAAGGCGAGGCTCCTGACTATCAGTGCCACTTGTTGATGCGTTGCTTTCACTCAGCTTCACCTCAAAGATATTCCCAGTGGAAAGTTACCTCTTGCTGTGTAAACCAAAGCATGGTTGTGTCGTTTACTGGAGTAATACAACAGCTTCCAGAACCACTCGCCAGTTTACACGAACCACAACGTCAGTGTGGTGATCATGCGTTCTCTGAGAAGTGTGGCCGGTGATGGGATGGCAGGTTCTTTGAGAAGTTCTTCAGTCCAAGAGAATTTTACAAGAAACCGAAAAATAATTCACAAGGCTTTCAAAGCCTTGTGAACTATTCTTCGATTTCTTTCCAACTTGGTAGAAAGGCCATCATGAATTCCCCAGAACCTTCTTCATTTGTCTTCATGCTGATGGACCACGTGTGTGTTTTATATGGCCACGGCTGAGTGATTCTCGCTGACACCGCCGCGCGGATGTTTCTATGCGTCACGTTAATTACGAGGCCGGCACGGCACGCAAGGTTGGTAAAGCGTACATAATTTGATTTTCTACTCCACCAGCGCTGAGGCGCGAGACGAACAAACCTCATGAACAGTTTCTTTGGTCCCTATTTAGTCCAGATATGATTCGTTGCTAGAAAAACAAAAATTTGTTTGGTGAAGACTGACTGACATTTTTCTATGTAAGGAGAATGACTGAAGGCTTGATTTCAAAGCTTGTTATAAAAAAAATGGTGAGAACTTGAAGAACGTGTATGTTTGTGTGTGCTTGTTCGCGGGTGTGTGTGTGTGCGTGAAAGTGGATGAAAACTTGAATAGATGGTACGTAAAGGTTGATTGCGTCTGAAATTGAGAGTGCACGTTTTCGAATGTCAAATGAAGTGAGGAAACTTTTTGTTTGTTGTTAATGTTAAAAAGAAAAAATGACTTCATGTACAATTACAAAAGACTTGTAAAAGTCGTCGCCGCCAAAGTTTTGATGCTGCCAGTACAGTGTTCTTTCTGTGTATGTACAGATGTGTGTGCTTCGTGCCGTGCTAGGGTGTTCACTGTTCGCGTATTAACCTGAGCCATCGTCCCTCGAGGATGTGAATGAAACCAAACTCTACAAGCAAGAGGCGTAGATTCTCATAAGCCCCTGCGAATGCAGGGGCTCATGAGAATCTGAGCCTCTTGCAGGCGGGAGCGCCGTGAAAAGGTGTGTTGTCATATAAATTCAGACATGGATTGCTTGCTACACTCCACCGCTACGTGACATGGTTTCGTCCCATTCTTCGTTCTAGCTCCATTCTTTCCCAGTGAATGTCAGACGAATGGAAAACGCCACGACGCACATAAATTCACAGGCCTATATTGACCAACTCATCGGGACAACCGACAACAGTTCTCAGCAAGTGTGCTCTGAGAATCGACCATCGAAAATGAGACTGGAAGTGGAACTACTTTGTCCATGAATTTTTTTTTTTTTATTATTATTTTTTTTTGGGGGGTGGGGGGGGGGGGAGGGGTGGGGGGGGGGGGGGGGGGGCTTGAAACATCTGCTTGCAAGTTGTCCCCGTTTTTGTCGATTTCACCAGTGTCTGCCAAGATCCCATATTTGTGTGTTGGTCCATGATTTTGATTTTAAAATAATGTTGCATGCATATAAGGTACTCTTTTAAAAAAATGTAACAAATCTGCTGAATTTTCCATATAAATATAAACAAAACACAAGGTCGTGAAAGTTAACTTTTGCATTGAACAGTATGAAAGTTAGTATTATTAATATTAATGTCCCATATGTTGATCAGATGTGAAGGCACTCGTAAATTACTTCTAGTGTGCTAAAAATAAAATCTGGTCCAAAATTATAGACTGGCACACAGAATATAAATCTTCGGCAAGAAATGCTTTTACAGCTAAGGCAAGAAAAAGAAAGCCCAGGGTTAGCCAAAGTCCCATTTGGCAAAGTTCTGTCCCAGTCACTGTCAACTCTATGATCTAACACAACACGAACACCAATATCGTTCAAGTTTTATGCAGGACAGGACCATAACCTGGCCTGGCTGCACTGTGCCGAGAGCTCGATTGATTCTTTCGCCCTAAGCCTACAGAAGAACGTGGCGTCGAGCAAGTGGCTGGATTCTCGTGAGCCCCTGCGACAGCAGTGGCTCATGAGAATCCAGCCTCTTGCAGACGTGAACGGGACGGGCTGGAGTGTGGAGTATAGCTGGCCTCGTTATTGTGTTGATTGATCGGGGGGACTGTGGAGACTCGCGGGAGGGAGGCCAGCGCTCTGTCTGTGGCAGTTTGTTAGAGATAAACGCGACACCTTTTTTATTTTTTATTTTTGTATATACTGTCAACCACTTTTTATCGTGTCCGATACTGTCTGAGCCGAGTTACTCTTTCTTGAGTTAGCTGTGTGTACACAGGGGAAATAAAACGTGCGCTTACTCTCTCTAGAAGTAATGAAAGACAACAATTGTAGTCGCAACAATTGATATAGATTAATCTTGCTTTGTGACTTTTGCAGAACTAAGCTCACCCATGAAAGATGCCCCAGGTTCCTTGTGCTTAGTGGACAATTCTAGAATATACATCTTTATTTCAAAAATTTTATTTGCATCCTAGACAAACACAGAAATGAAAAAAAAAACTAAAATCTAGAACAGAACAAGCTAGAAGCTTATGAATCATTGGGTTCTGGAAGTATGATTTAGTTAGTCACTGGTCACCGGGACTTAACCATTTGGCTGTCGGCAGCGCTTTTTCTCGAGGTGATTTCTGCAGGAATCGCCTGGAGAAAAAGCGCTGCCGACAGCCAAAGGGTTAACGCCGCGCGGCGGGTCTGGCAGTATACAAATATGATGAGAAGTGGTTTTCAGTAATATGTCGCATTTACCTGTGACCGACCTCGTCATTTTAGTTTTTGACGGCACAACTTCACAGTCCCTATCAAAACCAAAGAGCAGTTTGTTTGTCGTGATTAGGTTCATAAACTCGTGTACCGAAATGTACTATGTGTCCTGTATTGTATGCACAGGCCTTCCGCGGTGGATTCAGTCTGAGAACGGTCACACCTAAGCGCCCTGAAACTCCTGTTTGTGTCATTCTTGAGGTAATTTATGGTTGTTATTGTAGAATCCGTCGACCGGAACCACAGAAAGAAGCTTAAACATGTATTGTTTGCCGGGTCAGTTGTAACTGCGGTTTGGTCAAAATTGCCAAAGAAGTAAAAAAAAAAAAAAAAGTAGACACTTAACTCATTCTACCCCAGACACACCACAGCAAAATAAGGATCGACCATGATAGTTCAAGGGGCGCCAAGCTATTCTGGCATCACCCTTGAACTACCATGGTCGATCTGTGTCCTGCACTGCAATGCAGTCTTCAGAGGACAACGGCGAAATTTTGGGATTTCGGTGTTGGGGTAGAATGAGTTAAATTGGTTCTGTCGACGTTCTACACATGTAGCACAACACAGTTTATGAAGGTTGTTCATTAAACTTTTAAAAATGTTTTTTTTTCTTTAAAAATAGACATGCAGAGCTCTCTATGCGCTTTTTTTTTCCTTTTTTTCTAATCCAATGCGCGTCGGTAGCGGTTTTTGTGGCGATGATTCCTACAGTAATCATCGCGACAAAAACCACTGCCGACACGCAAAGGAATGACAGAAGATTAGTCTTAGAACGATCACACCTTCCCACAGTCTCTGAATTAAATAAAACAACAGTGATGGGTTTTGGGGTGGGCTCCGTTTGACCTGTTTTAAAAATAACCCCTTGACTGCTTCTGACGATACCCTGTAGCTGGCACCCTGAGAGACCCCGTTATTCCCCGCAGGAGGGTAGTGACACTAGGGAGTTTCAGGGGGTGGGGGGGGGGGGGGGGGGTCTGACCATTCACAGACGATTGACCGCGGAGCACCTGTGCTTTGTATGGTATTGCTACCTATCTAAACTACCTGTACTACCTGTCAACCGATCTACCTTCATACACGTGTACTTTGAGCGGTACACCAATACTCGAATTTGTTTGTTTGTTGTGTCGTGTGTGGTGGTGTAGAGAATTTTCGTGTAACATGAAACTTCACCTGTTCGGACCAATGACATTGAAGACTAGGACGAAAAGACTTGGAGTGAGAGTCAGTAAGAAAGAAAGAGAGAGAGAAAGAGAGGGGCAAACTTGTTGTGTGTAAATGGTGTTATATTACGGGTAACAAAAACTACAAGTTTCACGAGCGATAGTGGCATGTGTTGAAGGGCGCGTGGGAAGGATTATCGCATTGAGCCCTGAGGTCGAACAATCCCACCTTGGGAGTTGGCCTGCGAAGATTGCATTACAGTGCACCTGGCAGATCGACCATGATAGTTCAAGGGTGGTGACAGAATAGCGTGGCGCCTCCAAACGCTAAGCTAGTCTGGCACCACCCTTGAACTATCATGGTCGACCCACATCTGCTTGTAATGTGTAAGGAGGGCACAATAGATGAATGCCGGCAGAAAGGGAGAGAGAGAGAGAGAGAGATGGCCCAATTCTGGTGTTCTAAGCTTGTTCATTTCAAGGGCATTTTTTTTTTTCGCATTGGCAAAACATTTTGAAAACGTTTAACTGGTTCCAGAAAATGATAACGGGTTGGATTTTTTTTTCTTCAGTTTGCTCAAGTCCCGTATTACGATGTCTGTTAATATTACGTGCTGCAGTAAAGTGTGTAGCGGACGTCCATAACCTCTAAAAACGTATTACGCCATTTGTTCGAACATTCTTTTACATTTTCGTACCTACATTTTTCGACTATATTAAATAAGTACGAGGATTTTTGCGTTCTGAGCTATGATTTGGACGCGGCATACGGCGTTACGTCGTATGGTCCAAATTCACAGACTAACACTTTTATTTAAGCAACTAAAATTATCATTTAAATATCAGTCGGGATACCCAGAGTTTTGTAGTTAGTCAGTGTCCGAACTCTGCGGTTCCCAGAGAGTTTAGAACATTTTTGCTACTTTTTAGAGAACATAGTGTTTTGAAATTTCGACATATATTAATAGCAATGCAGAAGAAGTCTGTTGCCATTTTCTGGAGCCAGGTTATTACAAGTGTGTGATTATTACATGTGTTGTTTGGGTCTCTAGACAATTCTCTTTGTAAGTTTGGCATGAAAGTCAAGACAAGTCAACAAGTGAGGGTGCATATTTGTGAAGTGCGCACTGGTTCTGACAGTTAACATTTTGTGCTGGTCTGTGATTTTGGATCTTACGGCCGCAGGCCGTAAGATCCAAAATGACACACCAGCACACAGGCAAAGATCCAAAATCACAGCACACAATTAGCAGTAACTGTTTTCAAGTGTGATGAAGTCATAGACTGCCTGACAGCCGGTGTTCGCTTGTGTAGGAATATTTATTTCTTAGACATCTGTGTTTGTAAGACGATCTGAAAGCTGCAATTAAGTCTGGCAACAACAGCGTTAAAAGATATAATTAATCCCTTTGTGCGTGAAGGCGCCGGTACTGTAGACAGTACCGGTGGCTGCTTGCACAATGTGGTTAATCTTGACTGTTAACTTTATGAACAAATGGGAAACCAGATTGATTTTATAATTCTGCTCTGTGTCTCGCCATAAATGTCAGTCACCACAGGAAATCGAGAGTAACAAAATACATGTATTTCAGAATTGCAAATCGTTACATCATCTCTTGACATTCATGCCAATATTTCAGCCGTATTGTTGGAAATGTAGATGGCTTATAAAATACAGTTTTAGAAAGTCTGTCGGAAATTTGTCCTCGATCTATGTGTCATGTTGAGACTGTTGAAACTTTTTTTCATCACCCCCAAAGAAATCAGTATTGTCTCCACCTTTCTTTGAAAAAAAACGTTGCACCTGTGTATTTACCGTGAAAATTATGTTATTATGCTGCACACTGGGTACCTTCGTCGATCCGCAACGCATGGTAATGCGTAGCGGATCGACGGAGGTAACCAGCATGTCAATGATGATGATGGCGTGTTGATGTTACGTTGATGTTGTTGATGACGATGTTGATGATGACTTCAATGTATTGTTTCACTTGAACGCATTGCTGTGCGCTGTGCTGAGAGGTTTCTTGATGAAGTAAATTATGTTTATGTGTTGAAATATACCACTCATAGTCTGTTGTCTGTATTAGAGTAAGGCTGTTTGCATTGCTCGACAGGGAATTATTTAACTCATTCTACCCCAACACCGAAATCCCCAAATGTTGCCGTTGTCTTCTGAAGACTGCATTGCAGTGCAGGACACAGATCGACCATGATAGTTCAAGGGTGATGCCAGAATAGCTTGGCGCCCATAGGCGCCAAGCTATTCTGGCATCACCCTTGAACTATCATGGTCGATCCATATCTTGCTGTGGTGTGTCTGGGGTAGAATGAGTTAAGAGCGGTGCGTGCCAGTGCTTTGAAATTGAGTTTACCTTAGGTTTCTTCTTACTTCCTAAGGACGTCGGCGGAAACCCTGAATAAACTCAATTTCAGATCACTTAAATTTTTCTGACTGCCACAAGGTCTGACAAAACCGAAGGTAAACTCAACTTTGAATCACTGTTTCTCATCCCCTGCCCTTGGAAGTGGAAGTCAGACGAAACCTAACCTCGGTAGCAAAACGTCTTCGGGCCCACGACAGCCGCATTGTGGGCCCGAGGATCTTTGCGCACTGGGAAGGTAAACTCAGTTTCACAACACTGTTGGTCAGCCTTTTTTTCCAGTAGCTTGAGGTTGATAGCGGTTTTAGGGCACAGGATATGGCCAGACTGAAAAGACACCCCATCGACTATTTCGCAGTCTTCTAAAGTCTATGCGATGTTTAGTAATTTTGTGATTGATCCTACTGCTCTTTATGTCAATGTGTGACCGTTAAGTATTAGTCTACTTAAAAATAAACAGAAAAGTACTAAGCTAATTATTTGTCCCGCGCAAAGTCATGCGCGGGCCCATTGCGGCCATCGTGGGCCCGAGAACCTTTGCGCACTAGGAAGGTAAACTCAGTTTCACAACACTGGTGGTCAGCCTTTTTCCAGTAGCTTGAGATTGATAGCGGTTTTAGGGCACAGGATATGGCCAGACTGAAAAGACTCCCCATCGACTATTTCGCAGTCTTCTAAAGTCTATGCGATGTTCTGTAGTTTTGCGAATGCTCTTTATGTCAATGTTTGACAGTTAAGTATTAGTCTAAATAAAAAATAAATAGAAAAGCACTAAGCCTAATTATTTGATACTTTAACGGAAGATTCGGCGTGTTTGTTTGTTTTTTTCTCAAAATATTTGCAAATCTAAAACTATCCAGCGGCATTTTGCAGAGTAGGAACAATAGCTACACATGGAACGCAGTGTAATACCAATACAAAGGTTGTTCAAATTTCTTGTAGTCCTGCGACAAGACTTCATTTTTTCGTTGATTGATTCTTTACTAATTTGACACACTACTGGGACGATTAGTCACTATTTGCACGAATTAGTCCAGCATTAGTCCAGCGTATCATTTTGTCATAATTATCAAGTCACATTTTGTTAATGTTAGAAACTATTGGAATTGTGCACCGTGACGCGCTACCGACTAGACACGCCGCTCGGCGGAAGAGACGCGGAACTACGCGTCTCTTCCGCTGGACGGTGTCGTCAGTACAGCAGTCAGGGGGATTTTCTACAGCGTATAAAGTATAATAAATAATACATTAGACCTACCAGGGTCTATACATGAAATCTCACACACTGTGAATCGTTAGAAATGCACGATATAATCCATGTGTACAAACACACAGCTGTTGCAGCTAAGGTCGCCAAGCAAAACCAATAATAAGTTTACGTCCGAGTCGCATTTACACCCGGAATGGTGTTAGAATGTAGATATAAATGACGCCAGCTAAAAGCATAGATTCTCATGAGCCCCTGCGTCAGCAGGGGCTCATAAGAATCTATGCCTTTTGCCATAGGGTCTGATCGAGCGATTGTGTCGTTGTTTCACTGGACTTCCAGCAGTTTGATTGCCGGAAAGAGAGAGGAACATGTTGGGGTGAACGCACTGCCTTGCCTTGGCCGACAGCTTTATTGTCCTTTGCATACGACTGTATTTTGCCGAGTGGGTGTTTACTTGTTTTGCAGTTGGTGTGAATTTTACTCTTTTAGTGCCGGTAAGATGTAGGCACCTGCAAGAGAATAAACATTTAGGGCTGAACGTCTTTTGCCATCACGAAGGTGGTTCACAGACGGGGCAGGGAACAGGGTCAGCACAAAGTTTGACTCCACCGGGTTCGCACCCACGACCTTGCGATCGAAAGTCCGACGCTCTACCTCTTGAGCCACCCCGTCCCCCCACCTGTAAGAGAGTCTTGAACTTGTCTCATACTAGAAAATATGCATTTCTCAACAGAATAGCGAAATTTCCCTTTGAGAGGGGGGGGGGGGGGGGAGCCACCAAAGAAAGAAGCTTAGAAAGAACAAATACAGCACAACTTCTTTCTAAGCGTGCTTCCGTTATTCTGGGCATTTCTTTGCATTCACACGCTTTGCAGTCACCGGTTTGGTCTGGATCATAGTTTCATGTGACAGTCTGTTTCCCGAGCGTGTAGGATATATACTGACGAGCAATGATTCCAGAAATGTCTCATTTCTTTTGCTCGTCAGTGTACAAACGTCATCCGACTGCAAGAGAGAACTGGAAATGCCCCGCCGGGGCAGAGAAGATACGTGTGCATTCTTTCCAGTAGAATAGCGAAATGTCGACGCATTATAGAAACGGTCATGACCCTGGCGAGGGTAGTTAGGTCTCTTGACACCATACATTGTCACTCATGAGGAGATTTTTAACAGAAAAGGGAAAACATTAATCATAGTCTGTGAAACTCGCCGCTGACGTAAGGCTGAGAATAATTTTAACGCATTTAACCCTAGGGTCGCAGTTCCCGAAATCAGAAGTCGTCCTCTAAATATTACATTGCGGTTTACGGGATAGATCGACCATGGTAGTTCAAGGGTGGTGCCAGAATAGCTTGGCGCCAACCATAGTAGTTCAAGGGTGGTGCCAGAATAGTTAGGTGCCAAAAGGCACCACCCTTGAACTACCATGGTTGATCCATATACAGTAAATATTCAGTTATAACACATCGCCTGAGGACCCAACATTTCTCGTTGTTATATCCGAAGTTTGGTATAAGCGAAGTAGATTGTATAGGACAGAATGTTTTTGGGACCTATGAAAAAGCGTTGTTATATCCAAATTGTCGTCATGTCCGACCTTGTTCTAAGCGAAGTCGGCTGTATTCTTAAAGCGTGTCGGGGCTGAATAGGTTGTGTTCTCCGGTCTTTGCGGCCTAGTGCCTTATGGTCCAGCAATACAAGTCAATACACAGATCGAAAACCATCAGACCAGTAAAGGAGCGTCAGTTTTAGAGTACGATAGGAAATCGTTGACGGACGTTCTTTTGAACAGCATCCTCCCTGTGACTGAAGGCAAAAGATAGTAAACCGAATAGGCTGAGTCCATCTTGGTGGAAAGCGAGCGTTTCATTGAAGTCAGTACAAAATGGACTTTCTGTCGCTGGCCTTCACAGCGCAAATGTGTGCAGGGGGTCTTCCGAACAAAAGAAGAAAAGTTAACAGCATGTTTGTTTTCCTAATTTGCGAATGCGATCCTCCAACGTGTTTCTGCGCCGTTTCTACACGTGATTTACTGTCGCCGTATAAGGGTCAGCTGCATGAGTGAGCTTAACTCCTGCGCCAGCCACTAATCAAGGTGCTCCGCTATAGCGGAGCACCTTGCTTAGTGGCTAGCGCAGGACTAAGCTCACCACAGCGGAGCTCCTTGTTTAATGGATGGCGCAGGACTTAAGCTTACTCGTGCAGCTGAGGCCAGATCACAACCGCGAGAAGAACAACCGGTAGAAATACGTCAGCAAGACTGAGGCATAGATCCTCATGAGTCCCTGCAGACAGCGGTGGCTCATGAGGATCTCTGCCTCTTGCAGTTGGGCGGCGTATTAGAGCTAGCGTATCATCGTTTTCTTGGGCACAACAGAAGTGCCATCATTTCTGCACTGTGATCCGTTACTGTAAATAACTGTACTCTCTATTCAAGCGTGAGAATAATAGGACGTAAGAGGTAACCTAGGACGAATAAGGAGGACATCGCTTCGTAATTATTGACCAGTTATTACCGCTGTGATAATTATATGCATTAGTTATTGTTCTTGATGTCTCTATTAGTGTCATGATAGTGCGATATCGCCCGTGGCGGCGGAAATGTGAACCCCACAATATTTGAGCATGCGCATTAGCTGTGATGGTATGTGTTAATTAGCAAATTCGGATCGGTGACATGATTATTGGCTGCGGTAAATTGAAGATTCTGCCAAAACTGTATACTTTGAGACACCCCTCGTGTACAGATCTGATATAGGCCTACTTGTTCCTGTGAGGTAGGAAGCGTGGTTGGGTGGGGGCGTGATGGGGGTGTCGGGTTCAACAGGTCACGGAAGCAGAAATAAAAACACCAACGATAAACCACAAGCGGAGGGTGGCCCAACTGTGATGTTAGTTTTCGTCTGACGTTTATGTTGCGATTTGGGCCCGAAGACGCTTTGCTACTGGGGTTTTGATCGGAAATTAGCTTTCCCTTATGTTTCGTCTTACTTCCATGGAAATTAGCTTTCCCTTATGTTTCGTCTTACTTCCATGGAAATTAGCTTTCCCTTATGTTTCGTCTTACTTCCATGGAAATTAGCTTTCCCTTATGTTTCGTCTTACTTCCAAGGAAATTAGCTTTCCCTTATGTTTCGTCTTACTTCCATGGAAATTAGCTTTCCCTTATGTTTCGTCTTACTTCCATGGAAATTAGCTTTCCCTTATGTTTCGTCTTACTTCCATGGAAATTAGCTTTCCCTTATGTTTCGTCTTACTTCCATGGAAATTAGCTTTCCCTTATGTTTCGTCTTACTTCCATGGAAGTGATGTGAAATCGAGGTTACCTTAGGTTTCGTTAACTTCCACGACGATGATGTGAAATTTCCACACGGAAGTCAGACGAAACCTATTGTGAACTCAGTTTCAAATCTGCGCAAAAAAACGTTAAACTCATTGTGCCCGAGGTACGAAATACCCACATCGTTTTGGAGTTATCCTCTGAGGACTGCATTACAATTCAGGAGACAGATCGACCGTCCATGATAGTTCAAAGGTGGTGGCAGGATAGCTTGGCGCCTATAGGCGCCAAGCTATTCTGCCACCACCCTTGAACTATCATGGTTGAGCCACATCTTGCTGTGGTGTGTCGCGGGCAGAATGAGTTAACAGCCGTACAGAAAACAAACATCGACCCATAAAAACAGAATGTTAGGGTCACTATTCATGCATAAAAGCAAACCTGCATATTATAATTATGCATTTCCATTTTGGAAATTTAACATCCGGGTATTGAGCTTTCCACAGGTGTAGCTTACCACATATTACTTCGGACTAAGTGAACTTGACGAGACTTGACGGCCTTACCATATGCACTTTTGTGAGGAATTTACTTTGCTCGTCCACAGTTACATGCACATCTGGGGCCTATTGCATGAGTGAGATTAGTCCGGCGCCAACCACTAAGCAAGGTGCTTCGCTATAGCGGCGCACCTTGCTTAGTGGCTGGCGCCGGACTAACCTCACTCATGCAACCGGCCCCTGATGTATACATATAGTATGTGTATAAGTGGGCAGGTGTGTGTGTGTGTCCTTGGCCTGTTTCCCTGGCGACCTTGAACCTCTCACATATTTGCGTTGGAATTTTCAAAACAATTAGAATTTTAGATGATCTCAAAAGATTAGCATTTTTGGAAAGGTGTGGACGTATGCCATTGTCCCCACTAACATTTATAACAGCTACAATGCATGTAGAGAATACACGTGTACTAGTGGTGGGCAGTTACGGAATTTGTGCCAATATTGGATATTGAAAAATGTCAGCCTAAGAATGTGCGTATTGGGTCTTATGGGCTGAAGGCATATGGTTCATAATCTCAGACCAGTACACACTCTTCAAGTTACAGAATTAGGTTTGGAAATTGTAGCATAATATGCATTCTTTTTTGATAGTACACGTATATGATTTTAGAGTATTCGACTTAAAGCGCGGCCGGTCTGAAATCACATTCCACAGTATAATCTTAGCAATAGAAACAGTATAAACTTAGCCTCACCTATCTGGTTTGTGAGTTAGCAATAGAAGTATGTCCAAGAAGCAGTAAGGTCCAAAATCACAGACCCGCTCACATTTTTTAAGCAAGTTCAGTTCATGATGGGATCTCTGTGCTCGGAAAAGGCGCTCATATGCGCTCCCAACCTACCCTAAAAGCAACCCACCCCTTCAGAAGTTTTCCTGTACTAGAGTTCCTCAGTTGACTTACGTCGTAGTTAACCCTTTGCGTGTCGGTAGCGGTTTTTGTCGCGATGATTAAGCTACCGACACGCAATGTAGGAAGCATCGCGACAAAAACCGCTACCGACACGCTAAGTGTTAGTAGCGTACAATCTCAAGCCGTTACAATAGCTAGCAGGGAATCGAGGGAGACAAACCAGTGTGGACAATGCCATGACACTGACACTCTGTCGGTCACGCTTGACATCCTTCCCCTCCCGTGTCTTGATACTACCCTAGCCTACCCCTTTATTTTTCCTTCTCTGTTCTACATTTTTACCGGCCCCTACTCCCCCCTCCCTTGCCCGCCCCTTTGCCCCACAGCGCAGCGATTACCCGTAATCATATCCCCGGCTTGGTTTATGAGCTTAGTAGTCGGCGAACACCTCCTTCACCCTCTTCCTGTGAGGAAAAGTGATATAAATTTCAAGTTCTCCGTGCCAGCTAGAGGCCGCAGCAAGAGGCGTAGATCCCCATGAGCCCCTGCATACGCAGGGGCTCATGAAGATCTGCACCTCTTGCAGCTGCGGGTCGAGCTTGGCGCGTTTACGAGCCCGACTAGAAACGAGTGCCTTTCTAAATCCGAGCCCAACACTACCGGACGTGGTTGTCAGAATTTAACACACAGGCCCCTGCGCCGCGCAGGGGGTAGGGCAACGGAGCTTTTTCCAGGGAGCTATATGTAGCTAGTAACGTATCGTCAGAATTTGTAGACTACGTTTGCTACAAGTACACACTGAAAGTCAAGAGAGAGGGGAAACGCATAGACACTGAAAAGAAACGAGAATGAGAGACTGTTGTGCGTATTTTCACCTTGAGTACAATGATTGTTGATTGCTATGTCAGTGAGTTGTGTCGTGATGAATTTCAGCACGGGAGTGGAATAGAATTGTTCATCAGTATGTAATTCCAGACTTAACCCTTTCGTCGCCGGTGGCCACAGATTGCGTTTCTGAAATCTTTTTCAGTTTAATTTATCACAAAAGAACCCCAGCAGTACACATACAAGGACGATTAGCTACAGGGTAGTGTCAGCAAAAGGCCGCAATTGATCTTCATGCCCCCCCCCCCCCTCCCCCCAACCCAGGGCACAGAGGATCCAGGTCTCTGTTTTCTTGCAGTTGGATCGTGTTCACTGTTTCGCGGCTGTAAATAGGGTTAAGTATCTAGAACTGAAGTACATTATTATTCATGAACAGTGTGTCTTATTTCTTTATATCTAAGAAGTAGGGTCGGTTTTCTGGTTCTTCTCGCTAGCGGGTACGTGCTCCCTGTAGCTGATCATTTTGTAATGATGTCTTGCGTTTTGTTGAAGAACGACATTCAGGTGCCCTAGTATTTCGCCCATTGATTCGTACAATGAGTTAAACGAAGACTGGCCGAATAAGGCTAATAATTTGTGGTAAACGGCCGTCGATCTATTAACTGTTAGTAGCGTTTTTCTTCTTCTTCTTTTTTTCCTCGCAGTGATTCCTACATGAATCCTACAGGAACCACCACGACAAAAAGTACTACAGACAGCCAAAGGGTTAACTCCTTAGTCAGCCCCGACAAACAGCAAAATGTGGCTCGACCATGATAGTTCAAGAGTGATGCCAGAATAGCTTGGCGCCCATACAGTCTTCAGAATACAACGCCAAAATTTGGAGATTTCGACCTTGGGACTCGATGGGTTAAGCTGTATGGTGTATGGACTCGCCCCATCCCCCCCCCCCCCCCCAACCCCTCTCCACCAATTATACTGACTTTAAAATGATAAGTAATTTAGGCTGCTACTCTCATCAAGAAACTTGTTCCACTTGGCATTGTTCTGGAACTGTGAAAAAAATAATACAGGTCTGTCCTTCGGGACTTAGCACAGATTTTTTGTCGGTGTAACTGCATGTACTGCTCGACTCTAGCTCGCTCTCTCTCTCTCTCGAGGCACAGTTACCCTCCGCGCTGCCTGGCTATAATGCTGTGCTAGACTGAAGATGTGCTCGAGTAAGTGGAATGATTTATAGTCCGCCAGACAGACGCGGGGCGGGTATACGTTGTGGAGCGGCCGGTGTAGGGTAGGAGTTTAGAGGAGAAAGCGAGACCCAGTAGACGAGAAGGAAGTTGTATACCGGCGACTGTTACGAGGACGCATGATCGGAGCAATTACGACGTGGCTGTGCTTACTATGAATGGGCGAAAATGACTGTCTTTGCTCTGGGGCCAGTTGACCAAAATCACATTGTGGAAACGTAACCTTTTCCATGGCCGCACTGGAAGTATATTCTGTCTCGTTAATCTTTGTCAATTAACCGACCACATAACCCGGCCACGAAAGCAACACGGATACAAAGTGGTTATATCAAGAGGCATAGATCCTCGTGAGCCCCCGCAACTGCGGGGGCTCACGAGGATCTATGCCTCTTGCTGTTGGATCGCGTTCACCATTTCTCCGCACGGATCAAGTTATCATATTCCATGATTTGTCCCTGAAACCTCTGTTAATATTAGATTATAAAAACTTAACCTGGTCATTGCAAACGAGTGCAGTTGATCCTCGTGTGTCTCTGCAGTCTAAACGGGCTCCTGAGGATCTATGCCTCTATTAGCTAGATGTAAGATTTGTTTTCTTTACGACCCAACAAGGCGGAACAATACACGGGCAGAGAACTGGAGAGATCTTTAACCCCCCCCCCCCCCCGAAAAAAAATGCTAAGCCTTTTTTGTAGGTTGTAAGGTTACAGGTTCAACTCTCTCTCTCTCTCTCTCTCTCTCTCTCTCTCTCTCTCTCTCTCTCTCTCTCTCTCTCTCTCTCTCTCTCTCTCTCTCTTTTTTTTCTCTGTAGCACACAGTATACCCTTCCACAGGAGGCATGGGTCCTCATGAGCCCCCCGCAGTTATGAGGATCCATGCCTCTTGCCGACCCACTATCATCTAGTCTTCCTCATTCGGAGCGGTCATGAAGGGTTCAGGTGTAACATTTTCTTTTTCCCCCCAAAAACAGCTGTTTGCTTTCTTCCAGCGCTGTGTTATTATGGCTGACGTTTGAGATAATCCCTTTTTACGCGCCCCGCGGTATGCTAGACAGGTATGGCAGGACAAGCCACCTCCCAGCCCTCCCCCCCCCCCCACCTCCTCCGCTCCCGTTCCGTCTGCAAGAAGCGTAGATTCTCATGAGCCGGCCCTGCAGTCGCAGGGGCTCATGAGAATCTGCGCCTCTTGCGGCTGAGTTGGTGGTTATATCTACTTCCTGGGATTAGGGCACGTATTATGGCTTAACCCATTCAGGCCTGACGCCCTACAGCAGGAGATGGGTCGACCATGATAATTCAAGGGTAGTGCCAGATTAGCTTGGCGCCGACAGGCGCCAAGCTAATCTGGCACTACCCTTGAATTATCATGGTCGATCCATCTCCTGCAACTGGTGCATAGTCGCCATCAGGCGCCAAGCTAATCTGGCACTAGCCTTGAATTATCATGGTCGATCCATTTCCTGGAACTGGTACATAGTTGTAAAGTGACGCCTCCAAAATTTGGGAAATACGGCCGTCGGGCTGAATGAGTTAGGGAACAAAAGACAGGTAGAGAAGGGAAAGGAAGGCCTCATAGATTACAAGTTCACACAGCGCCTAAAGCTTTGTCCGTGATACAATGGGCATCGCATTTAGGCAGCTGTTTTCATGTCCCCACAAACATAGTTTTTGTGTCTGTCCCAGCATGCATCGACCACGAAGAAAAAGAAGCCTTTCTAAGTTCATGCAACGCAGTCCAAGCACATCCTGAGAAAGTCTTGTTGGTGTCGGGACGTTAATCAATGTACAACCTTCCAGTCATTCTAAAGTACTACTGTGGGAGATACCTGTACATTTCCATAATCATTAAAGACCACGCTGAGATCTCTAATTTGTAATATTACGGACGCAGCAGCCAAACCTATCTGAGAACTACAAAATATTCATCATTATACCGAACCGACACCATTTCTGAAAAGATCCTGCGTGTAGGATCTTTGATTGCTGCGCTTAAATATGAGCGCTAATGATATTGTCGTAGTATCACAGACCGACATGTTTGCAGCCCTTAGGTCCAGGGGTCAGTTGCACGAGTGAACTTAGTCCTGCGCAAGCCGCTTAGCAAGGTGCTCCGCGAGTCCAGTACCACAGACCAGTGAGTTTACACCCATAGGTCCAGAATCATAGACCATCACCTTCAGAGCCGGAAGGTCCAAAACTCCATAACAGGTCAGCACGCAGATAAACAGTTGTTACGGAGCATATGCAACTGTCGTAAAACCGCAGCAGCTGCAGCGTGAACCCCAGAATAACTCCTCCGTCGGATGGGCTAGGCATCTATCTTGAAAGGTGCACTCAGCCCACCAAGTAAGAAGGAAGCAAAGCAGGTCTCATGAAAATCGCTACCTCTCGCACTGGGGGTCCGGACTTGGGAAGGGGCCTGCCTGCATGCCTATCGGACCGAACGCCTAATCGATAGTCCTATAAACGTGGGCATACTGACACACAGGGCGATATCATGCGTGCACATTCTTTGTTGCGATGTGACCTTAACGGAGAAGTTCGATATGACCGGGACCCCAGCGCGCAAAAGGTTCAAGGGCCGGCGTCAGCCGCAGTTGGCCCCCGTGCGCGGGCCAACTGCGGCCGACGTCGGCCCATTGATCTTCATGTTGTTGCTTGCCGGGTCGTATTACGACACCTTTTTCGCAGTAATTAAAGCTCTGCCTGACCTTGTAAAGGTTCCTCGTCGGAAACATTATGGACGGGCTGTTGTCAAGTTGTAGTAGTGTCTGATCGTGCATTAACCCATTAAGGCCGCAGTTCCCAAACTGTAGAGATGTCACTTTACAACTATGTACCAGTATCAGGAGATGGATCGACTATGATAATTCAAGGCTAGTGCCAGATTAGCTTGGCGCCTGATGGCGTCAAGCTAATCTGGCACTACCCTTGAATTTTCATGGTCGATCAATCAACCGCTGTGGGGCGTTGAGGCTTAGTGGGTTAACTGCAGCTGGTGGTGTTGTGGCAAGCTGTTGTGCAAAAACTTCGAATATTATTTAATATCCAGTTATGACGAGTGAGGTGTTAGCGTACTACTGTAGCGGAAAGGTGATGCTTGGGATTTGTTCCTGTCCTAGGAAACTAGTTTACCTTGGCGCTCTAGCCTTGGTTGTTTGTCTTTAGTACTGTAAGGTGAATTCGCAGTGATGAGAACGTGGTACGCTGGATACGTGTCGTTTCTGTCCCCACTGTACAGTCCATCCAGATGCTGACGCCTACCCAGTCTCCGTGAGAGGCGTAGATCCTCATAATCTCATGACTCCCTGCAGCTTCCCAGGGGGCTTATGAGAATCCATGCGGGTTTTTTTTTAGATATGGAGGATATAACATGCGAGCGATTAATGTAGACATATCTTGAAAGATGACATAAGGTCATGCTGACTGTTTTCGTTAGATCCACAATATAGCATGTCTTCCTTTTATAGGTTTTCACTGTCGGGTTTCGTAGACTCCGTATCGCTTGTCGGCTTTGACATTAACCCTTTGGCTGTCGGCAGCGGTTTTTGTCGCGATGATTCCGATGATTCGCGACAAAAACCGCTACGGACACGCCAAGGGTTAAAAACCCAGTCATAAAAAGGTGACTGCCAAGCGCGTAAATGTATTCCTTAATCTTCCATGCCTAAGCATGTTTCTTCTTGATTGTTGTTCTTGTTGTTGGAATTTGCATGACCTTCACGTTAGTTTTCCATCTGTGTTCCTCAAGCGAAAAAGGTCCACAACAGAATCTACACTTATGTGACTGCAACTGTGTGAAGGATTAACTCACAGCTGTGGCCAGTGGACCCACACAGATGTCTGACCTTTCTGCGTTCATACAGCAGTAGAAGGAAGGCTCCGGTCGACAAAGTTATGGATTTTCACTTCGTCAACATTTGTAGTCATAGCCGTGTGCATGCAGGGCGACCGTCCAGACACCCTCATCCTGGCAGTGAGCAAAAAAAGGTCCTCGGGCTGACGTCGGACTTAGCTGGCCCGCGCACGGCCGTGCGCGGGCCAGCTAAGTCCGACGTCAGACCGACGATCTTTTTTACTCACTGGATTCGTAAGATATTTTGATTCTTTACATTCGTCGAAGGAGGTTCACAAAATGATCGTCTGGGGCTTTTTGTCGGTGACCAGTGGGACATCTTACTTCGAGAGGCCATTGTGTTTAGAAACACAGATTTAGTTATTCTGGCGTACCCTGCGAAGAACCGATTCTCGGATATAGATCGACCACAATACAGTCTAATTCGCTCGTAACAAAGTCAGACATAAAAGGTAGGATAAAACGACACTTTTTCCAGAGTTCCTGACAACACTCTTTCTGCGCTTATAGTACTTAACCCATTCAACACTGACGCCCTACAGCAGGAGATGGGTCCACCATGATAATTCAAGGGTAGTGCCAGATTAGCTTGACGCCTGTCAACGCCAAGCTAATCTGGCAATGCCCATGATGGTCGATCCATCTCCTGCAACTGGTGCATAGTCATTAGATGACGCCTCCACAATTTGGGAAATACGTCCGTCGGGCTGAATGAGTTAATAACAACAATTAAAAACTGAGCCCCATAGCGATTTGTTATATCCAGCGGAGTTTGCTGTAGCTCAAGAGTAGTGCCAAAACAGACTCATCTCCAGATGTAGTGTGTCCAGGTTGCAGGAGTAAAGCCGTTCAGTGTGACACCAGATTTGAGGGAGATTAGTTAAACGTAAGTCAAGCATACCAGTGGGACAATTAGCCCTTTCGTGCAAGCAGCCCCCGGTGCTGTTAACAGTACATGTGGCTGCACGCAGAAAGGGGTTACGGGAATTAATTTAAAGCGCAGTTCAGTTACCAGATGATTAATGTACTGCAAGGATTATCAGCTCCATCTTTCGATCTGTATCAGAGTCAGGCTACCAATAAAGCGATGGTCACAGCATGATATATGTAGGATAAGCCGCAAGCTGTGGCTTGGCCATAAACCAGACACTCACACACACACACACACACACACACACACACACACACACACACACACACACACACACACACACACACACAGAGAGAAAGAGAGAGAGAGATGACGATGATGATGAATCTTTTTTTATTTTTTATTCAGGATAAAGCTATTAGGCAACTCAATGCCTGTCTTACAAGCTGTCCTGTAAACAAAACTGAACAAAACAGGAAAAAAAAAAACACAGCATGCAAATAATAATAATAATAAAAGAAAAATTACGAAAAAACACAATAGGTGAATTATGGAAAGGAGGGAGAGAGAGAGAGAGAGAGAGAGAGAGAGAGAGAGAGAGAGAGAGAGAGAGAGAGAGAGAGAGAGAGAGAGAGAGACGGAGAGAGAGAGAGAGTTACGTGGTAGAGTCGTAGTCGTAGTATGATTTAAAAAAAAAAAAAAAAACACCAGACGCACGCACGTAAGGTTCTTTTAAATAAACTTCATTCAGCTGCAACCCGCCACACGTGGCTTAAGGATGTAGGCTACACTGGAGTAACAGTTCCAACAATATTTTAATTCAGCGATGCGATCTCCACACAATGCATTCCCAAATGCACCAACACTGATACAATGTCTCCTCTGAAAATGTCAACACTGGCGACACAAAGTTTCTCATACAACGTACACCACCGTTACGCTGCGTCTCTCACAATGTACACCCTATACGGGCCACGTACCAACGATACACTATGTGTCCCTACAACTGACAATGCATGACAATGTACACACGTGCTTCCTAGCACCAACTTTTATAGTTAAACGACTTTCCAGAAAATCTAATGAATTTACACAACGCACCCAATCAGAACGGAACACGTAACTGAAACTCATAAATATTAATTTTTAAAAAAAAGGAACTTTCTAGAATAACTAAATAGTCTACAAAAATTTGACTGCTCATTTCAGCCCCAAATTCTAGTGTATAATGACGTCACACAAAGTATGGCACACCGTTCACGACCTTTAACACGCAAAGAACGGCTGCTAAATTCACGCGCACAGAGAACAACTATGGCTAAAAATAGAACAGCTCTACTACCGCTATCCACCGTGAGACTTTGCTAGAAGCTTCCGGACTAAACTAAACTAAACAAAACCAATTCCGCTATCTGCGCGAACAATAGAGAATCTCACTGAAAGGGTACGTGATACGTAACCATGATAGCTCAAATAAATATCGGATCGTTTCCTATGGTTAACACATGCATGCTCTCACAGAACAACACAACCACAATCGTAACACAGAGAGAGAGAGAGAGAGAGAGAGAGAGAGAGAGAGAGAGAGAGAGAGAGAGAGAAGCAAATAATATAGAGAAAGAAAATTGAATGACTCATTCCACCTTCACTTGAAACAACAAGATAAGGATCAGCCATGACAGTTCAAGGGTGGTGCCAGAATAGCTTGGCGCCTTCAGGCGCCAAGCTATTCTGGTACCACCCTTGCAACTTTCATGCCCGAACTGTCTCCTGAACTGCAATGTAGTGTTCAGACAACAACTCCCAACTTATCTGATCTTTATTTTATCCCAGGGATGTGAATGGGGCCCATCTCTGCCAGGTAGACAATGTCACCACAGGTCAGTCTCGGTACTTGTATGACCGCGGTACCCTGGAGAAATAATAGAGTCAGACCGCCTTATTCCCAATCGCGTAAAACATGGTGCTGAATTCGCATTGAGACTTGTGAAGAGCCGAAAAACGTACTTGATAAGCAGATTATGTAGTGGCCGACGACAGCCTTAGCCGGCCCGCGCGGGCCAGCTAAGGCTGACGTCGGCCCGAGGATCTTGTGCTCACCGGGCGAGCCACTGACCTGCGCGCGTTATATCAGATACCGCGGTACACTGGAGCGCCTAGCACTGAGGCCGACGTGTGGATTTACTGTGGACTTGTAGAATGAACCTGAAGAATGACCTAACAAGATGAACCGTCTAGCTATGTATACAGTAAACGTCGATATGCCAGGGCACCCAAATGTCTTTGCTGTTGCATCCGAATTTTGTTGTAATCGATGCAAATTACCCTAAAAGAGTGTACTAGGGATAAAGTGTTGGTTCTATCCGTGCATCCGTCCTTGTTACAGTCAAAAGGTTTCGTTTGCAACGAACGACTGTCGATAACGAACGAGAGCGAAATCGCGGCGAACAACCAGCTTGTTCTGTTGTTGTTGTCCGCGCTTATAGTACAAACTGTTTATCCGCCGTGGCTTTGATCTCGCTCGTTGTCGGCAGTCGTTCGTCTCAAATGAAACCTCACTAAACCCCAGGGACTGACTATCCAAAACTGGTCGTCTTGGGCCCAGTTCTTACACAGGACGATCGAATCAAAAATGGGGGGGGGGGGGGGGGGGGTCTGCTTAGGCATTTGGTCGCCTAATACAGATGATCGTCTTTACACGTTTGACCGTATAAGCGGAGTTCACTGCATCCTATGTTATACACACTGCCATACCGTGTCACCTTTACCTTTCGCTGCTGATTCGCCTTGTCACAGTGAAACGCGTCCTCATGAATATACAGCATAAACACACAGCGGGCATCAGTTTTATGTCGCAAGTTGAAAAGATTCCGCTTTCCGCTTCGGGACACAGTGTTTGATTTTGTGAAATGTGTTGTGAAAAACTATCATTTGGCTAAGCCTGTAAATGTCACGCAAGTGGCTTTTCTGAGGGTTTTTTTTTTTTTTTTTTTTTGAGCGTGTGGAGACTGAGGCAGAGATGGATAAGGGTCGAAAAAAAAGGCCAGGGTACATCGAGAAATAGGATGAAGTGACTTCGGGTATAACGATGCCAGAGTCTCCCATTTTTTTGCTGTTGTTGTTGCTGTTTGTCCGAAGTTTGTTATACACGAAGTCATTTTATAGAGAAAATGTGGCTAGGGCCTCTGAAAAAGCGTTGCTATATCCGACGACTTTTGTCGTCCGATCGTGTTACAAGCAACGGTAATGGTATTGGGAGGAAAAGCAACGTGTTGAAGCATTTGTTGTTGTTTTTTTCCGACTAAACGTAAACTGCATCAAAAGGCTGGATCAGGTGGCATGTACAACTCCAAGATTACACAACCTTTGAGCTATCCTGGTCGAGCCTTTCCCAGGCGCCGGTCAGGCGCCTGGGAATGGCTCGACCAGGATAGCTCAAGGTCGTGCACTGAAGTCGTAGACAGCCCACATTACCTTGGAGTCCGCATTTTTTTCGCTTTTGACCTGAGCTGAAATTTGAATGATCTGCATACATCTGCAAGCTGACCTCATCAGTCCTTTCAGCACGTTTCCAACGCTAGAATAATGAATTGACTTAAAACTAACGCCGCAGTTTATATTCATGCTGTTGCTACTACATTAAATTGGAAATAGAATGTACATACATTCACTAATGTCATACCATTTTCCACACCTGCTGTATGTGCACTCTGAATGCGAAATGTGTTCTGGTATGTTAGTTTGGACAATGGCCCCACGAATAGATGCAATACATAATTATGTCTATGACTTAAACCGTAAAGTTCATAATCACAAAGTCTATTTCACAAATTGCAAAAGAGAGCACATTTAAGCAGGGAAAAAATATTTCCCTCTAAACTAGCTGTTAACACTGACTCCGTTTAGCTGCAATCAGCCAGATCAGCCAAACGGCTTCTGGTTAATTCGGGGTGTAACGTCCACGGCACCGAAGTGATACGGGACGGTCCTGACAGGCGGGTTATGGGGGCCAGGGAAATCTATTGCCTATGGAGTACGACCTGAACACTGATCACTTTAGGTGCACTGCAACTGTGCCACTTTGATTTACCAGGACCTTTCAACGGATATGCTATAGAACAAACCTGGATTGCGAGTCCAGCTTAGACATATGTATTGCGTCTCGAACCCACGATCCGGCGATTCCATTCGCTCTCTTGCTCCGACGCTTGACCGCCTGAGCTATTTCGGACTCTATTCTTCAGTCTTCGCTCGATCCAGCGTGCAAAAGGTCCTGTGGCAGTCGTCTGTCTGATGGTCTGTTGCCTACAGTGGGTCTCAAAAGCGAACCTCTACTCTGCCTTACCTTCCGCGGTTCGTAACACAGGTATTCCAAGTTCCATGCAGTAGTGAGCTGTTGGAGCATGAATGGGGCCGCCAGCGGGCCAGCTGGACTTTCTTGCTCACAACGGGGGGCCAGTTGCATGAGTGAGCTTAGTCCTGCGCCAGCCACTAAGCAAGGTGCTCCGCTATAGCGGGGTGAGTGTTGTGGCGCTATAGCGGAGCACCTTGCTTAGAGGCTGACGCAGGACTAAGTTCACTCACTCATCTTAACGTGACTCCTGGCCTCAAGAAAGCTCTACACTGGTCGTTCGCTTTATCGTCCACATTTCCAATAGCCGTCCCTCCATATTCAAGCTGCATGCCGCATTAGTGATCTGTCAGTGCACGGAAGTGAATGGATTACAGTACAGTGCGCGGCGGGGCCAGCTGAAGGACGACGTCTGCCCGAAGACCTTTTGCCTACGATAGTAGGCAAAAGGTCTTAGGGCAGACGTCGATCGGCCTCACAGTGCGTACCTTTTATACGACTTCCATCCACACAGTTCCTAACCTGCCGTATTCAAGTTCCATTCTATGCAGTGGTGAACTGTGCGAGCAGTGAATGGATGGCAAACAAACCTCGGCCTCGTGATGATTAATGACTGTTTGATGGCTTTCCAATTGCCCTTCCCCTCCCCACCGTGTCCTCTTACTCTCCCCACCTTTCCTTTTTACCGCTCAGTCCAGTCACACACCCACCTCTCATTTTTCCCTCCAGTTTCCAGCTCCTAGTCCCCCCTCCTTTCTGGCAAGCCAAGCTTCAGAGCTTTCGGCCATTTCAGGTTTACCTGCACCCTACACGCTAACAATCGTTCGTTCCATTGTTAGACTCGATTTAGGTCACCGCTCTTAGAACTTCGCTTTATAGAGTCGCGGGTAATGCCAACCGACCGTGATAGCTCAACAGGCCCTCCACTCCTCACCCCCCCCCCCCACCCTCTCACTCAACTTTACACCCCACACACCACATCTCCGAGGATTACTCCCCCGCCCCCCATCCCCCTCCCCCCCCCCCCCCCATCCCCCCCGAAAAAAAAGGCAGGAGAGTTAAAAATAGGAAAGAGAAATATCAATATACACAAGCCACCAGGCTATAACCACTCACCCCAATGTCTCCTCTCTAACACGCTCACCTAGTTTTTTGGGGTGGGTTTTGTTTCGTCAACAGACTTTTACGACACAGTCGCATGCTGAATCACCCGAAACACTCCTCGTCGGAGAAATTTTTACTCTACTGCATGCAAGAGGCATAGATTTTCACGGGCCTCTGCAGCTTGCTGCAGAGGCTTGTGAGAATATATGCCCCTTGCGGAAGGAGAAAAAAAATGGAGGTGAGTGACAGAGTAAACGTAACGCATAACACATAACACTCCACTAAAAGTGAGATTCCAGGGTTGTCACAGAGAGGCTCGCAGGTGTACTAAATTATATAGGCATACCCGAGTTCACTCAGGCTGAAGGGGGGAGAGAGAGAGAGAGAGAGAGAGAGAGAGAGAGAGAGAGAGAGAGAGAGAGAGAGAGAGAGAGAGAGAGAGAGATTTCAATTAAACCCACCTTGACTCGAGCAAAATAAGGATCGGCCGTGAAAGTTCAAGGTTCGTGCCAGAATAGCTTGGCGCCTGAAGGCGCCAACCTATTCTGGCACAACCCTTGAACTTTCATGGCTAAACTATCTCCTGAACTGTAACATAGTCTTCAGTTTAGATCCCAACTCAAACCTTTTATGTGTGCAAGAGATATAGGTTCACATGAACCCCTGCAGGACACATGAGAGTCTGTGCCTCTGGGTGACCTGACAGTTTATCCCTCTTCCCCCCCCCCCCCCTCCCTCCCGCTGTTTCTCAATAATTATTGAGGGTGTTATTTGAAAGTTGAGCGGTGCGTGCGAGACTGATCAATTTCTATGATCCACAATTTCTTCAGCTTCTTCAGGTAGAGTCATAGATTCTCATAAGCCCTTTCATGCTATGCATAATTATAGCCTGCCGATATACTTGTGACACTGAAAAGCCAGTGCGTCGTGTCTAATTTTGTATAACAGTAATAATCACGCTTTGGAAGAAAAACGGAAAGACTGGTTATTGCGGCCATATAACGACAGTAGTCCGCCATTCCCTCAGTCATCTCCCATCAATCGTGCAAAGATTATATTTTGTATGCTGACCTGTGTTTTCGAACCTTACAGCCATCGCTGTGAGCCTGAGGTCGGCCAAGATCACAGATCAGGTAAAAGAAAATATTTGTTTTCTCAGTCATTTAGGGGTCGGTATCGGCAGTTTGGGCTCAGGGGCTCGCGAGAATCCACAATCTACGCTGCCAAGATGTGTTTGATACGGGTTCCACCTCTTGCTTTCAAAATGTGTGGATTCCCCTGAACTTTTGGCAAGCCCTTATGAGACTGTCTTGTTACGTAACACGTGAGAAGGGTCTAGAGAGGGAATACTTAGATTGACTATACACAGGTAGTCAGTCAGCCGTCTGGGGTTTAAACCTGTGAGTGTTCCAGTGGGCCAGGAGAAAGACAAACATGATTATGACCGAGGGGAAAAGCCCAAGTTGGCAGTGGTTTGCTTTTCCAGCGTGATTCCTGAAGCTCAACTTTATCTCTCCTAACCCCGACGACAACGGCACGAAAATGTATCGACCATGCCATGATGGCTGAAAAGTTCGAGAATGATCAACTAGGCGCTTGAGCATCGACCATGATAGTTCAAGATAGCGACTGATCAGCTTGGCACCACATGCGCCAAGCTGATCAGTCACTATCCTTGAACTGCCATGGTCGACCCATATCCGGTGACTCGCTCAGCAAGCGAGTATTAATGTGAACCAGTTGGCGCTTAGAACTGAAATCAGTTATCAGAGTCAGAAAACTGGAATCATAATTTTGTCACCTGTGTGCGTGCGGTTTGAAGCTTCGTGTGGGTAGACTTTAATTATAAACACTGGAGTGAGCTAAAAGTTAATACTGTCGACAAATTAAAAAGAAGCGAATCAATCAATAAATCATTTCGCTCAGTAAATGAAAACGTCGCCAGCGGAAAGTGTAAATGCTTGTCTGACATTAACTCATTCAGCCCTGACGCACTACAGCAGATGGGTCGACCATGATAATTCAAGGGTAGTGCCAGATTAGCTTGGCGCCTGTCGGTGCCAAGCTAATCTGGCACTGCCCTTGAATTATCATGGTCGATTCATCTCCTACAACTTGTGCATAGTCGTTAGATGACGCCTCCAAAATTTGGGAAATACGTGCACCGGGCTGAATGAGTTAATAAAGTTGAAAGTTTGGGGATTAACGTGTATTGGCAGCACGAAGGTGATTTCAATGTCGAGTTTGAGAACAGGGGTTGAACAAAGTTTGACCCCCACCTGGGTTCTAATTGAAGACTTTTGAGACGAGAGGCCGTCGGCTGTACTACCCGTGAGCTACTTAGGTACCATGCATGAGGACGGAGCTGTGTTCTGTAATGTAAACCTAAGTGACGGCATTACTATTGATCTATCACATGGTCGACCCATTTCCCTTAGTTTGCTACGCCTTCCTCCTATATCGCAATCGTCCTTATTGAAGTTTTGATAGTCCAGAATGACATGAGAGTTGTTTGAAGTTTAGATGATGATGAGTCACTAACTCATTCAGACCGGCCGACGGCCGTCATGTATTTCCCAACTTTTGGAGGCGTCATCTAATGACTATGCACCAGTTGCAGTAGATGGATCGACCATGATAATTCAAGAGCAGTGCCAGATTAGCCTGGCGCCAACAGGCGCCAAGCTATTATCATGGTCGACCCATCTCCTGCTGTAGTGCGTCAGGGCTGAATGGGTTATAAGAGTTTGAGCGTCGCTTGTGGGTTTGATGGAGCTTGATAAACGATGATGCAACCACGATACAAGGACAGACGCCAGACTTCAAAATATGTAACACGTTTGCTGGTCTGTGATCAAAATCACAGAACAACGCACAGTCATCGCAGCATCGACACCTTTCTCAAGTAGTGGAACCCAGATGTAGTTATTACCTCCGGCACATGGTACAAATCGCGCATGCTTCAGGAGCTGATGAAGGTGTGTCCCCACACACCTTCATCAGCTCCTGCAGCATGCTTGTGCTTATGACAATCTGCGCCGTTTACGCCCGGGGACGAATGTCGTTCGATCATGGGAAGAATGATTGGGATCTTGCATCACGCCAAATGCTCGTGCTTGCTCAAGGGACGCCAGACACCGGTGGCAGATGGGTAAACTTCAAAAAGACTTTAAAAGAAAGCTACATTCAGTATCAAAGTGTCATCTCGAAGCAAGGACCGCAAAGAAATACTAAGCACTGCACAATTTCTGACCAACCCATTATGCACTGCCTCAGGATAAAATTGTCATTTTTTTTTTATAGATACCCTACATCACAGTTCTGGAGGAAGATCGGCCATGATAGTTCAAGGGAGGTGTCAGAAGAATAGCTTGGCGCCTGTAGGCGCTAAACTATTCTGACACCACCCTTGAATTATCATGGTCGAACAATGTCCTGTTGTAACGGATCAGAGGTGTATGGGCGAAATAATAATATATACAATAGATTTACAGATGTATTGTGTTGTTGAGGGCGCGGTAAGGGATAGGGGGAAGGGGGTGCAGTAAGTGTGTGTTGTTTAAAATAAAGTTCACCGCAATGTTGTGTGTTCTGCATGCTTTAGTACAAAAGTACGGGTAGATCCGAGTACTCAGTTTCATTAGCATTTCCGTTGAAAGGTCCTGGTAAATCAAAGTGGCACAGTTGGAGTGCGCCTGAGTTGATCAGTGTTCAGGTCGTACTCCATAGACAATAGATTTCCCTGTCCCCCATCAGCCGCCCGTCAGGGCCGTCCATGATCACCTCGGTGCTGTGGACGTTAAACCCGAACGAACTAACTAACTAACGAGTACTCAGACTGTGGACTGATAGTAGATTTATTTGTGTCAACGGAAATCTACACCGGCATACCTTCGCAATGTTTCAGCCGGAACACAATAATAAGAGTTGCATTCCTTACGGCCCAGGATATCTGAGACAAGACATGCAGCGACGCCTCAGGTAGCTGGCATTCCACAGGGTGCATTGGGAGTTTGATCGACTGTGATTATTGGGACTACATCATGGCGGCCTGTGAAAGCCCTGTTACGGAAAAAGTCAGAAAGTCCATCTTCGTGAGAAGCAAAATTTTCATTCACAATAAAAGGACGTTACTCATTCGAGACGAACGGCATCCGGATACGCGGCTTTCAGCCGCGTATCCGGATGCCGTTCGTCTCGATGAGTTAACCCATTTAACCCCACGGCCGCATTTCCCCAATTTTGGAGGTGTCAACTAGAGTTGCAGGCGTTGGTTTGAGTTTTTTTTTAAGTTAAAAATTGTATTGACCGGTTTAGGTCTAAAGGCGCCACGCGCCAAGCTAATCTGGTGCTACCCTTGAATTATCATGGTCTATCCATCTCCTGCTGCAGTGGGTCGGGGCTAAATGGATAAAATTGTTTTGCCTGCACATGAGGTCTTCGGCAGAACCCGTTTATCTGGAGAGACTTCCGAGGACGGTGCCTCTAGCTCGTACATGTATCATAACCCACCCTGTGTGTGCGGCCGTGCGGTTCTGCCAGTCATTTCACAGAGATGAAGAAGAAAAAAGAAAGAAGAAAAAAAAAACGCTTCGAAAAAGACAAGAACAAAACAGTTAACTTCTTTGCTAGTGATATTTCAAAGACTGTTTCTTCCTCTTCTTGTTTGACTTGGTTTTTTCCCCTTTTAGCGCCATGGGCACATTTCCCGAATTTTGGAAGTGTTACTTAACGACTATGTACCAGTTGCAGGAGGTGGATTGACCATGATAATTCAAGGGTAGTGCCAGATAAGCTTGGCGCCTGAAGGCGCCAAGATAATCTGGCACTACTCTTCAATTATCATGGTCAGTCAATCTCGTGCTGTAGGGTGTTTGCCCTGAAAGGGTTAACGTCCATGTCGCATCTGTGACGATGGACGGCCGTAAGGGGAGGATTATGGGCGGCACTGACAGCTATAGCCTGTGGAGTACGACCTGAGCACTGATCAATTCAGGCGAACCGCAGCTGTACCGCTTAGGTTTACCGGGACCTTTCCACAGAACAATCTTATTTTAATTTCCTTGCACTTTCCACACATTTGACAGTCACTGTTTGTGGTCTGGATTTAGTTTTATTTAAAAAATGACTGCTGAAGACAGCTAGCCTTCATACGAGAAATCTACTTTCCACGTCAGCTCACAGTACATGCTATAGGTGGAAACACAGTATAACACATGACACGGGTGTCTTTCACAGTGTCACCGTAACGGACCCATCGCGTCTTAGTCTTTCATGTCCGTTTGTCCTTTGTCACAAAAAGACAGGCAGTGTCTTCATCTGCAAGATGCATAGATTCTCATCAGCCCCTGCAATTGCAGGGGCTCATGAGAATCTATGCCTCTTGCTATTCTGGATCCACCCCATTTCCTTACGTCTTTGCACCTGTGGTAAAGTAAATTGGTTTGATTTGAGTCTATGAATGCTGAGGACAAAAAGATTAATTCCTACCCTATAATAATACAAGGCAATCTTCGAGTACCTCTACGTTTGAGACACACAGATGTTTACCTACCGCGGGGAGTAAATCCATTTAAACCTATCCCAGCTGCAGAGTGCCCATGAGGATCTGCGCCTCCTGAAGATACGGTGGGAGAGAGGGGGACCTTGTGTCAACATTTGATATGGCACGCTAATGTGTGGTCACACGGTGCAACGCTACCTTGCCCGCCCATTAAAATTTTCTTCCGTTTGCTTATCATAGTCCACGCGATCCTGATCTCGATCTTCACCCTGTCTTTTATTTCACTGTATATGTGTCCAACGACATTCAGCCCAGAAACTGACACTGCAACAAGACCATGACGTTTTCGGTGGTGACTGAAGAATTTTAAAATGTTCCACTGCGTTTTTGTCAAATAATGCATGATGCAATATCTTCAGACTTGAACAAAATTAAATGAAGTGTTTTGCTCTGTTCACAGTCAGTGAACTACATAAACCGCTTTAGTCTCCTGCTTGTGTTAAAATGATCCGAATAACTAAATTGAACTTCATTAATAGTTTAGTTCATGGTCAGTTTGTTTCATGAACTAGAAAGTAGTCTACAGATGACAACTACAAAAAATTTAACTCATTTGAGGCGGGCCGCATAGGGCAGAAAACCGCGTATCGGAACGCAGCACGTCTCGAATAGATCTTCCGGATTATGCTTGTCGGGACACCGAACTACATACCGGGTGGATATCCCTTGTATCACTAACAATAAAAGCTTTGGACGGACCTATGAATACATTTTTTTCTCCGAAATGTACTCGTTTTACGCATCGAGTCTTTGTGTAAGGTTGACATTTTCAAAATTGAAAGTTGCCATCTACATACAGCATAACAGTTTAGGAGATAGATTGGCTGTAACAGTTCAAGGGTGATGCAAGAATAGATCAGTTAACTCATTCGAGACGTGCCGCCTCCGGATACGCGGCGTACGCCGCGTATCCGGAGGCGGCACGTCTCGAATGAGTTCACCTCAACTATTCATGGTAGATCCGCCTCTTAATGTTTTGCATCTGAGCTGAGCATATACCGTTTTCACTGATCTCATTTAAAATATGCCACATACTGAAACGCGCCACGTCTCTAATGAGTTAACTATTAACCCGTTGGCTGCCGGCAGCGGTTTTTGTCGACAAAAGCCGCCACTGATAGCCAAAGGGTTACTGGTGTTATTAATTGCGAAGGGCTATTGAAATTTATTATTTGACGGTAGGGGTGCCGTACAGTCAGTGGTGTGTGTGTATGTGTGAAGAGGGGGGGGGGGGGGGTAAGGGGGAAGAGGAGGTGGGAGGGAAGGATCCAGTGTCCCTGAGAAGGCGGAGTGGGTAGAAAAATGGGCCTTTAAACCTCTCCCTTTAAAACAGCTAGATTACCTATGCAAGCAATGAAGAGAGAGGTGACAGAAGAATCATGGTTTTGTCATACACTACCCACCCCAACCCCGACTCTCGCTTTTTCCGCCTACAAGAGACATAGATCCTCATCAGCTCTTGCAGTCGCAAGGGCTCATGAGAATTTATGCTCTTGCTCAGGCAAATAACTGGCCTGGTTACGGCCTCAGGCGGACTTTGCGAACAGGGTTTAGGTCTTGAATTATACACTGCCTTACCATCCTTCAGTCTTGCTCATGGGGTAGAGTTTGAAACTTTGAAACTTTCAGTTATCGGGTCTTACACTTTCGTCTTTCTCACCAAGTGTGTGTACACTACACCCAGAAACTGTCACGGATAGGTTACACACGGACGCAAAATCTAGGCTTACACGAGCGTCAGAAACCGGTTCCTTTAACCCATTACATCCTGAGGCTGATTTTTAAAGAAAATGCTTATTGTCCTATGAAGGCTGCATAACAGATTAGGTGATCGATCAACCATTTTATTTCAAGGGTGGTGCCAGAATAGCTTGGCGCCTCAGCCGCCAAGCTATTCTGGCACCACCCTTGAACTTTCATAGTCAATTTTATTTCAAGCAATGGGTGTTTCAGGATGAAAAGGGTTACTGTCGCTCATCTGTCTATCTATCTATCTATCTGTCTATCTATATCCCGTAGTCTTGCCGACCGTTGGGGCACCACTGATGACTTGGTAACCAGCTCCCTTCATTCCTCTATCTATCTATCTTCTTCCTTTTTTACGTCCCGCTGGCACGAATGTGATCGGGGAGTTCATTCCTCTCTGTTCTCTGCCATTCTTAGCGTATCACACAGCCTCAGTCCTGTCCACTCTGAGATATTGTCCTCCCATCTTTTCCTCTGTCTTCCTCTCCTTCGTCATTCTTGCACAGTGCCTTGCATGATTGTTTTGGCAAGCCCTGCTGAACGCGTGACATGCCCATACCACTTCAGTTTGCGTTTTTTCACAATGGCTAATAGGTCTTCATAGGGCCCGATGGCTTGCCTGATTCTTCTTCCCACTTCAGTCCTCGTTCGTGATGTGGTCTGTGTATGAAATGCCAAGCAGCCTTCGAAAACATCTCATTTCAGTGGCTTGTATCCTCCTTTCAAGGTCTGCTGTGAGGGTCCATGACTCGCAGGCATACAAGAACACTGTGATGACTAAGGAGCGCATCAGTCTGATCTTGGAGCAGAGCGTGATGTTTCTGTCCTTCCATATGGTCTTCAATATTGTCGGTGCTGTTGTTGTCTGCGCAATCCTGGACAGTATTTCTGGTTTTGATCCCTCATCTGTCACAATGGCTCCTAAGTATTTGAATTTATTAACTGTTTCTAGTTTTTGGCTTCCAATCATGACGTCAGTGCCAATGCCACTGGTGTTATTTGTCATCAGTTTGGTCTTCTCTGCACTGATTTCCTACCTATACGCAATGGCTGTACTGTCTAGCTTTTCCACCAGCTGAGCTAGCTCCTTCTTTGTTCCTGCAAGGCCATCAATGTCGTCCGCAAAGCGCAAGTTTGTGATTGTTCTGCCTCCAATACTGACAGTTCCTTCATGATCTTTCAGAGCGTCTGTCATGATTCTTTCCAGGAAGATGTTGAAAAGAGTAGGTGAGAGCAAGCAGCCTTGTGTGACTCCGACTGTAGTCCTAAACCAGTTTCCTATTTTGCCCTTGAAGCAGACTGCGCTAGTGGCCTTGTTGTAAAGGTTTGCTATGACTTTGATCAGGTTGGCATTTATGTTGTATAGCTTCATGGTGGACCAAAGGGCTGCATGCCACACCCTGTCAAACGTTTTCTTAAAATCCACAAAGACATGATAGAGGTCTTGCTGGTGCTGGAGGTACCTCTCACATAGAACTCTCACGTTGAAGATCTGCTCAGTTGTGCTGCGCCCTGGTCTGAAGCCTGTCTGTTCCTCAGCTATGATTTCCTCTGCCTGTGGCTTCAGCCTGTTCAGTAGGATCTTTAACATGACTTTGCTTGGGTGGCATATAAGACTGATCGTGCGATAATTCTGGCATTTATGTAAGTTGCCTTTTTGGGGGAGAGTTATTATAAGTGATTGGGTCCATGGTGTGGGCCAATCCCCTGACTGCCAGATCTTATTGCAGATTGTTAGTAAAGCTCTTATCGTGTCTTCTCCCCCTTCTTGGAATAGTTCTGCAGGGATGTTGTCTGCTCCTGCTGCCTTCCCTTTTTTTAGCGACTTCGCTCATCTGTAGCACACCTCAAATGAGCTAATATGGCAAGTTTGTAAAATGATTTGTTTCTGTCAATTTTTCTACCGTTGATAAATAAAGGCTCATCATCATCATCATCATCACCATCATCATCATGATACGACTACATACAGAACTACCTCCACCGCCGTGAGATGGCCTTGGTTGCCTGCTCGGCGTTAAACCCAAATAACTAACCAGAACTACCTCCAACATCCCTGCAACACAACATCATTTGCCGCAACAGGACAGCTGGTATTGGTAAGACGAATTTGACCACCTGAGCTCTCTGTGTCTCTGTCTCTCAGCGCGTCCGCGGAATTTGTTTGACAGACGACACAAACTTGCGAGTGCAGGCGTCAAAAGTGAAAGAGATAGGCCTAGCTGCGCTTCCTGAGGTGTGTAGACGGTTACAACAACATTCAGGTGTCGTTGTCTATGCCATGATTGAGTCGCTGTTAACTCATTCCAGACGCGCTGCTTCTGACTGTGAAAAAGTAAAAGATTTACTATCTTTTTGCTGTTGGACTTTTGTTTTCGCAGGGTAGTGATGTCCCAATCATAATTATTCTTCACTTTTCCCTGTTGCTTACCACCCACACCCCCTTCCCCCCCCCCCCCCCCCAACCACCACGTCCCCTTTTTCTGGTCTGAACCAAGTTGTAACTGAACTGTTGTCCCTTGTTCGTGACGTATATCAGGAAACTACATCGGTGTTAGGAGCATTTTAGCACATTACAACCTGAGGCTGATTTTTTTAAAAATCTAATTGTCATGTGAAGGGTCCATTACAGATTAGGAGATAAATCAACCGTGTTATTTCAAGGGTGGTGCCAGAATGGCGCCAAGACGCCAAGCTATTCTGGCACCACCCTTGAACTATCATATCAATTTAATATTTCAAGCAATAGGTGAATCAGAATGAAAAGGGTTAAAACGTTTATTGGACAACTAGAGGTCAACTGCATGAATCCGACCAGACACAGACAGAACCCCTCCAACCTTCCTCCGTCTGCGGAGTAGAACAAGTTGACAAAAGAAGTCTGCAAGCGGCATAGATTCTCACGAGCCCCTGCGTCCGCAGGGGCTCGTGAGAATCAATGCCGCTTGCAAATTTTAATGGAAATTTTTGTATCATACTCGGACTAGAACTTCCAACAGAAAGTAACAATTTTCTGCCCAGCGTGGAACGAAAATTCAAACCGTTTCTTCTTCCACCGCTGAACTTGAACTGACCTACGTTTGAAAACACGTCAATGATATATATATACACAAAACCCAACAAAATGGCTAAAGTTCTCATGAGTCCTCCTGGTTGCGTGGGCTCACGGGGATCAATACCTTTCACAGTTGAATGACGTGCTGCGCTTAAGGTGTGCCGGCTCAGTTTCGGCCAGGCACGCATTGTTGCAGTCCTAATCCTTGAGAAGTGTGAAGAGCAGCTGCAAGTTGTATCGTGTGTGCTGGTAATAGCGAAGGGAGAGGAGAGAGGTACACTAATGTCGGACTGGGCTGGTATGCATGTAAAGTACTTATAAAATAATATACCATGTCCAGCCCTGATACATTACAATGGATCGACCAGGACAGTTCAAACTTCAGAAACAAATAAACACATGAAAGTCACCAAAGGAAGGGTGATAACAACAGTAACAACAACAGCAGCAGCAGCAGCAGCAGCAACAACAACAACAACAACGATACAACAACTGACAGCAACGCTGTCGACTTAATTGACCAAAACGAGAGTTTCACTCTCAAACTCCCAGAGCTAAATGACTTCCATCCTGTAGTTAAAAAGCTATCGTTTATAAACGATTGAAGTCAATACTTGAAAAGCAGATTTGAAAAACGTGAACTTCAAGTTCGTCTCAGTGACGAAAACACCGACCGAACTGCACGGCCCCTGCGGCTGCAAGTCCAGCTATAAGCCAGGAGGGCGCCTGCACTGTACCTAGGAGGATGTATCGGCTCTATGACTGTATTGCAAGAATAGAGTAGAATAAAAGAAAGAGAAGGAAATAGCAGACTAGAATTACATCAATTTTCTTCCGCCTCAAACTTGCTTGTCTTCTCTTTCTCGCTTTGTATTGCTTTTCCATTATGTTCATACTGCCTCCGCCATTATGTTCATACTGCCTCCGCCCTCATTCATTTCCCTCCCCCTCCCCCCTCCTCACCCCCATATATCGCACCTCCATCTACCTTTCAGGCATGCGGAGAACATAAGACAGCGGCAGCCACATTTGAGAGACATACATCTTCATGAGCCCCCGCAACTTGCGAGGGCTCATGAGGATGTATGTCTCTTGGTAATTATCCCATTACATCTTGAGGCTGATCTCAGTAATAACATTTTCTTATTGTCCTCTGAAGGTTGCATTACAGATTAAGAGATAAATCAACCATATTAGTTCAGGCATCACCCTTGAACTATCAGTCAAATTAATTTCAGTAAGTAGTGTATCAGGATGAAAAGGTTTAATGAATGTCATGTTTTGCCTACTTTTTAAAGATTTCTTTTGCTTCTACACCACAGGCTTCCGATGACGATTTCTTTCAGTTCCTCAGTATGATAGTAGAGCGATGAAGGTGAATCGACCTCGACTGCCTGTGCCGCCTGTACTGATCCTTTGACATTGCACTTTCAACAATTATTTTCTCAGATGCAGGTGGATTCTGTGTCTCTCTGTCTCTGTCTCTCTCCTGCCTGCCACTGATTATCTGCAACATGTATCCGCTTCTTCTCACCCCGTACAGCCTATCTCATGACAACTGTGCAGCACGGAACAATATCACTTTTTCTTCAATTTGACTCCTCTTGCAGTTGTTTTCTTGCTGAAACACCAAGAGTCCGAAGATACACTGATGTAAACCAGCCTTATCAACGAGGGGTGTATACACAATAAAGCACTATCGAAACATTCACGCGGGGCGCGAGGATCTGCGCCACTTGTGAATCTGTGAATGGGGGTCCTTTGAAAATACTGCAACTTTACTTTGTATGCTTGTCGCTGTTTTCTGGTGGTGTCCATTGCACCGCCGAGCACTAAATCGTCTCCTCAGCCTGAGAAATACGATTTTAAAATGTTGTCAGCAAGAGGTACAGATCCTCATGAGCCCCCGCAAATGTGGGGGCTCATGAGGATCTGTGCCTCTTGCAGATGGCGGGTGTTTGTTACAGGTAGGAGAGTGGTGTAGGGTATGCAGTTTTTCGTGATGCTCCGTCGTTCGTTTTGTGGCTGTCAGACCTGTATTTGCGGGACCAACGGCGAGATTTCTTTCTGCAACCCACTTCTGCCGTTCTGGGTTTATAAGGCGGGAAAGGATTATTTTTACAAATTCTTTGCAAAAGGTATTCGTTCAGACAAAACTGAAGATTATATTACGCAACCACTGATGAAGGAATAGAAATATCTTTTATAATTCTGTGAACATTTTCAAAAGATTAATAGACAAATCATGAATTAATGCATGACTGAACTGAATTGCATTCAAGGACTGAGTTCATTATTCAGCAGCACGAATTTGAAAATACACAAAATATTGCACTATAGAAGAGTTATATATTATTATTATTTTTTTTTTTTTTATCTGACCTTTTTACATGTGAAGTAGACTGTATATGAGTCTCTAAGAATCTGCGCCACATTTCACCTTCCATATTCTGCTTTAAGCGAACTGCTTTAACACATTCAGCCCCAGGACCGAAATCCCCACATTTAAAAGTTGCCCTCTTAAGAACTATTACAATACTGGAGACAGATCGAGCATGGGTGCCAAGCTATTCTGGCACCACCCTTGAACTATCATGCTCGATCCATGTGTTGCTGTCGTGCATCGGGCTGAATGAGTTAAGAAATCCATCAGCTGAAACTTGGCAACCTATCAACCCTTTGAGTGTCCGTAGCAATTTATGTCTCGATGATTCCTGCAGGAATCATCGCGACAAAAATCGCTACCGACACTCAAATGGTTAAATGTTAGCATATGAACCAATACACTATTGTATTGCTATACTTTTTGTAAACGTAAAGCTGAAGGAGCCATACGGCAGTGGAAAGTGTTTGCAAAATGAAAACCGGCGGCCCGACTCAGTGACGAGGGAGGCTTTAGCTGGGCTGGCTGGGTAGTGTAGTGTTCCCCTCCAGAGGTTAAAAGGGGGAAATTTATCAAGTTCAGTCTGACAGCTCCCCCCACTCCAGCTCAAAGTTCCCGACAACACCCTCCGTGAACACGAACACGGAGCCAAAGACTGAATGGCAACAGGCGTAGATTCTCATGAGCCCTTGCCTGGCAGCAAGGGCTCATGAGGATCTATGCCTGTTGCAGGTGGAAGGGTTCGATGGAGACACTGCGAGGGCTTTAGAAAGAGGGTAGCCCGGGAGAGCTATACATAATAGTGGCGCTCTAAAAGTGGAGCCTATTTTTAAGTTTGGGCCGATATAGGAGAATAATTGTGATTTTGGGATGGTTGTGAACAGAGGTTGGGCGCATTGAGTAATCATTGATTCATACTTACCTGTACTATCCGCTGTCTGACAAAACTATACACAAAATGACTTACAATTACCAAGTCAGCATAATAATAAAAAATAATAATTACTGTATTTATAATGCGCTTATCTTATAATAATTATAACTCTAAGCGCGCACTCACAACTCACGCACGCATGCGCACGCTTTAGACAACGACTCTCGTACCACAAATAGTGAAATACATTACGACAGTCTGCTTAGGGTAGGGAGTGTGGTGGTATAGTGCTAGAACTGTTGAAAGAGGTTATAGTTTTGAGGGCGGACTGGATGGAGGAGAGAGAGTGTTTCTGACGGAGAGAGAGTAGGAGAGTGTTCCAGGTGGATGGACCGTATACTGAGAAGGAGCGGGGGCCGAAAGTGATGAGTTTGGTGCGGGGGATGTGGAGGCGGAGAGGGTGGGAGGCGGAGCGGGGAGGAGTGTAGGGGTGAAGTAAGTTTGAGAGATAGGCGGGAGCGCAGTTGTTCAGGGATTTGTAGCAGAGAGACAGAATCTTGTATTGGATGCGTTGGGGGATGGGAAGCCAGTGAAGGAGTTTGAGCAGGGGAGTGATGTGGTCGGATTTTTTCTTTCTGAGGACGAGGCGGGCAGCATTGTTCTGGACGCGCTGGAGAGTGAAAGTGGTGGAGTGAGGGAGGCCGGAAAGGAGAAAGTTGCAGTAGTCGATGCGAGATAGGATGAGAGAGACAGCAAGTTTGGTGGCAGCTTCGGTAGTGAGGTATTTTCTGATCTGACTGATGCGGCGGAGGTGGAAGTAGCATGCCTGGGCCGTGGCGGAGGCAAAGCTGGTCATGGAGAGAGAGGAATCGAGGATAACGTGGAGGTTTTTGGCCGAGTCAGAGAGGGAGATGGGGGTGCTGTCGAGTTGAAGGTGGAGGGAGGGAGGGAGCTGGGAAAGTTTTTGGCGAGTACCTACCAACATGGCTTCCGTTTTGTCGTCATTCAGTTTAAGCTTGTTTGCTGTCATCCAGTTTTTCACGACTTCGTAGCAGTCAGCCGTGCGAGTCAGTAGTGACTGAGTGTTGTCGAGTTTGTCTTTGTCTAGTAGTTGTGAGTCGTCAGCGTAGAAGTGGTGGTGTATGTGGTGAGACTGGATGATGTTGGACAGGGGAGAGGTGTAGAGTGTGAAAAGGACCGGGCCCAAAACGGACCCCTGTGGAACTCCGCAGGACAGCGTGACTGGGTTGGAGGAGACGCAGTCGATGGTGACGGACTGCTGTCTGTCGGAGAGGTAGGAGAGAAACCAGGAGTGAGCAGAGTCAGAGATGCCAAAGGATTGATTGATTGTACATTGCTTAACGTCCCGACAGCAACAAGGCTTTCTCAGGACGTGCCTGCGCTGCTTGTGAAAAAAAAAAAAAATAAATAAAATAAAAAATAAAATAAAATAAACAGAACATTGAATGTATGTCGCCAGCCGGTCAAATACGTTAAATAAACCTAACACATGGGGCCTAAATAAAGCTAAGACCATTTAGCAACACACATCCAATATCAAGAGCTACAGGCAGTGCAGACAGTAGGGAGAGTTTTAAAAAGGCAAATACAGGTGAATGGACAAAGGGTAGACAGAAACACATGCCCCAGAATAGAGAGAAAAACCCACCCTGTGGGGCTGACCAGGGTGACCCTGGGAACTAAAAAATACCTAACCCCACCCAAGTCCCCCAGGGCAGACCCGGGTGGGGTAGAGATGCCAAAGGAGTGGTGAAGGCGGTGGAAGAGGATGGAGTGGTCTACAGTGTCGAAGGCGGCAGAGAGGTCGAGTAGCGTAAGAAGGGAGATGTTGCCCGAGTCGGTGGAGAGAAGCAGGTCGTTTAAGATATGTTGAAGGGCTGTTTCAGTGCTGTGATGTTTGCGATAGGCAGACTGGAAGGGACTGAGGAGGTTGTTGTCGGCGAGGTGGAGATTGAGCTGGTTGAGAAAGACCTTCTCAAGAAGCTTGGACAGGAAAGAGAGATTGGAGACTGGACGATAGTTTTTTTAGTTCGTTTTAGTCGAGGTTGTGTTTTTTTAGGAGAGGACGGACGATGGCGGACTTGAAGATATCAGGGACGGAGCCGTTCTCTAGAGATGTGTTGATGATGTAGGTAATGAATGGCAGCAGTTTTGGAAGGCCGTCCCGGTAGAGAGAAGCTGGGAGAGGGTTTAGTACGCAGGTTTTGAGAGGCATGGACTTTATGGTCTTGAGGACTTCGTCCTGAGAGACGGGCCGGAAGGACGAGAGGGGGGTGCCGGAAAAGGGGGTGTCGGGAGGGCAAGGCTGAGAAGGCAGAGTGTCGAGTGTGTTGCCGGCGCAGAGTTTGGATTTTGTCGGAAAAATAGGTGGAAAAAGCGGACGGGAGTTCTTCTTTGCTGTGTGCGTTGGGGAGAGGAGTGTCTTTAGAAATGCCTAGGAGTGTGTTCATGGTAGCTTAGAGGGTTTTGGAAGAAGTGGATTCCAGGATTTTCCAGGATTCCAGCATGGGATCTGTCTCTGTCTCGATCATAAGGCACTTTCTCTAAGTGCAAGAGGCATAGATTCTCATGAGCCCCTGCAGTGCAGTGGCTGATGAGAATCTATGCCTCTTAAAGGCAGAGAACAGGCCTGCCTTACATCCTCAAAATGATGGAATCACGAAGTGTTGAAAGCTCTTTGAATGACATGGGTTAGTGCTGTAGTGACTGAAGTACAAATGGTATACGTGAGCATTTACGGTCTCCTGACCTGAATACGGCTGGTTATTTACATTTACATTATAGTAACGCCCCAGCCCAGCGCTGTGATTAAATTACAGTAGATAGTGTCACTAGATGTTAATCCAAAAACTACCACTGTATAATACTGTTTTTTTAATAAATAAAGCGATGAGCTCAGTCCATGCGCCAGTTGCAACTGGCTCCAGGGCGGGCGGGATAATTTGCTAAATTTGCTAATACGTCTGGTCCTCAATGTTGTATTGTCCCAGTCAAACATTTTCTACTCTTCTTTTCACAATCAATGTGAGCAGGCACACATAGCAGAGCGTGTTTTCTGCTGCCCCTAGGGCGAGTCGATGGAACTCTCCTACGTACAAAGTAGAAGAATAGCAGAGAAGTCTTTCATTTTACATCAGTAACGTTCAACACTTCAACGGTTACGCTAGCCGTTTTGCCCAGAATTATATCTGGAACATTTATACAGGAAATATTGCTAACTGTTCCACCGTTTCATTGCCTGGTGAAGGTCGCTTTAAACACCGATGACTGACAACATTGAAGTGGAAGGAACCACTTGGAGGGTGGTGGAAAGGGGGGGGGGGGAGGGGGGTAGTATTGGCTAGTACCTTCATAGTGTCAGTACTATCTAGTCAATTCAGTGTAACTCAGTGGCGCATTGTCCGGTTGTGAACCGGCACTCATGGCCGCCGGCATGCGTGTAGTAGCCTCGACAGGGATTCTACTTGAAATACACGTCAGTCTCGGCTGAAACTGAACGAAAATTGGAAATAATAGTCCAGCAGCTTTTCGCAATTTCTGCAGACTAAGTAGTTCGTCAAAAGAGTAACAATGGTTTGCAGGTACGAAACGAAAGTACTAATGCCATATAGTTTATGCATGGCAACAATATTTGTCCTTAGGATGGAGACATTTTTGTAGAAGTGTTTTTCGAAAGCTATTTTTCGATGTGAGGGAACCAGTCCTCGTACACCGCCCGGATAAGGTACAAGACATTTTTTGTGCATAACATTGAAAATTTCAAGCATACAAGTTACAAGTTTATTCCAGTGAGTAAATTAAAATCATCAGCAAGTAAACATGCATACATATATACGATAAAATAAGTTTAAAAGTATTATTTTTAATGCGGTAAGCATAGTCGCGTCGCTAGTTTCAAAATGGCGGTCAGCGAGAAGCCTTCTAAAGAAGTCAATCAGACGCGCACGGTTGATGAAGTTTTACTTTGCTCCTGAATTGAAACAGAGATTATTATCGATTTGAACATCTTATCAACGTCAAATACGTTATTTTTCCTGGTCTTGAAAACAGCCTTTTCCACAGAACTCGGTCTTTTGTGGGAGGAAAGCATATCGAAAGTAAACTCCCTTTGTGCATGTTGTGCAATGTGTCAGCCGACCATCTTCAACATTCTTTGGCCGGATACAACATGCATGTTGTTCGTCTGTTTTTCAGCCTAACGGCTCTAAGTGCAGGTCTGCTCTTTTTTTATTTATTTTATTAGTGGAGATGGGATTTTTAACTGGTCAAGCACACTCGTATCCGACTGGTCTTAAGCACAAGCCAGGCAGAGTGAAATCCATCTCCGAACCGTTTCCATCAAAATCACCATGTTCAGCTAAACACCTAAATATAAAATTTTAGTTTTTGCAACTAATTCAACCAATCCGCACTCAAGTACTCACAAGGACTCTTATGATTAAGCTTTATCAGGACTGCATGAGACACAATACAGATAGTAGCCCTCTCTATTATATTACAGGTTTTATTTATTTATTTTTTATTGATTCATGTATGTATTCACTTACATATTTATTTATTATTTATCCTTTTAATTATGGATGGAAGGAATTCCTTGATGCACATGATCACTATAGTGGTATGGTAGTGGTCACCAAGGAGAGGAAATTTGTTTTCAATATGCATACATCTGTGCATATTCATAATCTATCCTTTACTTAACATGCATATTTATAGGTCCCAGGTATCCCCAACTTATTTTATTAATTTATTATTTTTTTGTTTGTTTGTTTGTTTGTGATGTATGATTGCACATACACATCAGCATAAAATGATTGATTGTACATTGTTTAACGTCCCGACAGCAACAAGACTTTCTCAGGACGTGCCTGCACTGCTTGTGAAAAAACCCAAACTAAACAGAATATTGAATGTATGTCGCCAGCTGGTCTAATACACTAAATAAACCTAACTAGACCCTTTAGCAACACACATCCAATATCAAGAGCTACAAGCAGTGCAGACAGTAGGAAGAGTTTAAAAAAGGTAAATACTGGTGAATGTACCAAGGGTAGACAGAAACACACGCCCATGAATAGAGGGGAAAACCCACCCTGTGGGGCTGACCAGGGTCACCCTGGGAACTAAAAAGTAGTTAACCCCGCCCAAGTCCCCCAGGGTAGACCTGGGTGGGTATGAGAACATACATATACACATATATGATGTGAACATAACATGTACACATATGGTAATAGGTGCATACCACCCGCTCCCCACCCCACATACAAAACCACAGAACAAACATCTGTGCATGTTCATAATATATCCTTTACTTGGTATTCATATGTCCTAGTTATTTAAATTTATTATTTATTTTTATTTGTTTGAAAAGTAGGTTTTGTTCATATGCTGATGTTCACATACACATATATGGTAATACTGCCCACTCCCAACCCCACTCCACAACCAGACAACACCCACCAAACGACACTTACATCTGTGCATGTTCATAATCTATCCTTTACTGAGCATTCATATGTCCCAGGTATCTTGACTTACTTTATCTTTTTTATTTAACCGCCATGAGATGGCATTGGTCGCCTGCTCGACATTAAACCCAAATAAGTATATATTTAAATTATTTATTTATTTTGTTTGCTTGTAATGAAGGTTTTGTACATACACATCAGCAAACAATGATTGATTGATTGTACGTTGCTTAACGTCCCGACAGCAACAAGGCTTTCTCAGGACGTGCCTGCACTGCTTGTGAAAAAAAAAAAACTAAACAGAAAATTGAATGTATGTCACCAGCCGGTCAAATACGTTAAATAAACCTACAACATGGGGCCTAAATAAAGCTAAGACTGTCTAGCAACACACATCCAACATCAAGAGCTACAGGCAGTGCAGACAGTTGGGAGAGTTTTAAAAAGACAAATACAGGTGAATGGACCAAGGGTAGACAGAAACACATGCCCCAGAATAGAAAGGAAACCCACCCTGTGGGGCTGACCAGGGTGACCCTGGGAACTAAAAAGTACCTAACCCCACCCAAGTCCCCCAGGGCAGACCCGGGTGGGGGCATCAGCAAACAAGAAAATATACACATATATAGATGGTAATAGGTGCCATACTGCCTGCTCCCAACCCTTACCTAAATACACACATAACACCGCAGAACACCTACCAAAAGAAGGACATACACATCTGTGTATGTTCATAATTTTTAATCTATCCTTTACCTAGCATGCATATGTCCCAGGTACCTTAGACTTACTTTATCTTATTTATTTAAATTATTTATTTATTTTGTTTGCTTTGTTTTGTTTGTTTGTAATGTAGGTTTTGTACATACACATCAGCATACAGCTCAAGAACATACACCATGGTGCCCCTGTGCATGTGGCCACCAGTACTATTCTGACAGATCTGTCACACCCAGCCAATCATCTCTTCGAGCTTCTGCCCTCTGGCCGGCGGTTTCATGCTTTTAAAGCCAGAACCTCTCGATTCAGATGCAATTTTTTTTCCAGAAGCTGTCCTCAATACATCACCATGCACGGAACAACGCGATTCCATGATTTGTGACATATGACTGATTTGTGTTTAATATTGTGTTTATCTATCTTTTAGTGCTGTATATAGGATGATCGCCAACTAAGTGTATGACATGATGAATGCCCTACAAGTGAGGACATATTTTACTGTCGCCATGCCACACAAAAATCCTTGTAACGTTTTACTTGGTGAATAAATGTCTTATGTCTTATACACGTACATGGTAATAGGTGCAGTATCACTCGCTCCCAACCCCAATCCAGTTACACACACAAAACCGCAGAACATCCACCAATGTACATCTGTGCATGATCATAATCTATACTTTACTTAGCATTCTTATGTCCCAGGTATCTTTGACTTACTTTATCTTATTTATTTAACTGCCATGAGATGGCCGTAGTCTACCGCGCGGCGTTAAACCCAAATAACTATTTATTAAAATTATTAATTTGTTTGTTTGTAATGAAGGTTTTGTACATACACGGTAATAGGTGCCATACCGCCCCACTTTCAACCCCAGCCCACATACAAAACCACAGAATACCCACAAAAGACATGCACAATTGTATACTGATGGGCATTAGTGGACTGTAAAATCTATATATAGAGACTTCAGGTTAAGCAAGTGGCTTGTATTGACTGCCTGTATTTTAGCTGCCCACCTACAAATTTCATGTGTCCAGTTAACCACACTGCACATGCAGCCATCAGTTCTGTGAAAAGTACTGTTGGCCTCATGCACAGGGGCACCAAAACTTAGAGATAAGGCCACACCTGATAACAATAACAGTACTAATAATAATATGCCTACTCAGCCACTAGTTCTGTAAACAGCACCTTCGTAAACAGTACCAGTGGCCAAATGCACACATACATCATGGATGTTGCTACCACTGATCACTTCAAACAATAGGCTGCCCAGTTCACATTTTGATACCGTGAACTAGCCTGCACATGCAGTCATCAGTTCTGTAAATAGTACTGGTGGCCACATGCACAGCGGCACCAAACTTAAAGGTGAGGCCAAAACTGCCACCTCAAACAAAACCAAACGCTACCTACACACACATATCAATGATACAGTCAACCTCTGTGTGCGTTAGGGGGAACACGCTTAAAGTATGTGACTGTAAATCTTACAGCGAAATGTCAAAACCAGT